>CAMQGK010000479.1:1670000-1712500 GCA_947000775.1 Pterois miles | reverse complement strand
TGCGGTACTTGATATTTTGGGTAAATCGTTTTTACTAATTTAAACTGTAGTATTAACTATTTGGGTCGCGTACAGTTGGTGGTTTGTAATAAAATAGCACAAGCACTCATTTGGTGGTTGTCTTGCAACATATCTAATAAAAAGACTCGGCAAACTCCAAAGAAATGCTCCGTGATGAGACCGTAAACTGAAATTGAGAGTAAAAGCCATGTTTACAGTGTTAACTGAGGTACTAAATTGGTTTTGGTCAGGTTTAAAGTGAGAAGTCGGCTCATTTTCTACAGACTTCTATACAATCAGACGAGTCGCCCCCTGCTGGCTGGTAGGCAGAATGTAAGTCAATCTACAGTTTTATTAGTCAAGTTTTAAACCCAGCAGGATGTTCATTTAGTAAATTATGGTCCATTTAGAGTCAGATAGACCAGAAAGCAGGAGATGCTTTAGGGCGGGGCTACCTGGTGATTGACAGGTCGCTACCGTGATGCTGTGTGGTCTGGGCATTGTTTGTGTTTTTGTCTTACAACATTAAAGGTTTTACAGTGTGTTTTCACTTTAAAGTTATTATAACATTTTGGTTGCATAAAAATGTCTCATTCAGCGTTCGGCTGTATTTGGTTCCTCCGTCTGGTTTCACTTCTGGTTCCAAAAAAAACAAAAAACAAAAAATAGCAAGGGCCAAAAGAAGAAGAAGAAGAAGAAGAAGAAGAAGAAGAAGAAGATAGTCCTTTATTAGTCCCACGAGGGGAAATTCAATTTTTTCACTCTGTTGTTAACTTATACACAGTACATGCAGACCTGAACACACACATGCACAAACATGCAACAATGGAGAGATGTCAGAGTGATGGGGCTGCTCCTGACAAGCGCCCCGAGCAGTTGGGGGTTTGGTGCCTTGCTCAGGGGCACCTCGGCAGTGCCCAAGAGGTAAACTGGCACCTCTCCAGCTACCAGTTCACACTCAGTTCTTGGTCCATGTCGGGACTTGAACCGGTGACCCTCCGGTTCCCAAGCCAACTCCCTACAGACTGAGCTACTGCTCAAAAAATGCTAAAATGCTGAACTCAAGGCTTCAAAACGGTCTCCAAACCGACGGGTGACGTCACGGTGACTACGGCCACTCCAATACACAATTTATAATGTTTTTTTTTTCCAGTAGTTATGTGTAATAAAAAGAGCGTTGACATATCTGACCAAAAATACAGATAATAATTTTTCTTTTTTTTTTTTTTATGTGAGAAGCAAAAAGGTGTGTGCCATAACTTTGTCCTTCTCAATGAAAGCTACGTATAAATACACCTGGAAGTAACTGGCTATATTTTAGCATCTTCATTGTCTCAACTTTAAAATTTCTGGCTGTGCCGAATTGTTGTGGACTCGTCTTCAGTGAAAAGTGGATAATGCCAAAGATGCTGCGTGCTCTTGCGAAGCACATTGGACAAACATTTGAGCTGCACCCACAGCGGCGTGCGGCGTGTTGAAATGTGTGGATGAAGTCCTGAGCAGTGTGTTCACACTGCAGTGTTTCTGGGTGTTTTGTGCATATTTAGCACCATGCAGGTCTCTGTTGCCAAATCAAATATGGGCAGACACGCTCCTACCGTATGAGGTTTTTGTTTTGTCTGAACTGAACCCAATCGAGGCTGACACCTTGGCCACGGTGTGTGCGGCACCATAATGTCCTTCTAACAACCTATTACGTCTGGAAGTTATTTACGGTATCCCACATTTACTTTCTGGCTTATTCAAGGACAAACAAAATACATTCTGATGCCAAGGACAATCTCAAATAAACTCACGTACGCCCGACTGAAGAATATACATAATCCAGTTAAAATTTTGTTCACGGAATCAGCCTGAATCTTCAAAATAAAAGAAATCTATGCAGCACACTCACTCACTTCCTTCACAATGGATGTTAATTTGTCAGTCACATCTGCTTTTTATCACCACATGTGAAAAATGTTTTGTGTCTTCTAAGAATACGCTAGCTAGCCATCTGGCTGGAGACAGGACAGAAAGTTTGCCAATGTACAAGTTACTGCTTCATGTCAAACACAATAACAGGCAGCAAATAAAAAGCCTGTGCAGGCAGAGAACCGGTGTTTTCCTTTGTTTCATACCTGGGCAGGTGGTGGTCAGCAGGGGAAACGCTGGAGAAGAAGAAGTACATTCCCCCAGGCTATTCCATTCCTGAATGGTCAAACTTTGACACTTGGTATACTATACTTAATACTTAATATACTGTATGTTTGCAGCTTAACTTGGTATTTTATGGATTTTAAAATGTCTTATTTATATGATGGTTTTATTATTGTATGCTGTCCTTCCTGTCCACTCACCAAGGCACGTTCCAATATTCAATATTCCATATGGCAATAAAGTTAAATCAACTCCATACAGTCAAACACTAAAAACTGCTGTTCCCGTCTCCAGTTTATGACTTTATAATCATCACTGTTTATTCAGCATATTCTGTGTGTTCAAGCAAACACTGGACTTCTGCAGAAGTCCCACTCATGTCAACCTGTCGTTTACCAGCGTCCATCTCAACAAATGCCCACGCAGACAGCCTGCATTTTGGTTCAGCCGTAAGCGGTCCGAGACCGGTTGTTTCGGTCCGCACCAGAGTACTATAACTGCATTCACAACTGCCCAAACAAACCACACCAGAGTTTGATTAAAATGGACAAAATGTTTGTCTTATGACTTTTCAGCATTAGGGTTAACTTCCAGATCACTGACAAACCACAACATTTCGTGTTCACCTCCTTTTTTCTTTGTCTTCAAAATCTGGAAAAAAATATCACTGAAAAACGATGCATATGTAGTAAATTCTTCCCGTCCCACTGTTTGGTTTAATTGTGTTGCACAGGAGAAGTGATCTGGTGCTGCTGTGTGCAGCTGCTATCTGACGTGATCTCTTACCACTCGCAGCAGCCTCCTCTGCTCCTTGAAGGTAGCGCAGCAGCCCAACACGCCTGTTACCATGACGATGGCTCCAGCCAGGACCAGTATGTAGGCGGAGGCAGCGTAGGTCTTGGAGGAGAGAAGGCTGATGTAGTCGCTCTTCTCAACCAAGGTCCAAACACCCACCGCCATCACAACGCCCCCTGCCAGCTGGGAGAGGAAGAGCACATGATGAAGAGGCCGAGACTCAGTACGCTCAGTAAAAAGGAGACAAAACCTGAGAATGACAAAGAGGTTTAAATTATTTATCACCCAGGTTGACTTCAAAGTGACTACGGAGAAAGTTAAAGCCTGTCAGTGGTTCAAAGTGAACTGATAAAAACGACCCACACAGAATAATCTAATCTTCAATTGGTTTATGCTGCAAGATAACTGTGAATGAGCTGTATATATATATATATATATATATATATATATATAATTATTAGCTAATAGCTGCAGCAATTTACAGCTGCAGCTGTATGTATATATATATATATATATAATTATTAGCTGTAACAATTAGTGAATTGACAGAAACTAATTTAGAGTCATCAATTAACCTAAACTGCATGTCTTTGGATGCTTACACGGGGAGAACATGCAAACTCCACACAGAAGAGCTCCAAGTCGGATTCAAACCTGCGACCCTCTTGCTGTGAGGTGAGAGTGTGAACCACTGCACCGCCGTTCAGACCCTATAGGGTCTATAGTTAAATGTGATTTATCACAAATAATCACACTTTTTTTTATCTGTTCAAAATGTACCTTAAAGGCAGATTTATCAAGTATTTAATACAAGTATTTAATACTCTCTGCATATATTTATTATTGGAAATCAATTCATAACACAAAACAATCATAATACAGTAAACTGCAGCCCACCAGGCAACAACAGCTGTCAGTGTTTCCTAGTTTTAACATGGCGGCGGTATCTTCCCTCCAGCTGGACGTCGCTGCCGTTTGGAGCATTATTTAACCTCGTCACGTTGACTGTTACAGCCATAGTTTTGGTCCATTTGTTGGACACATTTTGAAGATATCACTGTGCGCTCTGAGAAACTGAGAAGAGCATTTTTTTTTTTACGTTTTATAGACTAAACAATTAATTGAGAAAATAATTGGGAAATGAATCACCCTTAATAAAATGATCTGTAATTGATGCCTAAACACTGATCCTTTCTCTTCGTTGTCAGATGAGGAATAGGTATTTTCTAAAGTTCTGAGATCAGTCCTATGGTTTAAAGTCGGAGGAATTATAAAGCATCAAGTGACTCCTTAAACCCGCAGGACAGACTAAGCCTGCATAAAAAAATATCAATACTTCAATCCAGCATTTAACCGTCATCGTCCGACAGCTTCAGCATTATCTAAGATAACGGTTTAAGAGAATATGAGCAAAATGAAATCAGTAAGATGTTACTACGAAGAGTTGGCAGATGGTGCAGCAATGTCTGCAGAAATCTGTCATCGCGCCAAAGTCGTCAATCGAACAGCTGCCGGCCTAATTTAGATCTAATTTATAAAAAAGGGAAGAGGATGAGGCTACACAGTGAGTCAGACTGTACCACACCCACAGACGGTGTAGCTGGTGTTGAGAAAGATATTTCAACACACTACTGACTTACTTAATATTAATATTTGAAAGAGTCACCACAGTGTTGTACTAGTTAGGCTGCTGAGCAGCAGCAATTAGCTTCTGTTACACTTTGCAGCATTTTATAGTCACTTATTTACACTGTGGTTATATGTATTGTACATCTCAATACATATACTTGTACATATTTCAACATTCTTATTGTTTCTTTATTTGCTTTTATTCCTCTACATATCATGCACTATAAAGCGTTATGTACATAATTTACATACTCCTTTATTTCTATTTCTTACATTTCCCCCCAGGGATCAATTAAGTATTTCAGATTCTGATGTTGCAATAGTGGATATGTTAATTATTTTAGTTTTGTTTTAATTCTCACTTCTATTACAGTCCATAGGAGCAGTTGAGAACAAACCTGATAACCGGGTAGACGACGCATGAAGACCAACCTGACCGCGCAGCTATCGAAAATTATAATATGATCAAACTTTATTAATGCTGAGGGAAACTGTTGTGCAGCGGTTTCACTAAAAAGCAGGAACAATGCAAATATAAATCAGTAGTTATATATGACCTCTTGTCACCAGCTGCATGTGAGAAGTTGTGTTTCCCTTTAAGATTATTGATTAATTTGAAAGAGACTATTCATCAACTGACGCACCTAAAAGTCACAATGCATTTTTAAAAACTCTGAATTAATTGTAGATTTAATTTTGTTGCCATAAAGCATCTCAAACTCCCCACCAGTCCTCCTGCTTCCTGGAGAAGAGATCCATTGACTGAGGCAGTGAAATGGGGTTCAGTCCCTGCAGTGATCAGTCCATGTGGTGAACGTGGTGCTTGCTGTAGTGTTATCTGCCGGTAAAACTCAATGAACCACAGGAATCAGTGAATCTTGTCCAAGGATGTAATTGAAAGCTGCATGAGGGAAATTCAAACTTTGGCGACCTCCAGTGGCAGCAACAGGTACAAACTGGAGCATTTACAAAGCCGAAAGGACCCCGAGGTGAACGAGTGATATTTCATTTTCTTGGCAGGCAAACATGGTGAAGATGACGGGAAAACTATTGTTCATCAGCTCTTCAACTACAACTGGTCGCAAAGCTGAGGAGACAACATTGCTCTAAATAAAGCCGCAACTAATGATTACTTTCATTGTTGATTAATCTGTTTTTTTTCTGTATTTTCTTGATTAATCGTTTAGTTTCATACATAAAATGTCAAAAAATTGGGAAAAAATGTGAATCAGTGTTTCCCGAAGCCCAAGACGACGTCCTCAAATGTCTTGTTTTGTCCACAACTCAAAGACATTCAGTTTACTGTCATAGAGGAGTAAAGAAACCAGTAAATATTCACATTTAACAAACTGGAATCAGAGAAATTTATTCTTTTTTTTGGCAATTAATCTAAATTAATAGTTGACAACTGATTAATGAAGAAATGATTAATCAATTGATTGCTGCAACAAACGTATACATGTGTATTTAATGTTTATTTCTAAACTTAAATACAGTATCATTGAAAGTTATCATTGATGCCACAATATCCACAAACTGCTGCTAGAATAAACTGGATTTAAATGGCGGCTCTGCTGACTCAAACTTATCTCCCTGCTCTTCAGGATTACGGCAGATATGATTTGAGGTCTGACGACCATTCAATTCATTTTCCTTCTTGAAGTCAAACGAATCTGCAACGTACTGTAACTGTTGGAGCAGGAAATGTCAAAGTAGATTATGTTCAACAGCTGCAACGAATAATCGATTATTTGTCAACTATTAAATTAATCTGCAACTATTTTGACTGTGTGATGCATAAATTAACAGACTATCACTGCCCCATCTACAGCACAATAGATCTATATTTACTTTGCATTATCTGTTAAATGAATATGTTGCTTATAGACTAGAATAGAATAGATTAGAAGAGTGTTAGTTTGTCCATTAATGTCTTGGAGGTGAATGTGCCGTTTATGACAATCAAGCCTTCTTGCAGCCGTGTCCCTGACTCCGGCGGTGTGAAACACACTTAGGAGCAAGTGTTCGATGCTAATTTCACCTGACCTCTTCCATTACTGTCTGGCTGCAAATCAGCTGCAAATGCACTAACCACAGCAGAATTAGGGATGTGACTGAGGAAATTTTCCCACCAGGTAATAAACTTGTGACACCAGTGTTACAGATTACACTGGACATTTTACAAGAAAAGATGCCAGTCAATATATGTAGCTCTTTATAGTTGGGTGGTCCAGCTTTGGCTGCAGGGCTGCTGGGTCTACCTGGCTGATATGGTTCCTGAAATATATCTGAAATAATATCTGAAATATTGCCAAATAGGCGCGTTTGCTTTTCGCTTTCTCACCAAATCCTCTGTCATCTCTCGGTCTGTCAAATCTGACTATCTATTGATAACATGCCGCTGAAATGCCGGGTGCCTGACCAGCATGTAACTCCAGTAACGACTATGACCTGCTTCACCTGCTGGTCTGAACTCAGAGCGCCGTCGTTTGATCAAACAAAGCACTTAAAAAGACGAGAGAATGCAGATCAGTGCTTGCATGACTAGATGTACCTATTATGCCCTGATATCACAATTCAGGTTTTCGTCACGTTTTTGTCACATTTTACAGTCTATCGTGAAATTTTGCGGCACAGTTTTTCGTCACACCCTTATTAAGCAGACTGACTTTTCAGTTTAAACTGTTGTTGGCAAATGGGCAGCTGCCACACAGCAAAATACTCTGAACACACCGAAGTGTTGCAGTGTGTTCATTTTGCTGCCTGAAATATTTTGTATCTGCAGTAGCCATACATACAGCTACACTAAAGGATTTGAAAATACTTTTCCCAAACTAATTTAATAATCACAAGTCGGTAGAAATAAGTGTAATCCTCTATCCTAAAATGCCCATATGGTCTGTAACTGTGGCATGTGGCACTGAAAAGGTTCATTACTGTTAGTCTGCCAGTTGGAGAGACAGATCTGATTCTTTGGCAGACCGTTGCCGATCACATATGGGCAGAGCTGTAAGTGTGATTTCACACTGAGGACGAGGGAGACGCTGATGTTTGACTCTTATTTCACACAGAACATCCTAATGATGAAATCAGTTATTTGGAGAGCTGTCCTCCTGGAACAACGCATTCCTGATACTGGAAAGTTTGGGGGCTTTGAATGCATCTTCTGTGTCCTCTGTACAAGTATGCAGCTTGGCTTTGAGTCCATGAAGTGGAAAAGCAGCAGGCATTCATCTGCTGCCTGAACAACAAGGCTTTGTTGAAGCGTTCAGACAGAGTTTCTCCTGCTATTTATACCATGTAAAGAGCTAAATATAATACAACGGCATATTCTGTACATGAGTATTACTGTCCTTTTGTTATTTATTTTACAACTTGAAACATCCTCTCCTTATCAGGAACAGCGTTGAATGTGTTGTTTTCTTGTTTGGCCTGTTTAGGGCTGATAAATGATCACGACTTCTGCATTGATCCCCTGGTTTCTTTAAGTTTAACACATGAGTTAGATGGATTCACTGGGTTTAAGCAGTGGAGCCATCAGAGCCACTGCCATCCACTGCAGACACCTCACAACACACACACACAGGTATGAAAATGAGGTAAAAATGTATTTTAGGTAACATTTTCAGCAAGCATCAATCATACATCAGTGCATCAAGCTCAACTCCTCTGGCAATGCACAAAGTGGACTCATGATCCTAGCAGAGCCCAGCTCCAAAGCAGGGATGACAAGAAGCTGTTGTACCGTAAACTGCACCGACTGCAAAGAAGATGGATGTAAAATGTTTAATATACCGATGGGATGGCGTCTTTGCTAAAATCAGAAGGAGATTATGGATCCAGGTCTGGTGGGCAGAAGCATTCTAGTCCCACATTGCTAGCAAAGCAGCGGGTGGTCATGGCGAGCTGTCATGCTCCACAGAGGGATAAAAATGAACCGAACAACAGGGGAATCGACTCACACTCTGAGGAAATACTTTGATATATTTAGTGACTAAGCCTTAGAACTTGTGTAGTGATGCAGGACTTTGTTATGGCTCTAAATTGCTGTAACGTTATGCAGCTACGGCGGGTTAATGCTCACTCCGGTACGCCGTCAAGTTTCGAAGGGAAGACGTCTGGCAGCCTATCGGGGGCAGCTGCTCTTCCTCCCCCACAGTCACAACGTTTGAATTTGAATCAGAGATATCAGCAATAGTAAATGTTTCTGATGGAGGACTAACCACTAACATTAGCTACTAACCAGCAACAAGCTGTTCAACAGAGAGCCATCACGAGTCTAATGTTCACAATCACCGGCCCCACATACTAAGAGCTGCTGTGTGACGGCTGGTCGAATAAAAAGACCAAAATCCAAGCCTTCACTTTTATTAGTATTATACCTGTTGAGGAATCGTAAGGAAAAAGTGTCTGTCGACGCCATCAAGAGGGATCACGTAACTTGAACTCTGAGTGTCAACCAAACAGACCCTCGCCCTCCGAGTCTGATCTAACGTTCATAACACCTGTCCATTATTTCAGACTTGATAGCAGTCGGATTGTTCCACTTCATTCCTGCACCCATCGCGTCGGCAGATATCACATAGTTTAAAGGGGAAATCTGGTAGTTGTGACCATCGTTTCAGTTGTCCATTCTGATAAAATACTCACCAGACTAATTGCTGAAATCTGGAAACGCGACAAAATCACTATAATGAAGTCCGAGAGGACAGACAGACAGTCAGGCAGGTTGGAAACAACTTTGCCTGATTATCTAAACCACTTTATTTGAAGGTAAAACTTGAAGTGAGGTCAAATGAAAAGTCACAGGAAATCTGTGTGAAAGCAAAACTACGGCAAGTACAGAAGGTCAAAGGTCTGATAACTGCTCACACTGGAGAGTTCGGTAAATCATCCTGTTGTTCTCCTTCGTTTTCTCGACCTCAGGGTTTGTTGAAAACCTGTATGACAGTCCTGACTGCTTCTTTTTAGCCTTGCCATGTTCCAAGACCTCAGCAATTATCTTCGTAAGTCAAATGTTATAACCAATAAAAATGACGCCAAGCCAACAGGCAGAAGAGATTGTATGAAAAGTTACATATCCAGCTCATAAATGTTTTAAGACACGCCTGCATTTTGGAAAGCATGCAGGTGCTTGAGAAGCACTTTAGACCAAAAAAAGCACTTTGGCAATTAAATCCTTCGTGGAGGCTCAACTGTGCCAGAATGGAAACTTACCCAAAAGAGGAAGTTGAAGGTAAACAGGAGGTATTTCAGGCAGATGGTGCCACATGTTTCCTTTTTCTCCTCATAGACGCCCATGCTGCAAAAGACAGCAGAGTTCAGGTCAGTTATGGCAATAACAAACAGTACATAACTTAAACTTGTGATCAACAACTAAATTGTTGTGCTTTCAGACAAAGAAATGTGTTGGTAAAACATACATGTGACAAGCATGACTTCTCTGGTGACTGGTAGCTTGTTAGTACACCACATACAAACTCCTTTCAGCTAGTAATAGGTCTGCTTGGAAATTGGTTTAGTAGTTTTGGTGCCAGTATCGAGACAATACTTCCTTTGATAACTTACTTTGAGAAATATGAAATTGTTCCTTTTTTTGTTTAACACAAGGAACCAAAGTCATTGTCTAAACACAAGAAGCTGCACAAAATACATTCTTCTAAATCAACAACGCAAACCAGTCATCAGCATGCTGGTGCAGCTTTCAGTCAGACACATTTTGGTTGGACATTAAAAAGTACTGATGACAGTTTGATGCCCTACTTTAAAAATGAAAGTAAAACAACACAGACTGAGAGATAAAAGATTATATTAGAAATGATACTAGTTTGGTGAAGGTTATAAAGTCAGGAATATCACATCAAATTAGCGCTGCAACTAATGATCATTTTATTGATAAATCAATTAATATATAAAGTGTAAAAAAAAAATGGCACAATCACATTTCTCAAAGTCCTTGGCGATGTCTTCAGTTTGTTTATTTGTCCAACCAACAGTCCAAAACCCAAATGTATTCAATTTACTGTCATACGCTAAAAGACAAGCAGCAAACCATCACATGTGAGCAGCTAAAACCAGACACTTTTTGTTATTTTTGCTTAAAAAGATCTGAAGTATTGAGACATTTACTGCAGATTAATCTCCTGTTGACTGACTAATTTTTCCATCTCGACACTGAAAGATATCCCAGTGATCCCACCGTGGCCATATGAAGCAACTCCAATACAACTAAGAAAGAAAGAAAAGAAAGATATTCCTTTATTAGTCCCACAGTGGGGAAATCCTTGTAAAAGACGTAAAAGACGTAATCCTTGTAAAAGACGTAGGATTTAGTGGTATCCGGCGATGAGGTCGCAGACTGCAACCAACAGAAAACTCTCCCATGTGCCAAGTCAACACGTTCTCATCCCGACTTCATCATATACTAGTTGGGAATTAAACAGAAACTCTTACTTACTTAGGATTAAGCAGCAAAACCACTTAATTAGGTTTAGGAAAATACAACAGATTGGGTTTAAAATGAGTGTTTGTACAGTGAAAATGTGACTGAACGAGAGCGCTCTCCTGGAGGAGAAGCCATCCACCTCCCCTCCTGCCCACGCTGTGTCTCTCTCACTCTTTAGCTACGTCACCACAGCCTTTCCCTGTGTGTTTACTGCTGCCGTGGATGGGTTTACATAGTAGTTAATAGAAAGCCTGGTGCAATTCAAACCGGCACTAAAGGATGCCTTGGGTGGCGGCAGCAAACACAGACGGCAGTGCGTGACAAAGCATCTGTATTTTAGCCCCTGGGAATGAGAACAGTTTGGCCAAGGATGTGGAGAAGATATGTTCCCTCAACATCACCAGCAGTGTTGCTCTAGCACCGTCACTACAACTGACCAATCACGTTGTTGTGTTGTCAGCGCTACAACTTGGGCAAGGAGGGTGAAAAGAGGAGATGTCATGCGTCATCAATGCATCGTCTATGTAACGTTACAACATGCCTGTGCTTGAGTACGTTTTCCAGTCTTTCTCCCAGAGGAAGAACTGCAACAGACATCAAGAAAACGGAAAAGCCACCCTCTAGAGCCACTGTTTGATTTGTCCATTCTGGGCTACTGTAGAAACATGGCGGAGCAACGTGGCGGACTCTGTGAAGAGGACCGGCTCTCTATGTAGATAGAAACTGCTCATTGTAACGAAAACACGATTCTCATTTTCAGCAGATTATACACTAAAGAAAACACTTATTGACATTATATTCAATATATATAAATAATGGTACACACTGGCCCTTTAAAGATCAATACACGCTAGTATTTGGCACAGAGGACACAGAATTCGAGCTTGAAATAAAAGTCAACCATCCTTTTAATGGCACGGTGCTTTTAACAAATGAGATGTTACCGGGCTAATGCAGCACACGGGGGAGGAAGCATTAGATCAGCAGTGGAGGCAGAATCAGTGAGCTGACTTATTACATGTGCATGCAGAGAGACCCATGACTAAGCACTGAGTAGGAGCTGAGAGATTATAACCGCCTGCTGCCTGCTGCCGACATCCAACGCTTCACGTCCTCCTTTAACAACAAATTCAGATTTTCAGCAGGGTGTGTTTCAGAAATCAAGGTCTACTTACATGGAACGGTTAAAGATGTGACCGACTAAAACTGGTCCAATCTCTGTGTTTAGTCTGCAGTAACTGACACCTTGTTAAAATCTGACAGTTTTCACCACAACAACGCCGAACATGACTCTCCAGTGTGCAAGATTTATAGATCCCATCACAAAACATCACTCGCTATTTGCTGCCTTCGTGTAATATTTGTGTTTTAAACCTACAATTTTCTGGGCTCAGTTGCCAGTCAAGCCCAGACTCGCCGTCCGCTGACTGCTCTTATCAAACTCTTCCTCCCTCCCGACTCTCCCGACTGCACCCCCACACCCACAGCGACTAGCGTCTATTCAGACGAGTGCACTGCATGAAGGAGGGAACCAGTCTGGTGACCATCTGGTACAGTGGGACCATTTAGCTTCTTCTTGTTAATTAAATTCAAACGACACCGAACTGATAACTCCTTACTTTACTTTTTAGAGCCGGACAGGAAAAACAGCTGAGTCAAGACAGGAATTTAATATCTCCTGATTCAATACTACCATGACATGTATTCCAGTTTTTAAATAATATGATTTGATTTTCTAATTCATTGCAATTTTTGGTAACTTTTTAAACTCTAGACAATGGAAAACATTGAATCATACACTTCTACGGACTTTTACTTTGAAAATATATAAATTAATACTGTAAGGATGTTTGATTTTCAACATGTATGTAAATAAATATATCAGTCATGGTCAGACTTTATTATTATTATCTTTTTTCAGTAACCCACAACTCAAAGAATAAAGACATTTCCCTCACAGATTAGTGGGATTTTCTTTTTAATTTATCAGGGTCATGTAATGTTTTATACTCTGCTGAATATAATCCATCAGTCTGATTTCCATAGATGGATTCTGTAGACCCAGTTCCCTTTGTTAACACCTTATTTTGAAAAGCGGCCGTAGTCCCAGGTGTCTACTTCCTCTAACTCCTCCAAGGTGGTCTCTAGCTCTCCGTCAGCTCCGTTCTCTTTATCCATCCATGGTCAGCTCCATCGGGGCCGTCTGAATGCATTTAACATAAATGTCAGTATATGGAGCTCTACAGTCGTAGCGTCGGCCCGTCGGACCACGGAGACGAGAGCGACGGCCGGCCGGACCGCACGTTACCGCCGTACGACGACGTTTCCCGTCCGTGACGGAGTTAGCGTGCAGCTTTAGCCGTGATGTCTAGCTCTGCTTTTCCAAAGTGTTTCCCTCCTTTACTGGATGTGTAGTGTTTACCAGGCTGGATTTAACATGGAGGGTGGAGGTCGGATCCACGCCCACCCTCCACCCTTTAATACTTTACTGGATGTGTAGTGTTTACCAGGCTGGATTTAACATGGAGGGTGGAGGTCGGATCCACGCCCACCCTCCACCCTTTAATACTTTCTGAGGTTTGTTTTGGTTGACGGATACCGAACGGATATGACGTCACGTTACTCAGACTACCACAATAAAAGCAGTAACTTCCCTCAACCCCTGCATAAACTCAAATGAGGCAAATATATCGATTTTAGCCTTTAAAAATAAGCTATTTTAAAATCTTTTTTTTTTTTTTTTTTTTGCCACCCCTAAAATTTGGCCGTTTAAAATGTTCACTGCAGGAGAAATATCTCTTCTACGTGGAGGGTTAACGCTGTTCCACCATTACGTTTCAGGGTTAGTTTATTCCAGGATGTGATATCCTGACTCAAGGGCACATTAAACATGGCTGGTTATTTTATCTTATCAAACTGATTTATTTATGGTTGTGCACGGTGCAGGTTCAGAGGGCAGATAGTATTTTCAGGCTAGTTGGAGGAAAAAATGCTTAATTTCTGTAGTTTTGAGCACAAACCCCCAGTTATATAAACCACAGTTATTATATTATCAGACATATTTCACAACAACCCTACTTTTCATCTACAAACTGTCATTATTAGTTTAAAGTGTTATTATAAACGATCAATGAGTAATACCTTAGATTAAGTTTTTAAAAATTATTACCAGAAGCAGTGCATTAATGCTTGTGGCATTTCTCTTGTGTATCTGAATTTGTTTTTTCTGTAAACCAGGATGCTGAAAATGAATTGGCAATGACAGAGAGCTCCAGCATGACAGACTTTTGTAGGCCAACCAGGAAGTTAGCGTCGCCATGGTTCCCTCGACAAAGAGCCAATGAGATTTATCCATTGGGTTTTAGATTATTGCAGAAAATAAGCTCTGTGGCAAACAATCCTTTATGATACTTACACGTCTTGTTCAGCAAGATAATCTTCACAAATATGCACTACGAAATGTAATAAAACCAGAAATAAAAGCTAACGTTAGGCTGTAAACAAACTACACCACGATCACGAGCGTGATTAAACACAACAAGGCCGTAAAGGAGGACGAGTCGACGAATTGTGAATTCTATACTTCGGGGTTTTGGTGTGTTTGTTAGGCAAAATGAGACACTTGAAGTCTTGATCTTGGTCTCTGGGAAACTGTGATGGACAGTTTTATGGTCTTCTTCCACTTTATGGACGAAACAATCCGCAGAGTGAAGTCTACACGACTCTCACCAACATTTTAGAGATGCACTGATGCCACTTTTTCAGTCCAATAAGGTAAGATAAGATAAGATGGGATAAGATAAGACAAGACAAGACAAGATGAACCTTTATTAATCCCATCGCTTTGGGTATCGGTTGATATAGGGTACAGATCCGATACCAGTGTTTAATTAATAAGGTGTATGCCATCATTTTATGTGTAAGGCAACATGAATCCTGACTTAAAAATTGATTTCCTAATGAATAATTGCATACACATAAATTTACCAAATTGTTCTTTATTAGTAAAATAATAAAACAGAAACCAATTATCTGAATTACAGCTCAATTGCAAACCTTTTTAACGCAGCAAGAAATTGGTCAAAAGTTGCAGCGCATTAAATTTCTAGTATATAATCCAACTTGATCCAGTATCGGTATCAGAGGGCATCCCTGCAACATGTCATATATCTGCACCTGGATTACCTGATTTACCATAAAGTGTCTGGACTCTGCACCGAAGCCCTGGGAGCAGGTCTGTTAGAAACCCAGCATACTGAACCAAAGAGTCGGAGCCAAACCCCTTTTACATGTGTTATTTTCAGGACTTCCTGTTTAGTTGAGGTGGCAAGCCTCAGATCCTGATCCTGATTCAGATCCTGATTCAGATCCTCACCCTGATCCTGACCCAGATCCTGATCCTGATTCAGATCCTGACCCTGATCCTGATTCAAATCCTGATTCAGATAGATAGATAGAGACAGATAGCTACTTTATTGATCACAAGTTGTGAAATTGTGGATCCTGATTCAGATTCAGATTCTGACCCTGATCCTGATTCAAATCCTGATTCAGATAGATAGAGATAGATAGCTACTTTATTGATCACAAGTTGTGAAATTGTGGATCCTGATTCAGATTCAGATCCTGACCCAGAATGAGATGGTTCTTCTGACTCCTCTGCTGTAAAACACTGAAGGAAACTACTTTATTAGTCCAGACTTGAGGCTGAATGAAGGTGAATCAGATTTAAGGAGCAGGTCTGAACAGAACCCTTCACCTGTCCTGACACACTCATGCTGAAAACCCAGTCCTGAGTGAAATGAGCCACTCGTGGATCCACGCTGATCACAGCTGTGACTGTGTGACTAGCAGCCGTCTAACAGATGTGATGGAGCAGCAGTCAGTAACGCTGTGACCCCAGCAGCTAGCTGAGCTAGCAGAGCTAGCTGAACACTCAGACACCCCGCTGGAAACTAGTCACCGTCCACCACCGTGTTTTCTCTAAAGGGTTCCAGTTCATAATAACTATTGATGAGCCTTGTTCAATAACGCAGGGTATCCCCCATCACTTACTGATTTACAGGAATGACGTTACACCGCACAAATCACAGTTTTGTGTGTTTCCTCGATGTTTTGAACCTGCCTATGAAGCGCATCTTTTCGCCGGTATAAGCTAACGCTAAAGGTAAACGTCTGGTGAACGCGACACCGCGGCGCGGAGCTAGCTGCTCCGGCCACTTCCTGCTTTCACCTACCTGCCGCTTCTGTGGTCTTCTGTCGGTGGAAAACGATGAAACGCGTTGAAAACAGTCCTAAAAGTCGCCCGTTTTCATTCCACTTCCCTCGGACAAAGAGCTCTCCGACAGCCGCGTGAATGTGGAGGCCAGAGGAACCAAAGCGCTGAGCTCACGGACAGACTGAGGCTGGAGCTGCTGTGACTCCACCCCGGGCCACCTTGCATGATTCCTGGCGTGGTTTATTCCTGACCGGGGCAACGCTTATTCTGTGATGCTAACAGACCCACGGACAGACCCACGGACAGACCCAAACTACTGTATTTATTTAGGGTTTTATCCCGACCATCAGCATATTACAGATAGATGTTCTATTGATGTTTCATTTGGTCCCCAAATTTCTGTTAAATTTGACCTGGAACATTATTAAAAGGTTGATAATGGACAGTAGTATGACTGTAGCCCGTATCACTGTATGACTGTAGTCTGTATCACTGTATGACTGTAGCCCACTGTATATCACTGTATGACTGTAGTCTGTATCACTGTATGACTGTAGCCCGTATCACTGTATGACTGTAGCCCACTGTATATCACTGTATGACTGTAGCCCGTATCACTGTATGACTGTAACCCGTATCACTGTATGACTGTAGTCTGTATCACTGTATGACTGTAGCCCGTATCACTGTATGACTGTAGTCTGTATCACTGTATGACTGTAACCCGTATCACTATATGACTGTAGCCCACTGTATATCACTGTATGACTGTAGTCTATATCACTGTATGACTGTAGCCTACTGTATATCACTGTATGACTGTAGTCTGTATCACTGTATGACTGTAGCCCACTGTATATCACTGTATGACTGTAGTCTGTATCACTGTATGACTGTAGCCTGTATGACTGTATGACTGTATGACTGTATGACTGTAGCCCGTATCACTGTATGACTGTAGCCTGTATCACTGTATGACTGTAGCCTGTATCACTGTATGACTGTAGCCTGTATCACTGTATGACTGTAGCCTGTATGACTGTAGCCCGTATCACTGTATGACTGTAGCCTGTATCACTGTATGACTGTAGTCTGTATCACTGTATGACTGTAACCCGTATCACTATATGACTGTAGCCCACTGTATATCACTGTATGACTGTAGCCCACTATATCACTGTATGACTGTAGTCTGTATCACTGTATGACTGTAGCCCACTGTATATCACTGTATGACTGTAGCCCGTATCACTGTATGACTGTAGCCTGTATGACTGTAGCCTGTATCACTGTATGACTGTAGCCTGTATCACTGTATGACTGTAGCCCGTATCACTGTATGACTGTAGCCCGTATCACTGTACTGTAACCTGTATCACTGTATGACTGTAGTCTGTATCACTGTATGACTGTAGTCTGTATCACTGTATGACTGTAGCCTACTGTATATCACTGTATGACTGTAGCCCATATCACTGTATGACTGTAACCCGTATCACTGTATGACTGTAGTCTGTATCACTGTATGACTGTAGTCTGTATCACTGTATGACTGTAGCCTGTATGACTGTAGCCCGTATCACTGTATGACTGTAGCCTGTATCACTGTATGACTGTAGTTTGTATCACTGTATGACTGTAGTCTGTATCACTGTATGACTGTAGCCTGTATCACTGTATGACTGTAGCCTGTATCACTGTATGACTGTAACCCGTATCACTGTATGACTGTAATCTGTATGACTGTAGTCTGTATCACTGTATGACCGTAGTCCGTATCACTGTATGACTGTAGTCTGTATCACTGTATGACTGTAGTCTGTATCACTGTATGACTGTAGCCCGTATCACTGTATGACTGTAGTCTGTATCACTGTATGACTGTAGTCTGTATCACTGTAGCCCGTATCACTGTATGACTGTAGCCTGTATCACTGTATGACTGTAACCCGTATCACTGTATGACTGTAGTCTGTATCACTGTATGACTGTAGCCCGTATCACTGTATGGCTGTAGTCTGTATCACTGTATGACTGTAGCCCGTATCACTGTATGGCTGTAGTCTGTATCACTGTATGACTGTAGTCTATATCACTGTATGACTGTAGCCTGTATCACTGTATGACTGTAGCCAACTGTATATCACTATGACTGTAGCCCGTATCACTGTATGACTGTAGCCCACTGTATATCACTGTATGACTGTAGCCCGTATCACTGTATGACTGTAACCCGTATCACTGTATGACTGTAGTCTGTATCACTGTATGACTGTAGCCCGTATCACTGTATGACTGTAGTCTGTATCACTGTATGACTGTAACCCGTATCACTATATGACTGTAGCCCACTGTATATCACTGTATGACTGTAGTCTATATCACTGTATGACTGTAGCCTACTGTATATCACTGTATGACTGTAGTCTGTATCACTGTATGACTGTAGCCCACTGTATATCACTGTATGACTGTAGTCTGTATCACTGTATGACTGTAGCCTGTATGACTGTATGACTGTATGACTGTATGACTGTAGCCCGTATCACTGTATGACTGTAGCCTGTATCACTGTATGACTGTAGTCTGTATCACTGTATGACTGTAGCCTGTATCACTGTATGACTGTAGCCTGTATGACTGTAGCCCGTATCACTGTATGACTGTAGCCTGTATCACTGTATGACTGTAGTCTGTATCACTGTATGACTGTAACCCGTATCACTATATGACTGTAGCCCACTGTATATCACTGTATGACTGTAGCCCACTATATCACTGTATGACTGTAGTCTGTATCACTGTATGACTGTAGCCCACTGTATATCACTGTATGACTGTAGCCCGTATCACTGTATGACTGTAGCCTGTATGACTGTAGCCTGTATCACTGTATGACTGTAGCCTGTATCACTGTATGACTGTAGCCCGTATCACTGTATGACTGTAGCCCGTATCACTGTACTGTAACCTGTATCACTGTATGACTGTAGTCTGTATCACTGTATGACTGTAGTCTGTATCACTGTATGACTGTAGCCTACTGTATATCACTGTATGACTGTAGCCCATATCACTGTATGACTGTAACCCGTATCACTGTATGACTGTAGTCTGTATCACTGTATGACTGTAGTCTGTATCACTGTATGACTGTAGCCTGTATGACTGTAGCCCGTATCACTGTATGACTGTAGCCTGTATCACTGTATGACTGTAGTTTGTATCACTGTATGACTGTAGTCTGTATCACTGTATGACTGTAGCCTGTATCACTGTATGACTGTAGCCTGTATCACTGTATGACTGTAACCCGTATCACTGTATGACTGTAATCTGTATGACTGTAGTCTGTATCACTGTATGACCGTAGTCCGTATCACTGTATGACTGTAGTCTGTATCACTGTATGACTGTAGTCTGTATCACTGTATGACTGTAGCCCGTATCACTGTATGACTGTAGTCTGTATCACTGTATGACTGTAGTCTGTATCACTGTAGCCCGTATCACTGTATGACTGTAGCCTGTATCACTGTATGACTGTAACCCGTATCACTGTATGACTGTAGTCTGTATCACTGTATGACTGTAGCCCGTATCACTGTATGGCTGTAGTCTGTATCACTGTATGACTGTAGCCCGTATCACTGTATGGCTGTAGTCTGTATCACTGTATGACTGTAGTCTATATCACTGTATGACTGTAGCCTGTATCACTGTATGACTGTAGCCAACTGTATATCACTATGACTGTAGCCCGTATCACTGTATGACTGTAGCCTACTGTATATCACTGTATGACTGTAGTCTATATCACTGTATGACTGTAGCCTACTGTATATCACTGTATGACTGTAGTCTGTATCACTGTATGACTGTAGCCTGTATCACTGTATGACTGTAGCCTACTGTATATCACTGTATGACTGTAGTTTACTGTATATCACTGTATGACTGCAGCTTATATCACTGTATGACTGTAGCCTACTGTATGTCACTGTGACTGTAGCCTATATCACTGTATGACTGTAGCCTACTGTATATCACTGTATGACTGTAGCCTACTGTATGTCACTGTATGGCTGTAGCCTACTGTATATCACTGTATGACTGTAGCCTGATCACTGTATGACTGTAGCCTATATCACTGTATGACTGTAGCCTACTGTATGTCACTGTATGGCTGTAGCCTACTGTATATCACTGTATGACTGTAGCCTGATCACTGTATGACTGTAGCCTATATCACTGTATGACTGTAGCCTACTGTATGACTGTAGCCTGATCACTGTATGACTGTAGCCTGTATCACTGTATGACTGTAGCCCGTATCACTATATGACTGTAGCCTACTGTATATCACTGTATGACTGTAGTCTATATCACTGTATGACTGTAGCCTACTGTTAATCACTGTATGACTGTAGTCTATATCACTGTATGACTGTAGCCTGTATCACTGTATGACTGTAGCCTACTGTATATCACTATGACTGTAGCCCGTATCACTGTATGACTGTAGCCTACTGTATATCACTGTATGACTGTAGTCTATATCACTGTATGACTGTAGCCTACTGTATATCACTGTATGACTGTAGTCTGTATCACTGTATGACTGTAGCCTGTATCACTGTATGACTGTAGCCTACTGTATATCACTGTATGACTGTAGTTTACTGTATGACTGCAGCTTATATCACTGTATGACTGTAGCCTACTGTATGTCACTGTGACTGTAGCCTATATCACTGTATGACTGTAGCCTACTGTATATCACTGTATGACTGTAGCCTACTGTATGTCACTGTATGGCTGTAGCCTACTGTATATCACTGTATGACTGTAGCCTGATCACTGTATGACTGTAGCCTATATCACTGTATGACTGTAGCCTACTGTATGTCACTGTATGGCTGTAGCCTACTGTATATCACTGTATGACTGTAGCCTGATCACTGTATGACTGTAGCCTATATCACTGTATGACTGTAGCCTACTGTATGACTGTAGCCTGATCACTGTATGACTGTAGCCTATATCACTGTATGACTGTAGCCCACTGTATGACTGTAGCCTATATCACTGTATGACTGTAGTCTACTGTATGATTGTAGTCTGTATCACTGTATGACTGTAGCCTACTGTATATCACTGTAGGACTGTTCCTTTTACTGCACAATGAATACTTTTACTTTAAATACTTTGACTACATTTAGCAGCTAACTTTTAGTTGTGGTGGAATGTCTTCAGTGTGGTATTAGTTACCTACATTTACTGCAGTAAAAGGGTCTGAATACGTCTCCCACCGCTGACTAGTGATGCAGTAATGTGTACATCAGTTTAATGTTGAATGACTTTATACTGTATATCCTACTGCTAAGTCTTATCTTAGCCTATAATAACACACATTTTATTTGTTTATATTTTGTATTATTAATCTGAACCTGTAGTGACTAGTAAAGTCAAGTAAATACATTGGGGTAAAAGTACAATACAATGGGAGTAAATGGAAGTACTAAAGTAAAGGAGGCCTATGAATACCTCAAACTGGTTCACAAGTTCAGTAATAGAGTAAACATACTTGGATACTTTCTACCACCTGTCATATTTTAGGCAACACTATTCTAGTTTACAGGATCATACCATACTTATTTTTTATTCTTACCCTTCCCAAAATGGTAGTATATATTTAACATTACTGTATATATTAAAGTTAAATAAATAGTAACAGTAAATAACTATGTAACATTAGTTTTGAAAATAAACTTTATTATAATATTAATGTGTGTGCATTTGGAGTAAAGTTGTATCCTATAAAAAGTTGAAGAACTGAACATTTGTCCAGGCAGAGAGCTCCTACTCTACTGGATAATTAAACACTGGCCTTTGGGCCTTTATTAATCAGTTACGACATACAGTATTAATAAGAATTAAATCAATTGAATCCCAGCAGGCGTAGCAGCAGCACGCTGCAGCGCGTTCAATCGTAAAGAGGGAATGGTAGTCTACTCAAATCCTAAAACAGATGAGAGCTCTAGTAAAGAGCTCCTACATCAAAACAAAATCTACATATATACCATTCACCGTCTAATCGGGAATTCATTTATTGGAAATTATATGTACCTAAGTTTAGAAGTAAAAGTAGTAGTTTACTTCAGAAGTAAAGAAAAACAAGTAATCACTGTAAGAATTGTAGTTAAAGTTAGTTGTGAAATCATTGATGCTATGAAACAAAGTGGTAAAGTTTCTCTGTGATGTAAAGTTGCTTCATCTTGTAAAGGTTTTGTTCAGGTACATGTTGGTTTCTTCGAGGCTGCTGCAGGTTAATCAGCCCTTTACTCAGCCGTTAACAACAGTCAGTGCAGTGAATGGAGGATAATGTGCAACATCTCTTTCTTTTTAAATGAATTATTCAGCCCTTCATTTAACACTTCAGTGAATAATAGAAGCTTTAACATGGTACTTTACCACTACTGCAACCAATACCACTACTACTGCTATCACTACTACTACTATACATGCTCGATTAGCCCGGTGACCCGTATTATGGACCCTTATGGACTGTCATGTTGTAAGATCCATAAACTACTGAGAGGGGCTTCTTTATTTAAGAGCATTAGATTTTATCTAATTACCAAAAACTGCTGGTCCATGGAAAAAAGCCCCTTCAAGCAAATTTATGATATGTGATATTTTTCTATGTAAATATAAATGACTTGACAAGCAGGTGGCTGCAGAGCAGCTGCCCACTCAGCTCACTTGTTAGTACAACTCTGTGGGCCTACGTACTTGACAAGTCAGTATCAGAGTAAATGCACTAAAATAGTTCGAGCTACTTCTCTGCAGGTAGATGGTTCAGTGTAGTAATGCACATTCACCACTAGATGACAGTGTTTTTTCTGGCTTGGCTGCAGATATCCTTCCTAGAAGCATTACTGTAATCTTGAATGGAAACGTAAGTGAAAAAGCTCAGACAGCATCTTTTTATAACACTTCATCATTTGCTCATACGTACAGCTACAAACTTAACCTGTTGTCCTTTAATACATCAGTAAAATGGATTTTACATTATTATTATTATTATTATTATTATTATTATTATTTCCCCAAGAAAGAATACCGTCATATCATATCAGGGTAACAGAGGTAGACATTATTACATTACAGATTAGTTAAATAAATAAAAATAAGTAGCACTTATACAGAAGTGAGAAATTCAATCAAAAATAAAAAGAGAAAAGAAAATATGTCAGGATTTTTTTGACTATGCTTGAAACCTAAACAGGAGCTCCATCTATCTTTATTTAGGTCCAAAACAATCCCAGGAACATTTTATATACGATCTCTACCAGTGTATATACTCAATCTTTCCCATTATTCAACATTACCTTTTAATATAGCCGCAGTATTCTGTCACTGAGGTGCATGTAAACAGTCTAACCACAGCGTAATGACAGAAACCTTCAGAGAGGAGGAGGAGGGAGGAAGAGGATAAACCCTGGACACAAGCTGTCAGTCTGCGCTGCACGCTGTTTCTGGACTCATGCTTCATTTGGACAGATGCTCCAGCCTCTGAAAGAAATCAGCCTCCATTAACACACTCAGCAGCAGTTGTTTCAGCAGCACTTCCATGGTAGTAGCTGGTATTCAGAAGTAGTAAAAGGGAGGACGTGCTAGTTCTGTGTAAAGCAACAAGCTGTTAGGGAGTTTTCTAAGAAGATTAAGTGGAAGTAAGAAGCACAAGATGAGAGCACATGTACAACAATGAAGGCTTTAAATTAAACCTCTATTCATGTCAAAAGAAAACTAAATATCTGATAGAAACAGTGGATATTAATGACTTTGTCTCTGATGTGTATCCATAGCACCGGAGAACCTGGAGCAACATGTCTCACCTGTAATACTTTAATCATTATGTAAAGCTTAACGATGAAAACAGCAGCGGCATTATTTTCTCTCTTTATACACGCTGGTTGTCTACATTACTTGCCAGAGAGCTAGTTCTGCTAACCCACAATGCCGTAGGCCTAAGTAGGCCTAATCTTCCTCACACCTGCCACGGCCGTGCCAAGCTATAAATACGGGGTCATAAGAACATCCACCATGTTGGATAGTGATCGGCAGTACGTGCTTAACTAGCACTCCCAGTACAGACAAGCAGTGGTGAAAGGACGACCTGTTTCCTTCATCGAGAGTCAAGACACTGCTTTAATGAAATGGATGAGAAGTAACCTGAAGGAATACCTCGCAGTCTGATCTGGGATATCACCGCACAGAGAAACGGTAATCAATAGTAATTTAATGGGATAGATTAGCTCAGCCCAGTGTTGCTCATGGTGCCAAGTAAATGCTAGTATTTTGGCCTCCTTGACTTTGAAATCTGGGATGTGCTATGCTATCATATTTTCATGCTTGTTGGACTTTGGGTCTAGCACTGTCCTGGTGGTACGTAGTCAGTAATGTAAGCCTGTAATTTCATTTATTTCACTGAGTCAGTGCTGGGGCTTGTTTTGGAGGTTTGAAATCCGACTGTTTATATCTGGATATGCTGACTTGCCTCTGTTGGCATCTATAGCCATGCAGACAGTTTTGGTTTAATGTGTCCAGGCTTTGAGATATCTGACAGGTTCAGGTTCATCACAATACAGTGGGGGTGAATGGAGGACAAAGTAGTTCCAACAAAAACTAAACTATCTGCATGGACAGACACCACTAGAGGTGAGTCCTATTCATCTGGCTGGTACGCCTCTCCGATCATTGATTAGTCTGCTTGTATTTAGATTAAGCGCCAACTACTGTGATAATCGATTAATTGGTTTGAGTCACTTTTTAAGGAAAAAAAGTCTCAATTCTCTGATTGCACCTTTTAAATGTGAATACTTTCTGGTTTCTTCGCTCCCCTGTGACAGTAGACTGAATATATTTGAGTTGTGGACAAAACGAGACATTTGAGGACGTCGTCTTGGGCTTTGAGAAACACTGATTGACATTTTTCACAATTTTCTGAGATTTTATCGAGCAAACAACTAAACGGTTAATCAAGAAAGAATCAACAGATTAATGGGCGATGAAAAAAATTGTTAGCTGCAGCCCTTCTTGTGTTGACACTGTGTGAAGTGTATTCAGTCATCAGCATGCCAGCCCACGCTCTGGAGCAGTCCAGCAGTCTGGAGCCGATCCCAGCTGGCACTGGGTGAAGGCGGGTTCAACGCTCACATTCACACCTACAGCCAACAGACACAGAAGGACCCCGAGCCGGATTCGAACCTGAGACCCTCCACTGTGAGGCGACTATTACTGTTGAATGTGAATAATGTGGGATTGTTCCTTATTTCCTTATAATTATTATACTTCCATCCATCCATCCATCGTCAACCGCTTATCCCGTTAGGGGTCACGGGGGGGCTGGAGCCGATCCCAGCTGGCATTGAGCGAAGGCGGGTTCACCTGGACAGGTCTCCAGTCCATCACAGGACACATAGAGACAGACAACATAGAGACAGACAACATAGAGACAGACAACATATAAACAGACAACCATTCACACGCACATCCACACCTACGGGCAATTTAGAGTCATCAATTAACCTAAACAGCATGTCTTTGGACTGTGGGAGGAAGCCGGAGTACCCGGAGAAAACCCACGCTTACACGGGGAGAACATGCAAACTCCACACAGAAGAGCCCCAAGCCGGTATTGAACCTGCGACCCTCTTGCTGTGAGGCAACAGCGCCAACCACTGCACCACCGTGCAGTCTAATTATTATACTTGTTCCTTATAATTATTATATAATTTATGGGCTGTTTTAGGATTTATACATTATTACATACAAAAAATGAAGCATTCGAATACTGATTAGGAGGTCGATTACCATGGCAACGGTTGAAGCACTGAGGTCAGCCCTACAGTTTGCATACTGTGTCTGGTTATGTCATCGGTGTTCCTGCTTTAAGTGCATGTGAGTGAGAGCTGTACACTGATGTGTCCTCTCTGTTTCCACAGAGCGGACGTTTCACCGCTTTTGATATGACGGTTCAAGAAAACCTGGAGGCTTTTACCACCACGGACTGAACTGGGCTGCCACATCTGTTGATGTTGGAGCTGTAAAAGTCAACACGTCTGACATGTTGATGTCTGTGATTTCCCAGTTTGAAAGGACTTCAGTGTTTCCCAAGTAAATAGGACTGGTTTCGACATGCACATGGAGCCCTGATGTATCAGTCGCACTTCAGAGTGGAGCCATTTGACCTCAGTCAGGACTGCTGGGAGAGGATTGATGTTTCTATGTAGCGTGTGTCCGAGTTCAGTGCAGCGTTGGATCCGTCGTGGCATCACCACAGTCCGCCCGGGCGCCCAGCCTTCGGGCCGGAGACGCTCCAGACCAGCAACTACTCTCTGGTGTTACTGATTCAGCTCAGCCTGCTCTCCTTCGACCTGTTTGTCAACTCCTTCAGCGAGCTGCTGAGGACTGAGCCGGCTGTCCAGCTGGTACTTTTCATGTAAGAGTTTCCTCGCTGTTTCAGCAGCCAAACATTATCTCTGGCTCCGAGGGAAAGGCTAAAAATAGTACGCTTTAGTTGTCTATACTGAGTCATCGGGGATGCTGGAACAACAGCACAGTAATCTTTGAGTTCACACGTTCGCTTCTCTCTTGTGTTTTCTTTACAGAATCCAGGACATCGCCATCCTGTTCAACCTGATCATCATTCTGTTGATGCTGTTTAACACCTACGTGTTCCAGATCGGCCTGGTCGCCATATTGTTGGAGCGATTTAGAGCTCTGCTAATGCTCTCCGCTCTCTATCTGACCTTCAGTATCATACTCCACTCCTGGCTTATGGTACGTGCTGAATATGTGCAAATGGGCAGATATGTTAGAATAAAAGTCATTATGAATGTTGCCTTTTTTATGACTAGACAGTAAAAACCAAATAGACTGCAGATTTAAAAAACATTTGACTGATGAAAATAAAATGTAAAATGTTTGATTTCTAGCTTGGGTAGAAAAATCAGTCTAATTTTAGTGAGTATACTGGAACATATAGTCCTGTAGGAGCTTTTAATCTGTTGTTAGTATTTAGTAGTTTTACTAATGATAAGTAATATAGTTTGATTTATTATTCTAGATGTTTACTTTATTTAGACTTGATTTTTGATAGTTGTTTTTTTTTGTTTAGTTGAACTGTCTTCTTGTTTAGTCTTGTTTAGATTTTTGTGTAATTAGTATTTTGTTTTGTTAGGTAGGACCAGCATGCACCTGGGTGGGTTTAAGGCAGCGACATTCAGGTTTTCTTTGTGCCTCGTTTTCTTTGCTTTGCTTTTTAGATAAATAAATAAATCATCACAAACATTTTGATGGACAATGGAGTCTTTTTGCTACGTAAACCACATACCGATGGTGCATCAGTGGCGCTTTGATTTAAGTTTGATTTTGATTTTTCCGACAAATAACCACTACACATCC
This sequence comes from Pterois miles, assembly GCA_947000775.1. NCBI lineage: Eukaryota > Metazoa > Chordata > Actinopteri > Perciformes > Scorpaenidae > Pterois > Pterois miles. The sequence continues at coordinate 1,684,802 of CAMQGK010000479.1, read as the reverse complement.
TTTTATAAAAATCTTTTTATCAAAAGCTGTGACATCAAAAATGACCACAAATGTTTTCTGTATGTTTCCAGAATCTACGCTGGCTGAATACCAACAGATTTATTTGGACAGACGGACTTCAAGTGCTGTTTGTCTTCCAAAGAGTCGGTAAGACGACATGTTGATTTGCTCTTTTTAATGCCAGACAAACGCATTTATTATGGCTGTTTCCTCCCGGATGTAAAAAATCTGTCTTCGTTCAGAAATCAGGAGCTACCATTTATCAGTATATTCTGAAGTTAAACAAGAGAAGCAATCAAGGTGGTACTACTGATTTAAATTAGATTTTGGATTTGACATATGCTCAGTTTGTAAATTTCCCCACTGTGGGACTAATACAGGAATATCTTATCTTATCTTATCTTTATGATGAGTGAGAGACGACTTAGAGGTATCAGAATACAGCAGAGCGTTCATGTTTTCTCTCAGCTCAATATAAGAAGTAGGAGATAATACACAGCGGTCTCCCCTCCACAGACATGCCAGTCACATGCACTTTAGGTCATTATTTGAGCATATTGTTTTATGCTAAAGTCGGTACGTGTGAGGGTTTCTGGACATATTTGTCATTATTTTGTGTTGTTCATTGATTTTCAATGATAAATATATACATACATTTGCATAAAGCAACATATTTGTCCACTCCCATGTTGATGAAAGAATTAAATACTTGACAAATCTCCCTTTAAGGTCCATTTGTAGCAGATAAAAAATGTGTGATGAACTATTTTAATGATTGACAGCCCTAGTAAGCTGGTTTCAGACCTCTGAACCACTGCGCAGCATCTCTGATTTAATCAATGATTCAACTAGAACCCGGTGGGATTTTGGTCTGATCATCCCTCTAGTGTTCCTGCTTTTCTCAGACAGTATGTTGGTCTCTCCTCTCACATCGCCATGTGGGTGTGATTTTCATATGCGTATAAGCTCTTAAGTGGATAAAGAGATTTATTGTCTAGTTGTCGTTCTTCTCTGCAGGTGATCCCTTATTAAGCATGAGAACGGACTGTAGCCATGTTTTATTTGTCTCTGTTTTGTCTGCTACTTAAGACCCACCCAGACGGTTACTCACCGTGTGATTCAGCGTTACAACACCGGTTCACTAAATCTCTCTCACTGTAAACGCTGCTGGGCTGAGTCGGTTTTATAAATGCTGGTTGGGACTTCCCGTCTCTCTGTCTCTGTACAACCACATATTATCTCTAAAGTAACCTTAATCACAGGAGTCGCCCACTTGGGAATGGCTGATGAATTATGAAACTAAAAGGGACGTGGATATATTCATTTATACAAATGACATTTGTTAGGTTTGTATAAAGTTATATTTTAAATGTTATGTTATCACTTTTCTGATAATGGAGATTGGTTTCAATCAAGTTGGCAGTAATGTATATAATGTGTGATTTGTGGTAACAATTTGTGGTAAACAGACAAACACAACTAGAATGGCTTGTTAGAGATCCAACAGAAATGATATATTATTGTATATTATTTGGTTGTTCATCAGCTGCTTTGTGTGTATTGTGCTGCTGATTGTTTATTGAAAGCACTGTCCTCTGTTAGCTGACAACCGGACTGGTTTATGAGATACAGTAGGTGGAGCCCAGAAACGTCTTATCTTTCATCTGTTTTTATCTGTCTTCAGGTGTCTATAGGAAGAGTCAGCAATAGGATTTTTACCAATTTGGTCACACTAGCAGATATCTATATAACGTACGCAAAAAGCCAAAGTTAACTGGAATAAGATTGACATGAGAATATCATTAATAAAACTCATTAATAGTGAGCAATTCCCAGAGATAGTCCACAAGGAAAACACTAGGGAGATTAAAACACATATTTAACGGCTTTCTTAAATTGTTCTGGAGACTTTGAAATAGAAAATGGCAGAGTGTTTCATTTCACTGCACCTCAGTAAATTAAACCAAACTGTAACTGAGATGTTTGACACATCGGAGGTCTGAGTTTGTTTATTTCGAGTCAGATAACTGTGGAAATACGAGGGAAGGGTCCTGTACACAGATAAAAGTATTTGAAGCTGGTTAACTTGATAAACATCTCAGGTTAGGAAATCCTAAATACTCAATTGAACATTGCTAATCAGCTTCTATGTCTGTTACCTAGCAACCAAAGCTACTTTTCCCATCTTGCAGAGATAACCAGTGTTTTTCTCAATGAAACGTGTTGAAGGGCATAAAAATGGAGCAAAAATAACAGCGAGCACTTCACCTCAACACAGATGAGTTAGAGGTGTTGGTAACATCTGCAGAGAAACCCCAACCTGTTTGTTTGAGAACGGAGACTCAGCAGTAAAAGAACGAGAGCAGGCTAAGACAGCAGACGAATGGTGCCTTTACGTGGGGTTGTTGTGTACCACGTTACCAGTACGTTACCCGTGAACGCCTCACTCTTTAAGTATTCATAACCTCGTAAGTGGAAAGTTTCTGAACGACGTTTGTTGACGTTGTCAGAAATGGTGGAGGTCATGGAAATTCATTTTTCAGTACATAATAAATTAATATGCTGTAATTTTAGTTTTATGTATGTTTGTATTTTTCTTCATAATTTTGTAATATGTCTGAAGAAATTGTTGATATTCTCAACGGCCTCATCTTTTCTCTTTCTCTGTCATTATACTTTTACATTTCCTGCATTATGTTAGCCACTAGCTAGCTTACTAACTTGATAGCCTCTGTATCTTCTAGACTGACAGTAACGTTAATGTTGCCGTTGCTTAGCAGCAATACAGCCATTTAAAGGCACCAACAGTCTCTGCTGCATCTGGCATCCACCGTTGAAATACACTGACACGTGATATGAAAAAGACAGCTTTTATATCCGAAGAGCAGAAAAAATGTAGTGGAAAAGTGAAGATTAGGACAGTTTAAGGGTTGTCCTATAGGTAGGAGACTTTATTTAAGATTTGGCGAACTTGGGATGCTTAAACGGTATAATACACTTCTCCTATCTTAAAGTAGGATAGCAACATTGATTTAGGAGCTATTCATCTGTAAGAGCTTTGTCCCTAAATCAGGTCCTAACCCTTATTACCAGGGCTACCAAACAGTTAAGGTAGGGTCTGCGAGTTATGAAGTTTCTGTAATATGGCCCCAGGATGGCAGATGTACCAGCACCTATAATAAAGTGAGTCATCAGTATCGGTCATTTCTGTGTCACAGGACTTTAACAATCTCGCTCAGAAGTGAAATTGATTGAAACGTTGTATTTTCTGTATGTTTCAGTGTTTTTGGATGTTAAAACCTCCTCACATAGTTCTTCTTCTGTTCACAGCATCTGTGTTGTACTACTACTTGTACAAGAGGACCTCGGAGTACCTGGGTGACCCTCGCCTCTATGAGGACTCACCGTGGCTGCGAGAGCTGTTCGCTCGGGTCAGACAGTGATCTCAAGCTGCAAAAAACAGCACACGGTGCCACAGAGGACAGAACTAGTGTAAAAATGGCACACAAAAAAAAAAAAGTCCCATACAGACAGAAAAGATGTTACAATAAAATGTGCATTTGAAAATCCATACAATGGGAAAGAAATTGGCCACTTATATACAGTATTTTTAAATAATAATTAAATCATAGTTACATTTTGGGGAACATTAATTTCCAAATTCGATAGAAAAGAAATATATACTGTACATTTAGGCCTAAAATGCATTTCTTGCAATACATGCAAAATATATTTCACTTAACAAATCTTTCCAGTGCAGGAAGGACTGTGCCAAAATCTGGTAAGATGTTTTCTCATCAGGTAACAATGACATGAAAAGTCATATAATGATTTTAAATATTCTGTTGATACCAGTCACCACATGCCCTTTTTCTTGTCTTTATTTTTGAAAAGATTACATTGCAGTTGTTTTATATACGTTTGAGATTTGTGTTGCTTTGAGTCTGTTTATGTCGATTTTGAACAGGGTTTAATGTTATTATTGATCTCCACTGTCTGTAAAATCTGACCCATCGTGTGCATCTGAGCTGGCTTGGTTTTATTTTCACAAATGCTTCAAATAGAATAAAATGTCTTTTAAAATGCGAGTTTGTCTGAAATGTACCTCTCAGTCATGTTCAGATTCACGAGCTTGTTCCAAAGCAGGACAGCAGATGAGTGAAGCGCAGCTGATCCTTCAGCTGCCTGAACTCGAGGAGGAGCGACTCCTTCTGCAGGTTGAACTGCACATCAAGACATGAGAGGAGGTTTTCGTTAGGTGGGACTCTCTTCATGTGAAAACAGAGGAAAGGTCTTGGACGACAGCGACATAGTCCAATGAAAACATGGTGACAAAGCTTAGATTTGTTGGTGAAAAGAATCTAGGAGACCTACAGTATATAAAAGTATTTTCTCTTCAGTTAAAAAATATCAAATGCTGCAGGAAAAAAACATACAATTTACTGACTCAAAGAGAAATCAAGCTTTGTTAATGTTGAGTTTTATGTTTAATAATGAAATAGCTGAAATTGTAGGTTCATTTGTTGTTGTTATTTTTATATAGATTTATTTAGACTTTATTTAAATGAATGAATGAATGAATGATAAAAACAGCAGACTCACCCTTGTTGCATATTTATAAAACTGCTCTGCTTCCTCTCGTCTGCCAGACTGGAAACAAAAGGAGCATTACATGGTTAGTTCAGGTCCCTGCAGCCCACCTCCAAAAATCCACTTGTAGTGAATCTGTGTTGAACTACGCCTCGGTTCAGAGGCCGCATTCCTGAAGGGACAAAGGTCACAAAGGTGTGTCCTTCACTGGACCAGGGGGCTAAGCCCAACTTGCTATATAACAAGGTCATGTGATCAGTGAGCAAAGGATCGTGGGATGTTAAATGTAGATGCTTTTATGTAATGCTAGTCTTCCAGCCACTCAAAGCTCTTTACACCACATGTCAGCATTCACCTGTTCACACACACAATCATACACTGATATCAGAGGCTGCTAAGGTGCTAACTTTGCCCATCAGGATCTGATCTAAATACTATAATATTCATTCATAATATTCATCACTCACCCTGAGGCAGATCAGAGACAGGTAAGCCCACACCTCTGCGTTCTGGTTGTTCAAATGATTGGCCTCAGTTAAAGCTTCCTCAGCCTCCCACAGCTCCTCCAGCTACACAGACAGACACACACCAACACAAGCAAGGCTCACTTCCTTTACAAAGTCAATGACCTCCAGAGATGTACAGGTTGCGCTCCACCAGTAACCTTAGGGCTTTGTTCCCAGTAGAATTAGGACAGTATTTAAACTTTACAACCCTACAGTGAGGACTTTACAGATGCTGAGTGAAATCATTGAGCAGCTCTGGTGAGCAAATATTCCCAACGTTAACTTCCTTAAACACCGCACGCTGCTCTCATCATTGTTCATAGCTATACCTACGAAAACTAGGTCATGTAAGTTACATATTTAAGACGCCACTTCCAGAGTTATTTAAAATCAAACCACCATCTGTTCCTAAACCTAAGAAAGTAGTTTTGTTAAATCTATGGAAGTTGTTTCCTGTGAAGATGGAAGTTTATTCTGAATATGCATATTTTTCAATATTACATGTATGCATGTAACAAGTGGAAAATTGACACGTTTGCTGGACATTTGTAGGAAATCGAACAAAAAAGGAGGAATAACTTTTTTTTAAGATATTATACAAACCACTATATGAGAATACATTGAAAACCATAATGTCAGCAGATATGATTTGTAAATAAGACTGCTTCAGAGGCTTTCAAAACCAGAATTAAAGAGCTGAGATGGGGTTTTACCCGGAAACAGGCGGTGCCCAGGCCTAGCCAGGTCAGGCAGGACGGAGACTGCTCACACGCCTGTAGGTAGACAACTTTGGCTTCCTCAAACTGAAAGTTAAAATAAGAGATGTTATTACACGGCAGTTAGCTGCTTCACACACGTTTTACAGTGATGTGCTTTAACTTAATATCCGAAAGAATAAACGTGATTTGTGCCTGGTTTCTGCAGCAGACACACTCACATGGTTATTCACATTCATGTATTGCAATACAAGAGGAACTTCATCTAAATTGTGTTGTAAGTCCAAACTTGTCCAAGAAAACTCATTGTTCCTGGCATTTTGGCCAGTTTTACTATTCTAGAAAAACGTACTATGACTAGAATACGACACTATAGTATTTCAGAGCTCCTAGTTTTTCCAAGACGTGAGGGAGGCCCACCTGTGACTGATTTTATGAATGACTGGTTAAATTTGTGGTCTTTCCTGGAAATGTACCAGGCTGATTCTTCAGTAAAGTGTAAATTGTCTGACTTGACCATAGATCAGCGAAGCTTGTCTCAATATCTGACCTTCTCCTGCTGGAGGTAGATGGATCCCAGGCGGAGGAGGACGAGGTGAGAGTCTGATGGCTGCTGCAGGAAGCTCAGGCTGCGCTCGTAGCTCTTCTGGGCGTCACTGAACATCCCCCGCCGGTAGTAGCAGTGACCGCTGAGCGCCCACACATCCACATCCTGGGTTCAGAAGAGATGCTACTTTAATTATTGGTGCTACCTCTCTGTGTGGTCACATCACATTAATATATATACAAACTACTATACAAACTAAACCAAACTAAAAAGCTGTTCAGGCTTTATGTCAGTTTGGACACATTGGGGGATAAAGAGAGGAAATCTTTTGAGAAGTTTTTCAGTGTTTTAAAAAAGAGATCTATTCAAGATATAAATCCATGGATAAAACTTATGCTTAAGATTTATGACTGTAGGGCCAAAACAAAATGTTTAACTAAGATGGTTAAAATGATACAAGCTACCAATCAAGATAAACAACTTAATTTCAAAGTAAAGAATAAATGGGAAATGAATTTTCATGTATTATATCCCCAGCTGATAGCAAACAAATGTGCTACTCTAACTATGGAAAATAATATAAATGGAAGATTATAATTAGTTTGTTAGAAACCTCAATTAAAATACAAAGAAAATGTACATTCAGGATGCTGGAGAGAAGGCTGTGAGCACACTACATCCCCACAGTGATATATTTTGGCCATGTGAAGCTGTAAGTGGCTTTTGGGGGAATTTCATTACATAACTAGCAAATAGTTTTGGCATTTCTCTAAATAAAAACCTACTGATCTTACTGCTTGGGAAAAATACCAAAGGAGCTCAAGAAGAAAGAATAGTACTTATTCCTAGTGATAAGGAATAAGGGTAGCAATAACTAAACAAATTGCAAGGAAACTTCATTAACTCCAAATGAAAGGATCTTGAGCGAAGTTCATATCTTTGGCTTTTGTGCACCTATCCCACCCGGTTGCTGTTTCTTTCTTTATTGGTATAATGTGGCCTCTGACATTAATTTATCCATTATCTGTCAACTATATCTTATGAACTGATAATTATGTAATCAGTTATTTTATTTTCTTATTATTTATGTATTTGTATTACTATCAGTTTGTTTTATGTTTTGTTGATTAGTATTTTATTTTATCTTACTTGTATTTTACTCTATTTTGTATTAGGATCTGTAACTATGTAATTTATCAAAACCAAAACAAAAGCGTCTTTCATCTGTGAACATACGCCAATAGGCCTTTCAGAAGGACAGTAAATATATTGTATATTCAAAGTGATGTCATCAGGTCAGTCAGTTATATTTTTGCTGCACATAAACAACAATGAGATGAAATGAAATGAGTTCATAAACCCAAAAATGTGAATGTGAATCTTTTCTGCTAAAGGCGCAGAGCAGAAGCAGCGAATCACACCGTACATGTCACATTTCCCACCCAGTCCACAGTCAGCAGTGTGAGTACCTGGTCTCTGTGGAGCAGCGCCTCTCTGAGGGTGGCGCTGGCACTGCAGTACTCAGCTCTGAGCAGCTGTAACTGGGCCAGATGACGAAGATAGGAGACGCTACGACCACCATCTGACGACAGCAGCTCCAGGGACAGAGCACGCTCCGCCATCTGACGGCGGGAAAACAGAGACTGCTGATGACTGTCAGCAACTACAACATGGACGTTTAGTCCTTTCATTCTGTTGAAACTCTACCGCTGACATCTGTAACCATTATTCATTTCAGCACAAAATATAAATGTTTAACAAATTATTCAATTACTCTCATTTTCTATATGTTGAAGCATCAATAATGGTTATTAATCTGCTCCTTCACTCACTAAACCGGGTGTCACAGACTGACACAGCAGTGCTGTCCTTAGTTTTTTACCTGCAGGGCAGAGTTCTGCAGCAGGAAGTGAACCGTCTCAGTGTAAATGGTGGAGGAGAGTTTTGCTGGAGCTGATCCGGAGCTGATACTCTCTGCTGGGGGCTCTCCTTGCACCTCTGAGTCCTGGTGTCCACAGTCTGGGTCTAAGAGGAAATGATGATAACACTGTCAGGTAACAGTCGCTGTTCATAGAATCTGGCACAGACCTTCAGGTTGACGTGCACTGAGAGCGCCAATGAGCTTATCACAGACAGAAGAGATGAGACCAGTCTTACAGGCGGCAGAGAGCATCTAAATTATTATGATGTATATCAACATTCTTCATCTTAATGTTAACATTTTCTGTTTTCTGTCCTGACAGATTACATTAAGTGCACAAGAATAGGAATGTTTGTGTGTATGTATGTATGTAGCATGTATTAAAGATTTTATAGCAAATCTTAACAATGGAAAATATTTTGGATTTGTTTGAATGTTAACAGATATCTGTGTGTTTCATCATTTACTCTAGAGCCCCTTTCCCACTGGACAAAAAAAACACTTACAGCCACTAACATCTGGCTTTTGTCTTCAGTGGGAAATTCAATTTTGTAAATTTCCCCACTGTGGGACTAATAAAGGAATATCTTATCTTATCTTATCTTATTCACAGTGACTCTGCAGTAGTAACGGGTATTTATCAACTACAGCTCCAATCAGCAGTGATGGAAACATGACATCCGGGTGAGCAGCTAATTTTTGACCCTTTTTCGGTGCAATGCAATGTGTTAATTTATTACCATACAATTAATATGTGCTCCTTAAAGCGACCGGACTCTGGTCTGATACAACAGTAATTTTATCTCACTGATCGTTGCAAAACACATTTCATTCAAACTGGACACAAACCAAATAACACACATTAAAACAGTCTTTGTTAGTCTTTCCACTGTTCCAACAATCACCAACTCTGGGTTGACAGTTTGAAAGAGAGACTGAATAATTAACAGATTTAAAAAAAGAAGCAAACAGCGTAACATTTTCACTGTTTACTAACCCGTCTGGTGTCGGCCAAGACACACCAGGAAATAAAACCCAGAAAGACCAGTCCCATGGCACAGTATCCTCACAAATGGAAATGAGTCTATTGCCTATTTTTAGTAGGTGTTTAAAAAACACACATACACACTAACTTTGGAAAGAAAGCTAGTCCTGTGTTGAAAATGTGAGCAGAGTTTCAGCATTGCAGATCCAGTGGAACAAAGGAGAAGTGGAACCAGAAACACTGACACTAAGACAGAGAAACTAAACCACTGGCACAGATGTAAGACCAGAGTCGCCTCTAGCATTTCTGCTTTTCTCTCCAAGACTGGCATTCGTACCTGCTGCCTGGTTTCCCTCCATGTGATGACAGAAAGCTAACACCTGGCTACGTTACACTCCTCACCCCACTGCATCGCACCTCTCTTAACTTGACATGCAGCTGTGGCCATCTCCGCCTCCTCTCGCTGGTTTTTCTCCTTTGCTTCTTTTGTCCTCAGCTGCCTCCTGGCCTCCAGAAAAGCCCTCTCAGCCAGGATGGATTCGTTCTGGCTCTCATGGAGCAAACCTGGACAGCAGACCCACAGATGTAAAATGGGAGTATACAGTTCAAAGCATGCTCTCTGCTGCTTTACCTCTCAGGGTGATTTAAGGTCAGAGGATGAATGTTATTCAAGCAAAGTTGAAGCATTTAGTTTTTCACCTTTCTTTTGATTTTCCACTTTTAGCTTCACAAAAAGCCTCAAAGAAACTGAGAATAAAGACTAAAACTGTGTACTGAAACCAAGGAGGTGAAACTGTGGGACTCAACACTGTCTTTAGATTAAGAATAAGAGGAAAAAAATTATCCGATATTTGACAAGACTGTCTATATTAGCAACGTACAAGTATTTAGGAATTATTATTGATCAGAAGTTGCCATTCAGTCCCACATTGAGAACCTTGTTTCCAAGCTGAACCATAAAGTAAGTTTCTTTTTATGTTGCATTTTATTACTGGCTGTTACTCCACTGTACTCAGTATGCTGTCATTAAATGACCATCTCGGTATATCTACAGGCTTTTATATCTAAATCTCTGCCTGGGCTGGTTCCTTCTGATCTGCATACATACATGTGTTTGACATTCAGCTCACCCAGCAGCGTCCAGGCCACCACACTAGGCGGGTCTATGCTGGCGGCTCTCTCCAGGAAGGTCCGGGCCTCCTCGTGATGCTCAAACATTACTGCCAAGACCCCACACATCATCAGGCTGGAGACACAAGAGAATACAGACTTTATGGATCATTTGGCCGCCGTTGTTCAAACCTAACCATTGAGACACCTTCCAGTGAAAGGTTAGGGTGGGCTGCCCCTGATTCTACCATCTCCTTTTGTATTGATGCAAATTTTAGAGTCACACAGTTTCAAATGTGCATAAATGACAGGTGATTTGACGTTGCTAGTTATGCACAATAAGTGATGAGGAAGTTGTGAATGAGTGCTATTTTATTCTCAATGATGATAAATCAGCATCAGAATCAGCTTTATTTGCCAGGTACATTCATGCTGGGAATTTGACTCTGGTTTTACGCATCTCTCTACATGTACATACACAGAAAAAGACAAAATAACAGCAAGAAACAAGGACAACAAAGCTAGACAAATAAAATGTCTATATACAAGTCAAGTGTTGTGTAAGCTGTAGGGTAACACAAAGAGTACAAAGAAATAAACCCTGGAGGGATATACACTGTCTGGATGATTATGGACAGTATGTACATGTACAGATATCTACATGTATTTATTTTTGTTGGTCCCATTTTATGTACTTTTTAAAGGCTTTTAACACTCTGCAGCACTGGAGCACTTTCTTATAGAGTCTTTATGTTTGTGTTTATGTTTTTATGTTTTGTTTGTATGTTGTGTTCTTATGCATCATTTCATGGCTTTGTTGTAAAGCACTTTGGGAGCCTTTCGGCTATTGTAAAGCGCTATACAAATAAACTTTGATTGATTGATTGATTGAGATATCTATATGCCGTGTGAGTAGGATTTATACTGGCATTGACAGATAATATGTACATATTAAAAAAAAGTGCATTAAAGACTGTAAATTATAACCAATAACAGCAGCAGCAGCAGATATTTTGCTGCTGTATGACTGATTTAAATATTCACCAGAGTGACGGCCTGAGGGCAGGAAGTGTTGCCTGGAGCAGGTTGTGTCCAGCGATAATAATCACGATATTCAGACCCAGGATTTCAGTGTTGAACTCATGTTGATGTTTTTAGTGTAACTGGAGCATTTCTAACCTGGGCTGATGTGCCTGCTGCATGGACACGGCGTCATGGAAACACTCTCTCGCCTTCATGTAATCTCCGGTCAGCATGTAAAGGCTTCCCCACTCAAACTTATGAGACGGCTCAGTGGGGTGCCTCACCACCAGCTGCAGGAAAACAATTACAAGAAATGTTTATTTTTTACCAGCCAGAGTCATTATCTACACAGAGATTATCATTAATCACTGATAAGGATAATGACAAGGATAATTATAGACAAGAGGCCAGTGTGGACATTAAGCTGTATTTGTAATCTGGTCTGAAAAGATGGATGTTTGTGATTAATTGTCATCCCTGCTATATATATATGAGTGAAGAGCAGAAGTACCAGGAAAGGCGAGTGTGCTATTGTACCTCTTGGTAGTACTGAACAGCCTGCTGATAATCCCCAGTAAACTGAGCCTCTCTGGCAAAATGTCTGAGCTGAGAAGAACTCAACTGGATCTCATCCAGAGAGTCATCAACCACTTTATCTGAATAAATCTGGTGAGGAGGAAAGGATGAAAATGAACATATACAAATATATCTAAATATATATACAGTATATACATATATATGTGTGTATGTACAGTATGTGTTACTTTGTTGAGAGCTATGTGCATCTCGTCCACCAGGTAGACATAGAGCTTGCTGACAAAAGCTTTTCGCTCCTGAGGATCAGTGAACGGCTCGGTCCGCTGCATCTTGTCACGTACAATCCTCACCACTGCATGCTATACACCAGAAACACACACACACATTTATGTGGTCAAGTAGTGACAGAGGAATCACCACCACCAATAAAAACAGCTGATGGGATACAGATCCACTCTAAAAAGCCATTTCAGGGTTCCTGCGAGTTGCATCCAACCACCAGGAATGTGTTCTGACCTTCATCTGTTCCTTGAAGGTGAAGTATCTTGTAGAGACATTGAGCGCTCCCATCAGCTGAACCTTGATTTGCTCCCGGCTGCAACTTTCCGACGGCTTGCATCTTGCTCCAAACAGTTCCTCATACTGGTCTGAAACATGGGCCACCACGCTGCCTACCTGCCTGTGGAAGTCCAGCACTGCCTGCAGGAGCACACGCCCATGGAGACAATTCAGCAAGTAAGCAACTCTCCACTGGTGTGTGGTTCATTTGAGTGTGTGTCGCTGTGTCTGTGTGTGTACATGTGTTTATGTTTTACTCTTTCTGCTCTGCTAGGACCCTCTGGAAGTGGAGGTCTGGTTGGGATCAACGCCTTCACCCTGCACGAAATAGAGACACCAGTCAGCACATTCTTACCCATTCATGTTCCACAGAAAACCAAGGCACAGAGTACAGAGGCAAAGAGACGAAACTCTGGTGCTTTTTTAACAATAGCTGATAGACTGAAAACGCCAGTCAATAGCCAAGGATGTATAAAGAGGTGTCTGTAAATCAGAGGATGTTTTTTTTCTGCAATAAATCAACTTCCCAATACGAACACTGAAATAACTCTCATTTACACCATTATTTCTGTACCGCCCTGCACGCTCATATGACATCTCTGATTCTGCCAGCTTCCTGTTAGCTGTATGCGGCTATAATAATGATTATATTGGCTGCAATTCATCACTTTTATAATGTTTTAATCCACCCATGGGCTGTGTGCTGTCATCCTGGGCCATGGCGAATGTATTACCATCTCTGTTCCCAAATAACTGGCTATCAGCCAGTAGCTAGTAGTGCTAGTAGCATGACATCAACAGGATTAAATGGAGTAAAAGGCTATTTACTAATACATGGTCTGTTGTCTATTGGTCCTTGATATGGAACATTTTGATCTGTGAATCTGTGCTGGATTTTTCCAACTTTCATTTATGTCCATCACTCACTTTATGCTCCTCTGGGAAGCAGCCAGAAAAAAAGTTCAATCAAGTTCAAACAATTAAGTAAACAGTTATAATAGTATGTATATATACAGTTATAATAGTATGTATATATATAGTATATTTGTAGGCGTATGTTTTACTGCCTTCCGGTAGATGCTGCAATGTCATAAACAACAGGCTTTCACTTCTTATCAATATACATTCTTTGACCAAAGGGGCAGCCACCAGCTGTAATAAACACTTGGGTGTAAATCTGTCACGATAAGAAGTGGTGCCTTTAAATAAGTAAGAATTCAGTCTAACAAGACAGCGTAGCCAAAACAACCAGGTTAAACTTAGTGACCACGGGGCACTCTGAGGATTTATTTAACACCTTACCTTCTGGACAGCTCCTCTGGAGATGTTTTGGGTACCAGTGGTTTCTCCAAGGCTATCTCAATGATGATATAAGTTCTGGCCTCCACATACATCTGTCATTAACAGGAAAGAGGTGTTAATATGCTAAAGGATTTCCAAAACACTGTATAACAGCAAGCATTAAACTGGATATGTTTCTAGTATATTACAGCATTAAGGATGATCAGTGGACCAGTATTAAGCTGGACCTACAACCACAGTTTCCAGTAAATGATGCTTACTGTGTATTACTGTACAGCGTTGTGTTGCTGTTTGTAGTGGAAGCTTACATTTCCCTCCACATTGATGTGCGGCTCAGTTTCGGCCACGCTGTCGGCCGTGCTGTCGGCTGCAGCCGTCCTGCTCTGACTACCAGGTTGCTGCCATCATGAAAACACGTTACTTTAGAGTCCAACCTTCACAACCGCAACTTAGATGTAAACTTTAAAGGCTATCAAGGTTCACAGTTTGAAGCAGTTTTAAAACTAAAAACCTAGCTGCTGTCTAAGCTTCCAAAGGCTTACATGGCCTTGTTTTACGGCACATCTTATATGATTTTCCGAGACCCTGGAAATTCAGTTAACTAAAAATTCATGTAAAATTTCGTCTCATCGTCACAACCTTGCTGACCTTTTTGACCAGCTCCTTGGACTCCTTCGCTCCTCTACCGTCCAAGTTCTTCCCGGCTTTCCCCTTGTAGGAGGCCGCTGAGCCGGCACGAGCTTTGACCTGTATGGCTGCAGCCTTGGTGTGCTCCTTTAACACGCTGACACTCCGCCTGGCCTGGAGGTACAAGAAACCATTACACACCCCATGGGACCAGTACTGGGGGTATGTAGTTATTTATGTATCATGACACAGCAGGAATATCTATGCAGTTCACATCATATGGTGTTATTTCTGTACTGGACACACAGAGATGGAACAGATATTGATCAGTTCATCAGACTCTTGTTAAGAAAGTCAACAAGTGTATTAATTTATTTTCT
>CAMQGK010000479.1:1637500-1665000 GCA_947000775.1 Pterois miles | reverse complement strand
TGCATATATATGTGCTGCTCCTTTAATCTGTCAACAGTTATGTTTAACTTTCTTACATATAGCCATCCCACACTCTATTAAAGATGGAACTACAGTATGTACAGTAGAGCCAAAAGAGCTGACATTTCTTCCTCACTATTCTGATCAAGAGGAGGGAACTAGTCTCTCTGTCAACCTGCTGTTTACCTTAAGGTCTGGTTATATCTGTTAAATGAAAGGTTTTGACGTTGTCCCTCACAGTCAGTGACAGTAATGTACCATACTGTAAAGTCTATCAGTGTACCACGACATTCCAGGGGCAGGACACGTTTGCAGTTACCTCTAAGCCAGTCAGCTCGCCGTCCTCCTGTTCTATGGGCTCTGACTGGAAAAAGGCAGCAGGCAGGAAGTGGTTCCCGGGGACCAGTGGGGCCTGATGGGGCCTCTTTCTTTGTCGGCCCGTTTCTTCCCTCTGCCCTCCCGCCTTCAGCTGGCCCTCGCAGAACACCAGCACCTGATCTTTCTGGAGTCAGAGGAATCGTACAGCCACAGTGTTAATATCCGTCACTCTGGAAAGATTCAGATTTGCAGTTGGTCTGAATGGCGCTAGTACCATTGTGAAGCATGACAATCTTGAGATCATGACAGGTTAAAAACCTACATTTTCTTTTCTTGGAGGGCTTCACTTGCCTAAAATAGTACAAAATAAATGTACTATGATTGTCATTGGTTCAGTTTGGTAAAATAGCTAAAGGATGAAGACAGCCTACAGTGTAACACTCACCTGTGCAGTAAGTGGGACCTCCAGGGCAGCGGTGTACGAGCAGGGAGTGGCCGCCGGGCCGGACTGCAGACTCCATGGCTCAGGGATGGAGTAGGCGGTCTCCACGGTTACCTTCAGTAGATTGGAGGCTGAGCGTTCAGCCTCAGACAGCATTGGATCCGACACACTGACACACACATCCAGGGTCGACTGCTAAAGGGGGTCAAATCAAGAGTCCCATTTTATTTATAAACTATTTCATTACATCATCTGAAAATGAAATTAGGATTAAGGCTGTAATATGTGCCAGAAGTGCTTTTCCAAACACTGGTGGGTAAATATTGAGCCATATTATTTTAGGCTTAAAACCTGGTCATATCTGAAGATACTGGCCTCGAGTCTGAGTGCAAGAAATCACAGATTTGACACACAGTGGTGAAACATTTGGCAGGGACCTATAATAATGACTAAAATAAATAATGATGAGTTTTCAGTTCACCAGTCTTGTTGAAACCCAGAAGCCCTCGAGAAAATCAAACGTCCACTTTCAACACTAGGTGCAATACAGTCACACAATATGCCACGTGACTATATGGATGAAATACCTGCACTGCAGCCCACTGTGAGTGCGATTAGACACCGTGACATAGACCTATTTCCATATGACAGTAATAGGTGTAACATGGTGACATGTGGAGGTTTGATATTCACCCAAACTTTAACTGTCCTAGCCCTGGTGAGTTGATGGTTTACCTCCCTGTTGCTCTCCAAAATGACTTGGCTGGTCACCTGCCTCTGTCTGGCTCTAACTGCTGTCTCCACATTCAGGCTGCTCTGTGATTGTACAACGTTCACTGATTAAACTGTAGCCTCTCTGCTATCTGAAGTAACTGTGACCCTGAGTCACTAGCCCACCAACCTTGCCACTGGAGTCCTGGGAGGACTCTTTGGTTGAGGAGTTGGTCACTGGATTCAGTGGAACTGTGGACGAGAAGCAGCACTGACCTGACGACGGAGAAAGCGTTGAGCTGTAAGGAAAGCTCTTTGGCTCTTTGAAGTCAGTCTGATCTGAGCTCCACATAAAGAAACTGATATTTGGGGGGATGCACCGGTTTGTTTTGTATAACAAAACACATGTAATTTCTGACAGGTCCAGCTGTACCTCGTAACAGCGGCAGCAGGTCGACCACAGCTTGACCCAGCACCGCCGTCTTCGCCTCAACTTTCTTCTCCTCAGGCAGGAACTCTTTCACCGTCACTGACCACAACAAAATTCACACATTCACATTAAACCATGTGGTGAAAACTCAGGACCTGCTGTATTATAGCAGGATAACTACCAGTTATGCTATCATAAATATCAGCATCAACTGACAATAGAAGGTTGAAGGTTAGTTTTTATAGTTAAGCCAGTTCTGAAATGTAAAAGCAACTATAAAAGAAAATACTTAGCCAGTGTAACAATAACTTACGATAAGGCTAGATATTGGGCTTTACTGTTGCTGGTTTATAGGGGTCAGGAACAGGGACGTTCAGAGGTAGATAGTCACATAGGAGTGGTGAACATCACTGAAAGCTGGGAAGCTGAAGATTAATTTGAGATGCAGCTTAGCACTCTGTGTCAAGTTCTTCTGGTCATAAATCAGAAATAAATAATAATTAATCAATTAACTAATCAGTTAATTGTGAGTGTTGAACATGATGAGATATAAGTTTGTGATGTCCACCCTCACGCTCTTTTATGTCTCTTAAGTTGTTGCAGCAATTTTTGGGTTGATACCATATGTTATGGTATGTTATGTTATAAATTTCGTGCTAAATTTAACCATTTTTTTATCACTCGAGAATTGATCAAAATGATCAATTATCTCTCAAGAAAACCACATTAAGACACCAAGACCATGATATCAAAAACATTTTGATATTTGGAGATGTTTGCAAGAATTGCAATTTCTGGCATTTGGATGGTGAGTGCTTTGTTGTGTAAACTGCTCAGAAACCAGCTTATTGTCAGAGTAGCTAGGAAAGACATCCATCCTCTGAATGCTCTAGAGCTCTAGTTACCAGGATGTAGTAGTAATAGTAGTAGTAGTAGTAGTAGTAGTAGTAGTCAGAGTAGGTAGGAAAGACATCCATCCTCTGAATGCTCTAGAGCTCTAGTTACCAGGATGTAGTAGTAATAGTAGTAGTAGTAGTAGTAGTAGTAGTAGTCAGAGTAGGTAGGAAAGACATCCATCCTCTGAATGCTCTAGAGCTCTAGTTACCAGGATGTAGTAGTAATAGTAGTAGTAGTAGTAGTAGTAGTAGTAGTAGTAGTCAGAGTAGGTAGGAAAGACATCCATCCTCTGAATGCTCCAGAGCTCTAGTTACCAGGATGTAGTAGTAGTAGTAGTAGTAGTAGTAGTAGTAGTAGTAGTAGTCAGTGTAGCTAGGAAAGACATCCATCCTCTGAATGCTCTAGAGCTCTAGTTACCAGGATGTAGTAGTAGTAGTAGTAGTCAGTGTAGCTAGGAAAGACAGCCATCCTCTGAATGCTCTAGGTCTCTAGTTACCAGGATGTAGTAGTAGTAGTAGTAGTAGTAGTAGTAGTAGTAGTAGTAGTCAGTGTAGCTAGGACAGCCATCCATCCTCTGAATGCTCTAGGTCTCTACTTACCAGGATGTAGTAGTAGTAGTAGTAGTAGTAGTAGTAGTAGCAGTAGTAGTAGTCAGTGTAGCTAGGAAAGACATCCATCCTCTGAATGCTCTAGAGCTCTAGTTACCAGGATGTAGTAGTAGTAGTAGTAGTAGTAGTAGTAGTAGTAGTAGTAGTCAGTGTAGCTAGGAAAGACAGCCATCCTCTGAATGCTCTAGGTCTCTACTTACCAGGATGTAGTAGTAGTAGTAGTAGTAGTAGTAGTCAGTGTAGCTAGGAAAGACACCATCCTCTGAATGCTCTAGGTCTCTACTTACCAGGATGTAGTAGTAGTAGTAGTAGTAGTAGTCAGTGTAGCTAGGAAAGACATCCATCCTCTGAATGCTCTAGGTCTCTAGTTACCAGGATGTAGTAGTAGTAGTAGTAGTAGTAGTAGTAGTAGTAGTGGTAGTAGTAGTCAGTGTAGCTAGGAAAGACATCCATCCTCTGAATGCTCCAGAGCTCTAGTTACCAGGATGTAGTAGTAGTAGTAGTAGTAGCAGTAGTCAGTGTAGCTAGGAAAGACATCCATCCTCTGAATGCTCCAGAGCTCTAGTTACCAGGATGTAGTTGTAGTAGTAGTAGTAGTAGTCAGCGTAGCTAAGAAAGCCATCCATCCTCTGAATGCTCTAGAGCTCTAGTTACCAGGATGTAGTAGTAGTAGTAGTAGTAGTAGTAGTAGTAGGTCTCTAGTTTGTGGCTGTACAGTTTCATGAGGCTGTGATTATCCTAGAGGTCACCACAGGTCATTTTATACAGTGGTTCAAGTTTCAAAAAACAGTCTCACTACGATGAAATGGCAGTATAGTTACATGTTACATAGTTAATCCAGTTGGACTCATTGGATCCACCAGAGTCTATAAATATTAAAACACATAACGCATTTATACTGCATTCAAAGAACTGCATGGTTTTTGCCCTAAACTGCATGTGATTATCATAAAGTGGGCATGTCTGTAAAAGGGAGACTTGTGGGTACCCAGAGAATCAATTTTCATCCACGTATCTTGAGGTCCCCTTTGAAAATGGCAGTTTTTCCTCACCAAAATTTAGCATAAATTTGTAACATTATTTAGCATGACATGGCTGGTACCAATGGATTCCTTAGGCTTTCTAGTTCATATGATACCAGTATGTTCACTCTATCTAAAATTCAGCCCACGTCAACCTCTGGTAGACGGAGTAGCTGTCTGGGACCATCGGAGTGTCAGCATACAGCTTTATGAATTCTGCTTTAATCTAGACATAATCAGCTACAGGATGTGTGGCTTTCAAGGAGACGCTGCCGACCAATTTCTCAAAGCAACAACAAGAACTGACTAAAGCTGAAAGAAGAGACGGAGTGAAACTAAATGTTGAGAAATGGCAGTGTCAGATACTGGTTATGTGACATATCAAGAGACAGAACAACATTTTCTCATTGGACTTACATATGACGGGCTTATGGGCGATGTCACTGAGAGCCTGAGTGTTGCTGGGGCAGTGGAGGCTGCAGGTGAAGTCGTACTCAACACGCTGCTCCACAGGGTCGAGCTGCTTCTTATCTGACTCTCCCAGCACATTTCCATCCACTTCAACCTGCAGAAAGCTCTGGAGGCTGTCTGCCTTTTTCCCTTGCTGAAAGAAAAGAAACAGAGTCTGTGACATCAGGTGGATTCTGCCATCCACACACCGTCTCAGTGAGTCTTGTTTTATTTGCCCCGGATCCTGAAACCAGTCAGTCAGAAAAAAACAGTTTAATTACGTTAAGGTTAGTAAAGCCAATCCAGTTCAAGTAGCATGTACTTGACATAATGTCAGATTCATATCTGATGAGTCTAGCTGGGCAGGGGATGGCTCTTTGATTAGTGGGTTTGATGTCTCTGAAAAGTGAAAATGGATGTCACGTGAAGCCTGTACTGGATGCAAACACTGCTTTTACTCAATTAGAAAATATACTGTAAGTTTGAAAATACAGTATATAGAGACAGGTGAGCTGGACAAACACACATCAGCTCACTTTGAGTTTTCTCATTTGGCAAAGACACAGATTAAAGATCAGAGATGATGGTAACGAATGCTACAACAGGGCTGAGATCCTGTGGAGATACCAGCTGATGCCGACACCAGGAAGAAGGAGCACGAAAAGGTTGAGAAGTACCAAGGGTTGAGAGAACAGCTGGAACAGATGTGGAAGATCAAGGCTAACGTGGTCCCCGTGGTAGTAGGAGCACTCGGGGCGGTGACCCCCAAACTGGGAGAACGGCTCCAGCAGACATCTGAAGCCTCAGTCCAGAAGAGCACAGTCCTAGGAACAGCTAAGATACTGAAGAACCCTCAGACTCCAGGACTCTGGTGCTATTACCAAATAGCATAACGTTAACTGTTTACTAGCTAACTGAACTAGTTGGTCAACAAAGTTGGGTAAGTGAGTGATAAAAACACGTCTTTCCCAATCTGTTGTCTCAAACCGTAGTTTGGTAACAGTCAGTCATGGTGGAGGAGGTCTGTTGGAGTTAACTTTCTGCCTTCTTTTGGTTTATTTAGTTAAACTAACGGGTCAAAATCCACATTCATAAACACACTAAGCGCACCTCTGTTGCTTTAGCCATCGGTTAGCTAGTTATGGATGAAGTCTGAACGAGCTTACCAGGTTATTTCCACGGATGACAGCTATTTTTATGGTTTTATAGTTTGTTTCTGCAGTGTTTCCAGGCGTCTCCATTATGTGTGGACTAATGACAGGCTAACGTTAACGACAACTAGCCGTTTGGAGCCCCGGTTGCTGCTTTACGGAGACTACGCACTAGGCAGTCCCGTTACCCTGGCAACGGTCCTACACATGGTGGTGCGTTCATGAAAAAGCAGAAATATCGGAATTTAGAAAAACAAGGTTGAAGGTTTTTAAGACCACCATTTAAAAACCTAATTGATAAAAACGTAAACATAGTAAAAGAACGCATAGACTCCCAGCAATAAAGCAAAATAGCAACAAACAAAATTTTACAATAGATTATTTGTGCTTTTATTTTGGCATCGCTAATTGCATGTTCTTACTACAGAAACCATTTGAAAGATTTTGCCTTTCTTTGCATGTATTTTATTCAAGAATAATCACATAGGGTTTTATTTTCTTTTCAGCACAGTGGAAAAATAGTGCTGTCATTTTAGCTTTCAATGCTGGATCCAATTCAGAAATAGAACAGACTCTACTGATTTCACTCTTAACTCAGCAGCAATGGATAGCAGCATTTTTCCTGCTGCTGTCGTGAGGAAAAAGAGATTCCGTTTCTCTGTGATAGTGCTAGTTGGGCAGCAGGGGTCACTGCTCTCAACGCAAACGTTGCTGGTGCAGCAGTTCATAGGAGGACACTGTATGTAATTCCTGAACTGGCATCAGTGTTTCTCAAGGCATTAAAGGTCCTGGTAACCTAATTACTCAGTCATCTTCATACTATGAGTGACGTCGTCCTAATGTACATATTAACAACATTTTCTGCAAGTTAGATCATATTTGATCATTTCAGCTGAGAGATTTGTGTGAGCTCTTTTCACTGGTTTCCAGTGGCTCAGTAGGAAGATGATGATGTCTTGTACTTCAGAATCAGAATCAGAATCGCCTTTATTGTCATTGTATTGCAGACAACGAAATTAGAGCGCAACTCCTTTGGTGCATTTTTTAGAAGAGAAGATACAGAATAAATACTTAAATAATACTTAAACAATAAATAAATATGTACACCTATGTTTAAAAAAAAGTAAAAATCTAGAAAATCTAGAAATGTAAACATGAGATTATGTACAATTTAAATAAGAAATTATGTACAAGTACACTGAATTATTGCACACAGGATGTTACTGCACATGGGAAGGCTCAGTTATTGCACATAGTGAGATGAGCAGGATTAATGGAGCTGTTGCATGATTATTGTTTGTGATTGTTTTTTGCAGTAATGGCTCTGGGAAAGAAGCTGTCCCTGAGCCTGCTGACCAGGTTTATGGGACCTATGGCGCTGGCCCGAGGGTAGCAGGTCAAACAGGTGGTTAGTGGGGTGGGATGCGTCTTTGATGGTGCTGACAGCTCTGCTGAGGTAGCGAGAGCTGGCCGTGTCCTCCAGGCTGGGCAGAGAGCAACCAGGGATCTTCTGGTCCGGGTCGATCACCCTCTGCTGCTGAGCTCCCCGCGGACCACGCTGTGATGCAGTACGCCAGGATGCTCTGGATGGTGGGTCTGGAGAACATCACCAGCAGCTTCTCCTCCAGGTTGTTTCTCCTGAGCAGCCTCAGGAAGCGGAGTCGCTGCTGGGCTTTGTTCACCACCGCTGTGGTGTTAGCAGCCCAGCAGAGGTCTGCAGACAGCTGGACTCCCAGGAACCTGATGGAGCTGACCCTCTCCACACAGTCCCTGTGGATGTAAAGCCGGACCACGGTGGTATCATCAATGATGGAGTTTGAGAGATGGGTCGGAGAGCAGTCATGTGTATAGAGAGTGATCAGGAGGGGCTCAGTACACAACCTTGAGGGGAACCGGTGCTGAGTGTGATGGTGGAGGAGAGGTGGGGACCAAGTGTGACCTGGAGTGTCAGTGTGACAGTGTAACCCTAACCCTAACCCTATCATTCACCGGGTTGTTGCTTCTGTAGTTTGTAATGTGATATATTTACTTTTTTATTCACTTTTGAGCAAATTGATTGAAAGTGAAAACCTTCTGCACACTGTCACACTTACAACTGGCATATTAAATTTGGACATTTCAGTCAAGACTTCACAACTTTTAGCAGGTGATGAAAATCTTTATCCACTACCCCAAAGCTAAGGTGAATAGCATTTAAAAAAAAAAAAAAAACATTTGGAAAGATCCAAATGAGTACAAGTACTACAAGAGTCATGTAAATAGTGATAGATCATTTAATTGATTAATATCTAATGTACAATATAAAATCCTCTCCGGGAACCATCACCTTAACATGGTGGAGAGGTTTGTGTGTCCCTATGACCCTGAGGGCTGTGTTGTCTGGAGCCTATTGCTCCTGGTAGGGTCTCCCATGGCAAATTGGTCTCAGGTGAGGGGCCAGACAAAGAATGGTTCAAAAAACCCCATGAATAACCGAGGCAGAGGAGGAGTGACCCGGCCCGGAGGAAGCCCGGGGCCCCCGTCTGGAGCCAGGCCCAGATGGCGGGCCCGTGAGCGAGCGCCTGGTGGCCGGGCTTGCCATGGAGCCCGGCCGGGCTCAGCCTGAAAAAGCGACGTGGAGACCCCCTCCTCTCCATCCTGTGGGCCCACCACCCGCAGGAGGAACCGCTGGGGTCGGGTGCGCTGCCATATGGGTGGCAGTGACAGCCAGGGACCTCGACGGACCAGACTGGGGCGGCAGAGGCTGGCTCTGGGGACGTGGAACGTCACCTCTCTGTGGGGGAAAGAGCCGGAGCTTGTGCGGGAGGTGGAGCGCTATCAGTTAGATCTGGTGGGGCTTACCTCTACGCACAGCCTCGGCTCTGGAACCGTTCTCCTGGATAGGGGTTGGACTCTATTCTTCTCTGGAGTTGCCCAAGGTGTGAGGCGCCAAGCGGGTGTGGGGATACTCACAAATCCCCGGTTGAGTGCTGCTACGTTGGGGTTTATCCCGGTGAACGAGAGGGTCGCCTCCCTGCGCCTTCGGGTTGTGGGGGGGGGGGACTCTGACTGTTGTCTGTGCATATGCACCAAACAGCAGTTCAGAGTATTCAACCTTCTTGGAGACCCTGAATGGAGTCCTGTATGGGGCCCCAGTAGGGGACTCCATTGTTCTGCTGGGGGACTTCAACGCACACGTGGGCAACGATGGAGGTACCTGGAGAGGCGTGATTGGGAGGAATGGCCTACCTGATCTGAACCCGAACGGTCATTTGTTATTGGACTTCTGTGCTAGTCATGGATTATCCATAACAAATACCATGTTCGAACATAAGGATGCTCATAAGTGTACTTGGTACCAGAGCACCCTAGGCCGAAGATCGATGATCGATTTTGTGATCGTATCATCCGATCTGAGGCCGCATGTTTTGGACACTCGGGTAAAGAGAGGGGCAGAGCTGTCAACTGATCACCATCTGGTGGTGAGTTGGATCAGAGGGTGGGGGAAGACTCTGGATAGACCTGGTAAACCCAAACGTGTAGTGCGGGTGAACTGGGAACGTCTAGAGGAGGCCCCTATCCGAGAGATCTTCAACTCACACCTCTGGTGGAGCTTTTCTAGCATTCCTGTGGAGGCTGGGGGCATTGAACCTGAGTGGGCGATGTTCAAAGCTTCCATTGCTGAAGCTGCGGTGGTGAGCTGTGGCCTGCGGGTCTTAGGTGCCTCAAGGGGCGGTAACCCTCGAACACCGCGGTGGACACCGGTGGTCAGGGAAGCTGTCCGACTGAAGAAGGAGACCTTCCGGGATATGTTATCTCGGAGGACTCCGGAGGCAGTTGCAAGGTACCGATGGGCCCGTGGGGCGGCAGCCGCTGCCGTAAAGGAGGCAAAGCAGCAGGTGTGGGAGGAGTTCGGAGTAGCGATGGAGAAGGACTTTCGGTCGGCACCAAGGTGCTTCTGGAAAACTGTCCGGCACCTCAGGAGGGGGAAACGGGGAACCATCCAAGCTGTGTACAGTAAGGATGGGACACTGCTGACCTCAACTGAGGAGGTAAGCGGGCGGTGGAAGGAGCACTTTGAGGAACTCCTGAACCCGACCGATACGCCCTCTTTTGTAGAGGCAGAGCTGGAAGCTGATGGGGGATCGTTGTCAGTTTCCCTAGGGGAAGTCACTGAGGTAGTTAAACAGCTCCGCAGTGGCAAGGCCCCGGGGATTGACGAGATTCGCCCAGAAATGCTAAAGGCTCTGGGTGTGGAGGGGCTGTCATGGATGACACGCCTCTTCAACATTGCGTGGAAGTCGGGGACAGTGCCTAAAGAGTGGCAGACCGGGGTGGTGGTTCCCCTGTTCAAAAAGGGGGACCAGAGAGTGTGTGCCAATTACAGGGGTATCACACTACTCAGCCTCCCTGGTAAGGTCTACTCTAGGGTGCTGGATAGGAGGGTCCGGCCGATAGTCGAACCTCAGATTGAAGAGGAACAATGCAGATTTCGTCCTGGCCGTGGAACAACGGACCAGCTCTTCACTCTCACAAGGATCCTTGAGGGGGCCTGGGAGTATGTCCATCCAGTCTACATGTGTTTTGTAGACTTGGAGAAGGCGTATGATCGGGTCCCCCGGGGTATACTGTGAGAGGTGCTGCGGGAGTATGGGGTGAGGGGGTCACTTCTCAGGGCCATCCAATCCCTGTACTCCCAAAGCGAGAGCTGCGTCCGGGTTCTCGGCAGTAAGTCAGACTCGTTTCCGGTGGGCGTTGGCCTTCGCCAGGGTTGCGCCTTGTCTCCAATCCTGTTCGTGATATTCATGGACAGGATATCGAGGCGTAATAGCCTCTAATGCAGCTCTGCCAGTTGTACATCCTGACTTCACAGTTTTTCAGCAGTGCAGCGTAATGGACTTGATCTTTAACATTTTTAGGCAAGTCATTTCACCTTCCTGCATTCTCAGCAATGCTTTGCAATTAAGAAGAAGAAGAAGAAGATCTACCTTTATTAGTCCCACAATGGGGAAATTCAATTTACACTCTGTTAAACTCATACATGGTACATGCAGACCTGAAACACACATACATGCATTAATGGAGAGGTGTCAGAGTGGGGGGGCTGCTCCTGACAAGCGCCCCGAGCAGTTGGGGGTTTGGTGCCTTGCTCATGGGCACCTCGGCAGTGCCCAAGAGGTAAACTGGCACCTCTCCAGCTACCAGTTCACACTCAGTTTTTGGTCCATGTCGGGACTTGAACCGGTGACCCTCCGGTTCCCAAGCCAACTCCCTACAGACTGAGCTACTGCCGCCCCCAAAAAAATTAAAAAATTAATTTCAGCTCCTAGCATTAACATGCATTTTCAGCAGGAAATGCATTTTCTAGTTTAAAAAAATATTCATTTATTTCCATATATACTTCAGCATTCATTTATTCTTTTTATTCTTATTTTTCCATGTATTCAATTATTTATCTATATGACCTCTTTCACTACTGATTGTAGTGGAGTAAAAAAATACATTCCCCACTGAATGGTAGTGGAATATGTAATAATATAAAGTTGCAGAAAACAGAGATACTCATGTTAAGTACCTCATAATATACGTAAGTATTAATACTTTAGTGATTGTACTTAGTTACTTTCCACAAATGACTATATTTATTTGACAGCCTTAGTTAGGTTCAGATTATTAATACATATCGCAGTCTTTAAAAGACATTTAGAGACCTTTTTTATTTCACTAAAAGTATGACAGCTCATTCTGCTCCAGAGCCAGTAATACTTCTTCCTGAGCTGGATGCAGAGTATGAGAGGATGTACTAGTACAACCCTGGTGAATGTACTTGGCTGCTGACCGCAGAGTGCTGCAGTTGGAGCTGCCGACCACCAGACCTCCCGGACACAGGGGGCGCTCTCACTTCAGCCGCCGTTAGCTGGCTGCGCTCCATGCCTCGACGGCTGGACCCCATAACTACTTCCGGGGGTTTATTCTCAATGATTTTGTCACTTGTGTGAGATTAAAACACTACTCTGGTGTTTGTGTTTTGTAGTCAGAAATGTCGTACAACTACGTGGTGACAGCCCAGAAACCTACGGCCGTGAACGCCTGCATCACAGGTAGGTATCCGCCCGCCGCTGTTTGTCTGCGGACGTTTGCGACCTGCGCGCTAAGCTGCGCTCCCGCGCTGCAGCGCGCTGCTCCGGACGGGCCTGTAGCCGCAGCTAGCCGCTGGTCGGCTAACTCCGCTGTTTACTGGACACACTGGTCCTGACACACACGGCTGTTGTCCGTCTGTCTTTTCTAACGCGCACACCATCTGTTTTTGTTGGTTCCCGTTTTGGATGTAACGGTCGCTGGTGTCGTGTCTGGTTTGGTTGATCCTCATTAAAATGCATTTTGTCTTGGTGCCAAACGTTAGCATATCACCGAGCAGCTATTACAAACTGCGTGAAACACGCACTAACGTTATCTAACGACCTGCAGCCCCCGTTAAACACGATCAGACAGCTGATCGTCGTCTAGATACCACGTACCAGAAGATACTGAGGCTGATTATTGACTCATTGACCCAAAATAACCCTTTCCCTATTACCGGTAAACACATTTTATTTATGTGATATTTATCTTAGATTCCATGTACACGTGACGAGCATGTCTTAACTTCAGTGCCTTCATTTCCTTTAACATTATATTGTTATTGATAATAATAATAATAATAGTAATAATGACAGGATTAGGAGGAGTCAGGTCTGGCTTACTTTCTCTCATATTCCCATACATCTGTGTGAAGATGTACCATAATAATAATGCCCATCCTCCATTAAAGCCCAAAGTGATGTCTTAAATTTGCTTTTACTAATAACAAGCAAAGGATTTTTTTCTCTTAATAAATGACTGTTAATTAATCAATACAATTTATAATTGACCAATGAACTAGTTGTTTAGTGTGCTGTCTACACCTGCTCTATATGAAAAGTGTCTTGAGATAACCTCTGTTATGATTTGATGCTAGGGCTGGGTGATATGAGAAAATCAAATATCACAATACTTTGGACCTAATGCCTCAATATTGATATCATGACGACATTGCAGGGTTGGCGCTTTCACATAATATTAACACAATGAGATTTTTGACAAACAATCATCAGTAATGTGGCTATAATGACTAAGGGGGTAAAGGCAAATAATAGAGCAGCTGGAACAGTTAAGTTCAGAAAACTACATCATTTTACTGTAATGTAGCATTTAAACCAGGAAAAGATGACGCTTATGCCATATTGTGGTATCAAGATCTTAGACAATATCTAGTCTCATATCATTATATAATATTGATATATTGCCCAGCTTTATTTGATCATGCTGTCTAAAATAAATTGAACTGAATTGTTTCAGTAATAACTGTGGTACATGTTTCTAAACATACAGTGCTGTGAAAAGTGTTTGCCCCTTCATGGTTTCTTATATTTTTGCATATTTGTCACACTTAAATGTTTCAGATCATCAAACAATTTTTAATATTAGGCATAGAGAACCGAGTAAATACAGAATGCAGTTTTTAAAGCTATCCAAACCTCCCTGGCTCTTGTTTAGTCTTGAATTAACTGTGATTAATCACAGTTTTTTGGAAAGCTGAATTCAGTTTCAGCAGCTACATCCAGACCTGATCACTGCCAGACCTGATCACTGCCAGACCTGATCACTGCCAGACCTGCTGGATCAATAAATCCCTTCAATAGAAGCTGTCTGACAAAGTGAAGGAGGCTGAAAGATCTCAGACAGCAGCACATCATGCTGCAATCTGAAGAAATTCAAGAACAGAAGAGAACCAGAGTCAGTGCCATACATCAGTCTGGAAAGGGATCCAGAGCCATTTCTAAGCCTCTGGGTCTCCAGAGAACCACGGTGAGAGCCGTTATCCACAGATGGAGGAACCCTGGAACAGCGGAGAACCTTCCCAGGAGAGGCCGGCCGACCAGAATGACTCCCAGAGCTCATCGACGACTCATCCAGGAGGTCCCGACAGAACCAGAACCACATCTACAGACCTGCAGTCCTCACTGCCTCAGTTAAGGTCAGAGTCCAGGATTCAACCAGAAGACAGAGACCGGGCAACAACGGCATCATGGGAGAGATCCAAGGAGAAAACCACCACTGACCAACAACTACACAAAGACTCGTCTCCCATTGGTCTAAAACATCTGGATGGTCTGAAGACTTCTGGACCGACGAGACAAAGGTTGGACTTTCTGGACGGTGAGTGTCCCGTTACATCTGGAGGAAAACTAGCAGCATTTCATAGAAACACCATCACAGCAGCAGTCAGACATGGTGGTGGTGGTGTGGTGGTCTGGGTCTGCTCTGCTGCTCCAGGACCTGGACTACTTCTGAAACATCCGAAACACACCAGCCAGTCCACCTCTGAATGGCTTAAAACAACTGAAGGTTCTGGAGCGGCCCAGTCCAAGTCCAGACTTCAGTCTGACTGAGGTGCTGTGGCCTGACCTGAACCAGGCCGTTCATGTTCAGACCCTCCAGTGTTCAGTAAAGCAGAGTGGGCCGACATTCCTCCACAGCGATGAACAGACTCATCACCAGTTATCACAAACGCTTGGTTTCAGTTGTTGCTGCCAAGAGAGGAACAACCAGTTATTAGGTTTAAACTTTAAACTGCATTTTCTATTTACTCGGGTTATCTTTGTCTAACATTAAAATAAGTTTGATGATCTGAAACATTTAGGTGTGACAAATGTGCAGAAATATCAGAAATCAGGAAGGAGACAAATACTGTTTGACAGCACTGTACTGGAGCTGAATCAAATGATGCTGGTTAGTTTCTCAAATGGGAACAGTTTCTTGTTTTTCTCTTTTTTTAAATCAAAAAACATAAGTTTAATGTAATCAAAGGGAGGGCTCGGGTATTTATGATGTTGGGTTATTATTTTTGAGTGTTCAGAGACTGACGAGCAAATTTAAGTCAGAAATGCAATAATAAAATCATCCACAGTGAAAACTAGTTAGTTAGTTGCCGCCCTGTCCAATTATCTTTTTAAATCACCAATAATGATGCCCAAATATCAGCGTGTTATTTTGTGTTGTCACAATACAGGAATTTCTAACATTGATACAGCATCTTGAAAAATATCAATATTCAATGGCATTTTCGATACCACAGGAAAAAATTGACAAAACATTGAGGGCATAATTTTGTAAAATTTCTATTAAAAAGTAAATAGCGGTGTGAGTGAGTGTCATCTCGCTGTTGGAGAGAAGAGAGAGCAGAAAGTTCAGCTGATACCGTTTCTAAAAGTCAGTATCAACATGTATCGTTATTGAGATACATCAATATCCAGCCCTAGAGCTGATATTCATCCACCCTTCTCAGTCACCTTTTTCTCTGCTACACTCACCTAAACAACAGTAACACATTGCAAATGTTGGTGTTTCTGCAGGTCACTTCACCTCTGCAGAAGACCTCAATCTGCTCATAGCTAAAAACACACGGCTGGAGATCTATGTGGTCACAGCAGAGGGGCTGCGGCCCGTCAAGGAGGTGGGCATGTATGGAAAGATTGCTGTCATGGAGCTCTTCAGGCCAAAGGTAGGTGGTGGTGTGTGTGTGTGTGTGTGCTTGGTAGCAGAATAACTGGTTAACTAGTCGGTCTCATCTCATTTAAGAGCTACATCATCTGGGTTTGATGTTAATGCTGTTTTTAACTTGTCCAGTCAGAAATCTACTTGCTCAGTCAGTTTTTACTTTCCCCTTCACAAATACATTTATTTATTAGCAGCATGTTTTATCCGCCTTGCGCTCAAACTAGCAGCAAACTATGCGGTACACAGTTGGGAGTAGCCCACATCCTCTAATGCCACCCAAATAAACTCCTGTTTCCAGGATAACAGAAATACTTGCTTGCGTTTTAGCTCATAAACTTTGTGTTTACCTGCCGTCATTTTGCCTGATCGGTACTGTGTATGCGCAGCTCTCTACAGAGATGAGAAGGAAGTGAGACGGGGCAAGAGTCAAGTTTATTAACTCAGTAATAAACTCTTAGACTGAATGCACATTCGTCGATTTCCTCCCAAGAAACAAGGCAGTCTTAAAAATATTTCTGGTGTATGTTGGAAAATGAAATGCTTTGTTGATCAGAAAGGAGGCTTCTCCTTATCTTCTGCGTTGTACCCATCCGACGTCTTTGCCCCTTCGTATGTGGTTACCTCACTAACAGTAACACACTAACTTTTGCTTGCATAGAGCACATGTCCTTAGTGTGTCAGTGGCCCTTTGAATTAAGTTTGATGTAGATTTTTAACCACTGACTTCGGTGTGTTTTTTTCTCATTTGTTCAGGGTGAGAGCAAAGACCTGCTGTTCATTCTCACATCCAAGTACAACGCCTGCATCCTGGAATACAAACAGAACGGGGAGAGCATCGACATCATCACTCGTGCACACGGCAATGTCCAGGTGGGTGAAACAGCAATATAGATATGACTCTTGAATTCACAGCATTGTAATATCTACTCAATTAACATGAACTTTGGCAATTCTTATGGATTGTTTGGTTTGTATGAACACCAGCATGTATTTCGACTATAGCTCATTAATTATGATTTAAGTTCACTATTGATATCTATACAAGACCCTCAATCAAACTTCAGTTTTAGTCAAATGGTAATAAAATATGCTGTAATTTAAAGTGACACCAATCTTTTATCAGTGTTGTTATTTCCTCTAATAGGGTTTATATGAGCAGAGTCATTTTAAAGTCTAAAAGCTGATAAAGATTTTCCAGCTCCTTAACAGCAGACTGAAAACACACCACATGTGATTTTATTTTGTCAGAAGTGTCTTGTTATTTCGAACCTTTCCAAACTGATTGCTCTTTTGCAGGATCGTATCGGGCGTCCATCAGAAACGGGCATCATCGGAATTGTAGACCCAGAATGCCGTATGATCGGCCTGCGGCTGTATGACGGGTTGTTCAAGGTGATCCCACTGGACCGGGACAACCGAGAGCTGAAGGCCTTCAACATCAGACTAGAGGAGCTGCAGGTCATCGATGTTCACTTCCTGTATGGCTGCCAGGCACCAACCGTCTGCTTCATCTACCAGGTACCCTCATAGCAGAGGGGCTCAGTGTTTAAGGGAATAGGAAAGACTGTGTTAGTAATTATATGCAGGTGACACTTTACATTTGTTTTGATTAATGATGTAATTAATGTAATTGAAGTATTGTTATCTCAAGCCCATAGTGATAATAAAATATTGTATAGTGTGACAGCAGTGAAAACAGCAGTTGGAGTTTTTCTGTAAACAACCAAAGTGTTGCCTTCAGAGCTCTGTGTATATCACTGAGCTCTAACAAACATGTTGAGTGCATTCCCTCCACATTTAATTTGCGATGCTGACATTTTAAAGTATTTCAAGTCTAGCGTACAGTTTACATCCATGGGAAGAAGCCTGCAGTCTTCTTCTTTCCTGCCTTTGCTGGCCATTGCAGCATATATTGCCGCCACCTATCGATCAGTGGATTAGTGTGACAGCATTGGTGGGACTGTGTATCGCATCACCTGCACACACGTTAAACAAAATGGGAACCCGCTCACAGAAAAACTGTTCCATAGCGCTACTAGATTTCTAAAGCTGCACAGCGAACCTTTAATGTCGTTTACACGTCCGATTTAATGTCATATTATCTTTATTTAAGACATTTCTTTGAAAATGTCTCCTGGTGTCCTGTTGTGTGTCGTAGGACCCCCAGGGACGCCATGTGAAGACCTATGAGGTTTCTCTGAGGGAGAAGGAGTTCAACAAGGGCCCCTGGAAACAGGAGAACGTGGAGGCTGAGGCATCTATGGTCATCCCAGGTAATCAGAGCTGATACTGAGTACATTACTGAAATTATACGGTAAATCAGTTCATCAGTTAGTAAATCAGCAGAAAATAAAACAGGGCTAATGATATTTTTATCATCTAATCATCTGATTTTTAGCTGGATTTTAGTTTTAGAATTGTTCTCTAAGTGGATTTTACCCATTTTTAAATATTCTAACGAGTCCTACCCATTAATCAATCAAACACAATCTGTTTTAAAGGGATGATTCAGATTTATTCTGACATAAGATGGTAAGAGTTATTAATTGGTAGTGACTCCAGAGTGTGGAGCTCAGGCTTTACATCTAAGGGTGTTTTCACTACAACATTTAGGTTGTCCAGATGTGAACGCAGTACTCTGGTGTGGAACGGTCCAGGATCGCTTGCTAGAGGTGGTCTTGGACCGTTTTCAAGCGAACCAAAACACAGGCTGCCTGCGAGGACATTTATTGAGATGGACACCGGTAAACGACAGGTTAACATGAGTGGGAGAGGACTGACCTGGACTTCTGCACATGTCCAGTGTTTGTTTGACATACAGAATATGATAAATTATGTCCACAAAAGTAGTGATGTTTATAAAGTCATTGGAGATAAACTGCAGGAGAAGGGATTTGTGTGCACAGATCGGTGCTAAGTCAGGAATATTTCAACATGTGTGATTTCCTGAATGGAAGCGGCAGCTCTCTGGATGAAACAGATAAATGTGCTCCTTTGTACGAGCCACTCAGCTAATGTGTTTTTATTGTTTGGTCCACTTTAATTTATGCACTGTGAAACGGAACCAGACTAAATAGAAAACAAACCAAAAGAAGCAATTTCACTGCGATTAGGACAAATCAGCAGCTTGTCAGACAGAAATGAAGTGTGGTAAACGGGTTCAGTTATTGAAAACATTTTAAACCACAGCACAGCAGTTATCCACAACACCTATCATGTGTATTTAATGCTCCTTGATAATGAACTTAAATGTATATCTGTACAGAACAGCCTCTGTGTCCTACTGTGTCTGTATAAATGACTCCCTGCCTGTGTGCTTGTACTTTAGTGCCAGAGCCATTTGGTGGCGCTATAATCATAGGACAAGAGTCCATCACCTACCACAACGGAGACAAATACTTGGCCATCGCACCGCCTACTATCAAGGTAAAGACATCAACTACTGGATATTGATAATGCCCAGTTTTTGTCATATGTCTCTTTAAAAAGTACAAAATTTAGTTGTTAAATCTAAACCCTTTAGCTTTTGATATTTTCATCTCTTGGCAGTCCAAAGGAAGGACAAAATTCAAAAATTAATTTCAATAACACTGCTATTTTCATAGTGTAATATTATGTGAGCAAGCCAATTACAGATATTTAGCCCTATGTCATGTAAAGCATGATGACGATAACAGTGAACATTTTCTTTATACAAATGTGTTACTGCATCCCAAAATAAAGTCACTCGCAGAGTTGTTATATTGCTATAAGGCTCAGTTAATATTCAGAAGGTGTCAAGTTGAACAGAGGTTTTGTGGGAAACTGAGTCCCGGGTGCACGGCTTTTTGATATAGTGAAGTAGCATAAAAATGGTGGTAGTAAAAGTAGTCGTGACAGTCGGTATTATGTGAACACATTAATAATATTTAGCTTCAGGAGACTCTGAGTTTATTTGTTATGAATCTTGCGATTGATGATGAAGGGGCATTTAAAGGCAGGTTTATAACTGCTGTGATGATGACTTTAGCTCCCCATACGCTGCTGCTTTCATTGTTATCAAGATGAAGGTGCTGCTCTGCAGTCCGCTCACATTTAACAAAGCTCACGGCCCAGAGGAGCTCCTCAAACAGCATCCTGCTTCTATAATTAGAGGACGTTATCTCACCGTCTCGCTGCTTTTTGGTACCATGTCTCATACATTTTGGAAATGACATTTCAAGTTGTTCAGATGCCGTAGCTTTTAATTTACAGCCACACAGCTTTGTTTTATCTTCATCACGATGAAAAAAGACGTCTCTGCTGGAGTTGTTGGCTATGCTGGTAACTAACCTACATCAGTCTGATGAAGGAGTGATTGATTTATG
Source organism: Pterois miles (assembly GCA_947000775.1). Classification (NCBI taxonomy): domain Eukaryota; kingdom Metazoa; phylum Chordata; class Actinopteri; order Perciformes; family Scorpaenidae; genus Pterois; species Pterois miles. The sequence continues at coordinate 1,645,067 of CAMQGK010000479.1, read as the reverse complement.
CTTTTTAGATCACGCAATATGAAACTTTCTATGGATTTCACCCGTTCAATGTTTAGAAAATGTGTTTTCGACTTGATCAATCGAAGCCTTCTACAGTCTGTTATTTCTGTATAGCAGACTGCTGCTTTGTATAACAGACCGTTTGTGAGGACGCAGATTTCTTAAGTAAGTAGCTGTGTAATAAGCAGCATAATGTACAGCTATCAGGGTCATTGTTGAGAAACAAACCTCTTCAGGGTGATGCGAGACCTTGTGTCTGGCTCATGCATCGGTTTATTTCACCACAATGACCCACTCGCTGTACATTATCTCTTACATATTTAAGCTTCCTAAATCTGACTGAGATAAATTGTGCTGAGGCACTTGGATAAATTTTAGTATCAGCAGCACAACGTATTTCTAATTAAATGGGAGCCAAGTGTGTTGTTGGTAGTAGAAATGACCCAAACAGCTGCTTTTTATCCCTTTCAGTTTTATCGTCTGTATTCCCTTGTCTAACACAGGTTACAGGCGGGGAAAGTTTAATGAACAAAATCTTCCTTTTTTGGGACGTAAAGGGCTGCGACAGGACTGTGATTCTGCTTTTCTTGTCGTTGTGTTTGGAAACAATTATAGTTTTGTATAGTTTGAAGTAATGAGGTTTCAGAAAGCAGTACTTTTTATTGCAGTAGAGGTAACTGACTCCAGCCCTCGGCACACACACATTCCACAATGCTGCCGTAAAGAAGATCCGCCACAACACTCGTTTTGCTTTTCCATACCGAACCGAACAACGACGGCATAACGTAACGCACGCCGGCATTACGGGTGCAAAAGTGACGTGTGAGACGTGGCTCAACTCTGTGATTACCTCCGCTGGCGGATGAGTGCTGGAACGACTGCCCCCCCATTCTGTCTCTGAACCGTTCATACAGAGCGGCGAGGCGAAGTAACAGGGCAGCAGTCCCGCCTTGAGCAGGCTGTGTTAAATGTGCCACTGTGTCGTATTTCAGTGACGCAAAAAACTCCCACATCAGTACAAAATCAAAAATTAACAGGAAAATATTTACTATCAATATGCAAGTTAGTTTCAAAGCAAGCACCCTTCAACTAAGCATCCATAAAATGTTCCACTACTTTACGTCGAGTGTTGATTAGCTGCACCACAAAGAAGAAGAAGAAGAAGAAGATCTACCTTTATTAGTCCCACAGTGGGGAAATTCAATTTACACTCTGTTGAACTTATACATGGTACATGCACACAAACACACACATGCATTAATGGAGAGATGTCAGAGTGATGGGGCTGCTCCAGACAAGCGCCCCGAGCAGTTGGGGGTTTGGTGCCTTGCTCAGGGGCACCTCGGCAGTGCCCAAGAGGTAAACTGGCACCTCTCCAGCTACCAGTTCACACTCAGTTTTCGGTCCATGTCGGGACTTGAACCGGTGACCCTCCGGTTCCCAAGCCAACTCCCTACAGACTGAGAAGCTGCTCTTCTTTACCAAGACCCTCTCATCACAAGTAAGAAGGCAACGCAAGTGTAGCTTAAAATGCTCCAGAGCCTGCTGTTGTCTCCTCGTTGTCTCCTGGCTCATATCTGCATCCTGCTGATTGGTTCTGTCTTTAAAACAGCCTGCACGCCTTCCCAGCTCATCTCACGCTGTTACAAATCTGCCACCAAAGTTGCATTGCCGCAGCATTGCTCAGCAGATGGGGCATCTGCTGGGACTAATGCTGTGCTTCTCAAATGTCTTCTGTCATTCCCCTCTTTAGACGTGACAGGTATGTAATGCCTCCAAATGTCTTCTTAATTTGTTGGGTCTCATACTGCCAGAGTCCTCATCTCCCTCCACATTCACTGTGAACCCAAGAGAAAGATAGGCTGCGAATGTCTGTTGTCATAATTTAAGATGTTTTCACCCCAAAAAATGAGAAAATATGTGATTTGGGGTTATTGTGGTTTTATGGAGTTATTTTGGATTTGTTGTACTGCTAGATTGCTGCTAAACTGTCCCATTAATACAATACAAAAACAACCTCAAAGCATTCGAATAGTGATTTGGAGGTTGGCGGCGGTTGAAGCTTCGAAGCACTGGAGTCAGCCCTAGACAAAGCATTAATTCGGCATCACATTTTCCCGCCTGGTCACATGCGCCCCATCTGTCATGGCACGCCACACACTTGGAGAAGCAGCGGATTGATGAAACCCCGCTCTAAATGAATTTTTTATGTAACATTAGTATTCAGCTTAAACGCACACAACTTTGAGCAGCGTCAAGTAAACAGAAGCATATCCTTTGATGTATTACAACATTTTTGGCAGCTAATTAATAAGTTGTCACTCGAGCACAGAAATGAAAAACAAATGTGAGATGCCAAACGTTCTGGCAGCTCAATGTGACTGAGTTCATATAATACCTGTAGCAGACGGGTGGTCTGTGGTGGGCCAGCAGACTCACTGGTTTCACTTGTTCAATCTAATTACCTGGCGTTCAGTCGACAGAGGGATGCTGCTAGAGGTTAGTGAAAATAAAAGGGGATCCACGGTTTGACAGAAGATGTAAACAATATCACAGGCAGCAGGATGGTGAAAATATGTTTTGTAAAGGTTCGATCAAGTGAGAAATTGACTCGGTTTGTACTGTAGACAACAACAATAAGGACAGTTTTTGTTGAAGGAAAAGTAGATGAAGCTCAGTCACACTGCGTGATTTTAATGCCAGTTCCAATTATGCCGACTCTTCTAGTCAGCTTATAGTGGAGACAAGAGACGTTGGCTCTGCAGCAGCCCCAGCTCCAGAACAGGTTTGCTGTTCCAGACTTGTTTCGGTGGGACCCAGTCTGGTTCGGCTCATGAGAGGCAGCCCAAATCTAACCGGAACGGAAAGCTGAGACACTCTGACAATATCCCAAGGGTGTTTTGTTCAAGTGGAAAGTAAAAGAAGACGTGTTAATCCTGTTATAGTTTGTAGACTTTTTGAACTTCACTCAGTTTAAGTGGCCTCGCAGTTTTATTTGCAGAGCATGTCTTGTATAATGTAGTAGGATATGCCAACATGTACTGATCAGAAGACAAAAGCCTGAAATCACATAGCGAGGCTGCTATTGTAAGACAATAGTAGCTGATCACGTAATGTGTAACATGCCGACTGATAAATCACAAGATATGGCAGTTACGCAGTTCGTCCTCCAGGGAGCACTGACAAGTTACTTATCAATGGTGAAAAGTCCTGCTCAGTATATACTGTACATATTGTGGTCATAGTGCTTTAATCACTAAATTCAACGTGATCCTCGTCAAAATGCTCATATATGTAATGTGCTTATGTGAAAGTATGAGTATCTGCCAATGTAACATCAGATTTTTTTAAAACTCAAATACCAGAATATGTATCATAAGTATCAGGCTCTAAATGCATCAATACTGATATGCTTGTGTGTCACATTACATTTGTAATTGACTTTCAAATAGTTGAGTGATATGGCCAAAATCTTCTCTCATGGTATATGTAATTTATGGACATTTTTTTTTGCTAATTTCTTTAACATAACTTATGATTTTTAGGTGGTAGTGTGCTGTTTTAAAGCTAGACTGACATCATACGAAACAAGAAAACATAATGAATCTATTGGTACCAACCGATCACACTAGCTTGTTGTGAAAGAGGTTAAATAACGCACCAAACTTACACTAAAAACTGTTGGGGCCATTTTCAAAGGGGTGCGTTGACCTCTGACCTCCAGATGTGTGAATGGAAATGGGTTCTCTGGGTCCCCACCAGTCTCCCTTTACAGACATGCCCACTTGTTAATTGATTTCCAATAATCTACATATATTTGCATAAAGCAGCGTATTTGCCCACTCCCATGTTGGTAAGAGTATTATACGAGAAATCACGCTTTTGAACAGATAAAAAATGTGAGATTAATCATGATTAAATATTTGAATCAATTGACAGCCCTAGTTTTGTTATATCATGGTAATGGTATATATCATGATGATACAGTAATGTTTTTGTAAATTCAATTGAAGAAATGGTTGAAAATCATGAAAACCACACTTTACTTCATCAGATTTGATCATTTTCTTCATTTATTTGGAGCTTCCATCCAAACAGAAAATTACCGCCTCACCTGAAGCAACACGAGTAAAAAACAAAAGACTCAGAACAGTAAGTTCTTTCAAAGTGGAAGATTTTAGGTTCCTGTGAACGGTGATTTCAAGTGTTACAGGTATTACGTTACCTTGTGATGCAGCTGGATATTTGTGAGATCGCGTGAAAAACACAAGATTATGCGAGAATTGTTTCCCGGTGGAAATATATAAATATCTACTGGTCACATTTCTACCGTTGCACGTATATACTGTCACATCACCCAATGTTGCTTTCAGATTATAGTTTCTCAGACATGGAACAAATTTGTCAAGTATAGTTTTTAATACGCTTATCAACATGACAGTGGGTAAATATGCTGCTTTATGCGAATGTATGTATATATTATTGTAAATAAATACCAACACTAATCAATACCAGATATTGTCCAGAAACCCTCCCAGGTTCTGACTTTAGCATCAACAATCTGCTCCAATCAGAACATGGCAAACTGCAGCCCAACAGGCAACAACAGCTGTCAGTGTGTCAGAGTGCTGACTTGACTAGGACTTGATCCAGACTGACTGGGACTATCAGAAAGTGGGCATGTCTGTAAAGGGGAGACTGGTGGGGACCCAGAGAACCCGTTTACATCCACACATCTGGAGGTCAGAGGTCAACGGACCCCTTTGAACTGGACATGATGGTTTTTTCCTTGCCAAGAATTTAGGGTAAGTTTGGAGCGTTATTTCGCCTCCTTTGCTGCAAGCAAGTATGACCTGGTTGGTACCGATGGATTCCTGAGGTTGAGGCCAGTATTACTTCACTTTTAAAACCCAATGCCGTCGTGAACGTTATGCAGCCTGTAACATCATCCAGCATGACCAGTTTGGTGGTGGGTCAGTGATGGTCTGGGGAGGCATATTGTTGGAGGGTCGCACAGACCCCCATGTCATCGCCAGCAGTACCCTGACTGCTGTTAGGTACCGGGATGAAATCCTCAGAGCGACTGTCAGACCTTATGCTGGTACAGCGGGCCCTGGGATCCTCCTGGTGCAGTGGACCCTGGGATCCTCCTGGTGCAGTGGGTCCTGGGTTCCTCCTGGTCCAGGACAATGCCCAGCCTCATGTGGCCAGAGTGTGTAGGCAGTTCCTGGATGACGAAGGCATTGATGCCTCACATTCACCTGACCTAACTCAAACTGAGCACCTACGGGACGTTACGTATCGGTGCATCCGACGCCACCAAGAACTGCCACAGATTGTCTAGGAGCTCACTGATGCCCTGATCCAGGTCTGGGTGGAGATCCCCCAGGACACCATCCGCCGACTCATCGGGAGCATGTCCAGATGTTGTTGGCAGTGCATCCAGGCAGGCGGGGGCCATACACACTACTGAGTCACATTATGAGTTTCTGTGATGAAATTCACACGAGTTGGATCAGCTGTGATTTAAATTCTTGACGTAGATTTTGGTTGTGATTATGAATGCAGCCCTCAGTGGGCTGATGGTTTTGGTTTTCACTGACCGTTGTTGCGTCATTTTGTTCTCAACAAGTTAGACAACGTACATCAGTAAAGATTTTCAACTTGAATAATTCGTTCATCAAGATCTTATGTGTGATTTAAGTTTTCCCTTCATTTTTTTGAGCAGTATATTTTTCAGTCACATAGACTTTAACATGGTTTTACTGCGGTTTTGTACTCAGGCTCCTGATGGGACGGCAGGAGGTCTTGTTTAATCTGTACTTTCCTTGTCAGGCAGAATCTGAACAGTCTGCAGCTCTGAGTCAGATTTAAGCTGTACGTTGGGTAAACTCCTCCGAGTATGCTTCATAATGAGAAAGAACAAAACAAACATTGTGAAGACACGTCTCTGCTGCTCATAATAGATAATGTATGAGGTGAGGATGACGGCTTCTTTTGTGCTCCTCCACTGTGAGTATTACTGTAATGATTTGTGTGTTTGCAGCAAAGCACCATTGTGTGTCACAACCGGGTGGACCCCAACGGCTCTCGCTACCTGCTGGGGGACATGGAGGGACGCCTGTTCATGCTGCTGCTGGAGAAGGAGGAGCTGATGGACGGCACGGTGGCGCTCAAAGACCTGCACGTGGAGCTGCTCGGAGAGGTGCTCCATTATCTTCTGCTCTGTCTCTTTATCTCCGTCTGTCTTCGCTGTGTTTACCCACCTGTCTTTCCTCTGGCATCTCTCCCATCTGTTTCTCTCTACCTGACTCGACCACCCTTTCTGCTGCTTGCTGATTTCCCTCCTGCCGCCTTTTCCTTCCTTTGTTACGCTTGACTCTTTAATGGTTTATGGCCCTGACAGGAGCTAATGGATCAGTACGCACTTGTAGAGAAGATGAGAAAAAAAATGATCCCATCCCTTTGTTGCTAGCTTGCCAGGATGTCACTTATCCCTTTTAAGTTGATTTAGACAACGACTGTATGTCAATGCTGTGCTCAAAGCTAAATCTCACGTTAAAGGCACACAGCTTTGGGCTTGTGGCACCTTCTTCTAATGACTTGCCAAGGAGTTTAGAAAGGTAAAACGCTGCTGAGTGATGCTGGAGTGAGAAACAATCAAGCAGAGAAGAACTACTGCTGAACTAGAGGCAGATTGCTTTTCAAATCACTCTTAACTTTATTTTTAGGAGCAGTCTGCTCTGTCAACAGGCAGCAGCAGCCCTACATTAAAATGTCAGACAGAGAAACTTCTTTATTGCACATCAGTAATACCTGAGATGGCGTTCCAACTGATGAAGTGTCATTTATTTGTCAAACTGTCTGTTTTTTGTTCACTTTAAAAAAAAAAAAAAAAGTAAAATGCCCAAAAGTGAAACTTCGAAACAACAAGATTTTCATCATCCTTCTTTTTCATTTGGCAAACAACAAAGTTGTGTATTAACATCATTATCTGCTCTCATTATCACGACTTAATTTGTGTTTCAATTTAGCTGGACAGAGTTGTCCCCAGTGACCTTTCTGTTGTTGCTGTCAGACGAATGAAGTCGGGTTTAATGGTTTAATTAATGGTTTAGCATGTAAAAGGTCATCAATAATAATGGTTTCTCATTTGAAATTGCCAGAGCCTAAACTGTTGCCTCATAATTGCTCATTTTGTTTGGCCAACAATGAAAAGAACAGCAATTGCCTAGCATGTACGGCTGCTAAACCCACACAAAGTAGACAAAAAGAAACCGTGTAATCCTCAAAGCACCTGCAAAGAGTGAGATACACCCTTAACTGCGCTGCCAAGCAAGCATTGCCTCGGTGCTCCGCTGCTGTTTGCACATATTTAAATGAGGTAATATGCATGCGTTTGGCACAAAATTGGCCCACAGTTCAGATCACAAAGATCAGCGCAAATAAGAAGGAAAAATAAGGTTATTATAAAAATAAACAAATTATTTTTTCCCTTCTTGGGGGCTTTGGGCTTACATTTTCCCTCTCCTCTCTCTTAATGGCCTTCGGGATTGCCTTTGGATTG
>CAMQGK010000479.1:1360000-1632500 GCA_947000775.1 Pterois miles | reverse complement strand
ACCTGACTTCTGATGGTCCCAACCCCATTTATAAGGCCAGAAATCCCCCTGATTAAACCTGACAGGGCTCACCTGTGAAGTGGAGACCATTTCAGGTGACGACCTCTTGAAGCTCATCAAGAGGATGCAGAGTGTGTGGAGCAGCAATCAGAGCAAAAGGAGGCTACTTTGAAGAAACTACAATATAAAGCGTATTTTCAGTTGTTTTACACTTTTTTTTGATAAGTACATATTTCCACGTGTGTTAATTCATAGTTTTGATGCCTTCAGTGTGAATCTACAATGTCAATAGTCATGAAAAGAAAGAAACTCATTGAATGAGAAGGTGTGTCCAAACTTTTGGTCTGTACTGTGTATATATATGTGTGTGTGTGTGTGTGTGTGTGTGTGTGTGTGTGTGTGTGTGTGTGTGTGTGTGTGTGTGTGTATACAGTATATATATATATATATATATATATATATATATATATATATATATATATATATATATATGTATGTCTGTATTTGTCTATATATACGTGTATATGTATGTATGTATATATGTCTATATTTGTCTATATATACGTGTATATGTATATATGTATGTATGTTTAATCATACATTTTTGTCTGGGGGAAGAGGTTTGGGTAAACATGAGGAGGCTTGCCGGAGTAGCTATAAGCGAGGATACACACCAGTTTTTATCGTTGCTTATAGCTACTCCAGAAAGCCTCCTCCTCACTCCTCGAGATGCATTTTATGAACTGGGATGTCCTTCAATATGGAGCACTGAGATCGATTTCTGGGTCACAAACTGGAGGGTCAAGGAGATACAAACCTGAGAAATGAGAAGAGCCCCTGGTATTAATGTGTTAGTGGTATCCTCTAGATCTAGATTTGATTTCGCTGCATTGCAGTTACACCTGACTGTTTAAATGCATCTCTGCTACTCAAACTTAAATTGGCTGTCTTGTTCCATTGCTGAGCTGTTATTCCCTCTTAACAACATTTACACCCTTTAGAGTTGACAGTGAGGACCTCATCTCAGTCCTTCCCGTCTGCATGTTTCCCAACAATCCATCATCTTTAGCACTTGTGCGTTCTTAGGTGTGTTTACCTTCAGCAGCTGTCAACCAGTTGTTTTCAGATTTCACCCGTATAGCAGTGTCAAGGTATAAATCTTATCTTATCATATCTAAAAGGTAATAAAATGACACAATTTCACATTCCTACCCAGTAAATTGATTTCTTTCTTGTTCCTTTAACATCATATGAATTAGTTTTATGTGGAATCAAACCAGATGCTGTTTTTGGCACATTTCTTTTGACATCTTTCTAATATGATAGTTTGACACAAACATTTCTTGATTTGAGCATTTGTCCTTATTTGTATGAAATCAGCGAGGCAGAGGGAGATGAAACGGCAAAGCAGCGAGAGAAATACAGTACAGAAGGTTTTGCTGGCAGGGTTTGACACCAGGCCTCGGAGTACTTGATGTGGTTCCAAAGGCAGCGGTCCACTAGAGCACAGAGTCACTGTCTGGGTCCAGACCAGCACACAATCAGCCACCGGATGTATTCGTCCACACACTCCAGCTCATTTCACTCTGGAGCCCAGGACTAAATCCAATTATTGTTTTAATTTGCAGTAAATCCGCCGAGCATTTGACCTGGTTAATTGGCACGGACTCAGTCCCAGACAGTTAAGACAGGATTGATGCGTAAGCTGGAGGGCAAAAGCATAATCGGACCTCTGTACTCACAGATGTGCAACTGCTAACCAGATTGGGGTTTATGGAGGATAAAATAAAGTGATAACACATATACAATGTATTATGAGCAGATTATCAGGATTTAGTCAGTCCTGTGAGAGTGTGGGGGGGGGGAGTTGGATGGGATGCCAGGTCCACGGTGGTTCTCTCCATCAGGATGAAGCTGTTTGGGTGGCAGGTGGTAGAAACTGGGATTATATGGGCTCTGGTTTTAATCCTGTTAGTGGACCGTGGCTGGGTGAATGAATAGCATTCTGATGCTCTCCAGTCTGACTGTACAGACACCAGAGTTATTTACTTTCAGGGTGCTGGATCTCAACGCTGTTGCCATGTTTGAACTGGAAGCTTTTCTTTCAACTGTTTCTGAGATCCTTCACTACTACAACTGTTCTGACTTCTGCCACTGCTAATATTATAACGTGTACTTTGGATGACATTTATTACTAGAACTGGGAGCAGTGAGAACTGTGAGCATTAATAAATACCAGTGCTTCGACCCACTATTAGCTCTACTATTACTGCTACCAGCATTGAACCCGGCTATTACAGCTACTGTTATTATTACTAAATAATAAACAATAAAGAAAATACTGTTTTGTCAAAAATAGCAAGCATTCTTTTTTTTTTCAGCCTCTGAAACGAGACTGTTAGACAAAGAAGAAGAAGAAGAAGAAGAAGATCTACCTTTATTAGTCCCACAATGGGGAAATTCAATTTACACTCTGTTAAACTTGTACATGGTACATGCAGACCTGAAACACACATACATGCATTAATGGAGAGATGTCAGAGTGAGGGGGCTGCTCCTGACAAGCGCCCCGAGCAGTTGGGGGTTTGGTGCCTTGCTCAGGGGCACCTCGGCAGTGCCCAAGAGGTAAACTGGCACCTCTCCAGCTACCAGTTCACACTCAGTTTTTGGTCCATGTCGGGACTTGAACCGGTGACCCTCCGGTTCCCAAGCCAACTCCCTACAGACTGAGCTACTGCCGCCCCCAAACAACAAAAACAAGCAACTTAAAGACATCACTTTGGTTGACGAAGCATTTTGCAATTTTTGACATCTTTAAAGGCCCAGGCTCAGCAAACTGACTCAAAGAACTAGCGGCGATGAAGGCAAACGGTTGAGTCGCCTCACGTCGCCTTTGTCTCGGCCAGAAAGTTGTGCTAAAACACATCACAACAACAACAATTACAGCATGATTTCTTTCGCTGATGGCTGCTGCTGCTGATTTGGACAAAAAAACTTGGACGTGGGCCAACTAGAGCCGACGGTGCGGGACACAGACGCTCACCGATGGCCCGGCATTGAAAATGATCAGCAGATTGATTAATAATGACAATACTGGTTAGTCACAATTATAAGCAAATATTATGATAAACCTTGTCAAATTAATGAACAGGCAACAACAGCTGTCAGTGTGTCAGAGTGCTGACTTGACTAGGACTTGATCCAGACTGACTGGGACTATCAGAAAGTGGGCATGTCTGTAAAGGGGAGACTGGTGGGGACCCAGAGAACCCATTTACATCCACACATCTGGAGGTCAGAGGTCAACGGACCCCTGTGAACATGGACATGACAGTTTTTCCTTGTCAAAAATGTAAAAATAAGTAGATCAAGTATAATAACAAACCAATTTTGTGTCTTCCTTTGCTGCTTTCAGCTGGTGACATGCTCCGGTGCGTTCAAGGAGGGATCCCTTCGGATCATTCGCAACGGCATCGGGATTCACGAGCACGCCAGCATCGACCTGCCGGGAATCAAAGGTTTGTCTGTTCCGTATGTCTCTGTCTCTTTCACCGCCTTCCTCTCAAGTCTCAACGTAATCTGGACCTTGGGCCTCATTACAGAAACCTTCTGAATCTGAAATCCTATTTTATCTCAATTTAGGATGACTTTTAGGATTTTTGGTAATGTAGAAACATGTTTCCTAACTGCATTTAGGAAAAAAAATCCTATTTTGTCTTAAAGGCTAGGATAGGAATTTAGCTATTGCAGAGCGTCTTAATTGAGGTTGTTATATGTAGGAATCGGGCTGCACGGTGGTGTAGTGGTCAGCACTCTCGCCTCACAGCAAGAGGGTCGCAGGTTCGATTCCGGCTTGGGACTCTTCTGTGTGGAGTTTGCATGTTCTCCCCGTGTAAGCGTGGGTTTTCTCCGGGTACTCCGGCTTCCTCCCACAGTCCAAAGACATGCTGTTTAGGTTAATTGATGACTCTAAATTGCCCGTAGGTGTGAATGTGAGCGTGAATGGTTGTCTGTCTCTATGTTGTCTGTCTCTATGTACCCTGCGATGGACTGGCGACCTGTCCAGGGTGAACCCACCTTCGCCCAATGCCAGCTGGCATCGACTCCAGCCCCCCCGCGACCCCTAACGGGAAAAGCGGTTGACGATGGATGGATGGATGGATATGTAGGAATCCTAAATAAGGATGGCATAGACTGTCCTAAATTCAAAATAACCAGATCAGCAGCACTGCTGTTATGTTTCTATGGCACTGACAAAGAAGATGGGGAACAACATAACACTGAACTATAATCACTGAAAGGCAAATCAAACCGTATGATCACACTTTAAATTTTAGATTGTATGTATAGTTGATATATTCACATTTTTTAAATTCTTCTTTATTAAAACTGAATGCCCGTCTAGCTAGCCAGTGACAACAGAGAGCTGTTGGTTGATATTGTGGCTTGTCCATCTCCAGTAGTTTGCTGACTCACTCATACAGTCAAAGATGCAGACATGACAGAAGTGCAGACTGTAGTTAGGATGTCTTAAGTTAAGTTAAGATAGGAGGTCTCATGAGATGGGACTAGTGTCCCCAAAGATTAGGTCAGTATCTAATCTAATCTTTGAAACTGAAGTTAAGATAGGACAGTCAGTTGACCCCTTATTCCTTTCATACTTGCCAACCTTGAGACCTTAAAAACAGGGAGGATTTAAAACCAAAGCGGGGGTCTGGGGGTCTGCCACCAGAAAAAAAATGTTTCCTGCATTCTGCTGACTTTGAAAGAGTAAAAATAATAAGTTCACTGCAACAACATTTTTATGTTAAACAATTGATTTTAACTTTAACTCCCAAAGAAACCTGAATAATTTGCCCCTCTGGTGTGAAGTTGGCGTGTGAATCTCTGGCATAAACTAATATTGATCTTTTTTTATTGAGCATTTCTTTCTCTTAGCTCTCTCCATTTCTCTCACTCACTGAAGGTCCCTCCAGATATAACAGGGCTACGCCACCACTGCACTCTGAGACACGTTATTTCCATGTCTTGCGTTGCGCCACAACGGCTTTTCGCTTCATTGAGTGAAGCCCAACTTTGGGCGCTGCACGCTGTGGCGAGCGCATCTAAAACATGAGCTCCAGCTGCACTATGTCACAGGCATAGACTTGGTGTCGCTCTATTGTCGTCCAGGTGGAAACAGTAGGGATTATACACACTGTTAGGTTCAAGGAACAGGCTGAGATAATGAAAAGGAAAAAAGTGAGAAAATTTAGCCGTGAATTGGGAGCAATATGGCAGAATTGTGACCCCGGGAGGAAACCGGGAGAGTGCAATAAAAACGGGAGTCTCCCAGGAATATCGGGAAGGTTGGCAAGTATGATTCCTCTTACTGACAACCTGCATGTCTGTTTGCATCACCTGACCAAAACGCCAGCTGCTGCTCATCTAAGCAGATGGCGCCGATGTCACAGGTCTCGTCTCGCTACTCTCAGAAAGGAACGAGGAAATTTTGGAGACATTTGTTTTCATTTAGCAAACCAATGAGCACTGCAGTCACTCCGGCAGCACAGTGTCAAATTGAAAAATCCCATCAGGTTTCACATTTGCAGATATCTCTTAGTCCCAGAAAATTGAGGTTCCTCTCCCAAGACTGTTCTCTGACGCTTAAATGAAACATGCAGGTTAGGCGAGGTCTGCTTGCACTTGTTAGGCTTCAGCTGTTTATCGACTGTCTCTGCCCTAAACGCCTCAGCTGCTAACTCAAGACTCTGGCCTCTTGATGAGGGACAATTATTCACTAAGCCAATCAATAGTTCTTTGAGAGAGATCTGTAACCTGTACACCGTCCAACATGTTAACGTTTGACATTTGACAGAATAGTTAAAGATCGGACGGCTAGATATTGCATTTTCCCAACAGCCTCTCCCTCTTCTTCCCTCCCAGGCTTGTGGCCGCTGCGCTCCGAGGCCGGCAGGGAGACCGACGACATGCTGGTGCTGTCGTTTGTGGGTCAGACACGGTGAGTGTTTGCCGTGCGGCGTGTCAGATAAGTGTAGAGCCAATACAGATGCCTTTTATCTTATCTCTAGTGTGTTTTTTTCCCCCTAGAGTGTTGATGCTGAGTGGAGAGGAAGTGGAGGAGACTGAACTTCCTGGCTTTGTGGACAACCAGCAGACATTTTACTGTGGCAATGTGGCGCACCAGCAACTCATCCAAGTTCGTATACACATGTGTCTGTAGTATGTTTAAAGTACGTGTGGTGTTGGTGTGCTTCACCAGAACACGCTTTGGTTAGTTCAACACTCACTGGATGTGGAGCATTATCTGACTTGTACATGCTATCTCATCTAATTTCACAAATTATAAATTAATTATAGAAATAACTTATTCAACTGTGGCCCTACTCCATTTAATAAGATGTACTTTGCTGGAGCTGAATCATACATGATTGAACGGGGAGCTGTGGATGTGAAGGGCGCAAAAGGACTTCATGTATTTTACACTTGGTTGAGATGAATATTGCACTTCATTTAAATTCAAGTTTTAGCCTGCCTCTTTGAAATGAGGATGAAACCTGCTGGGAATCCTGCCAACCGTTAGACCGTCAACCATAAATCTGTAGGTTGTTATGACAACACTGCTTGTGTTTTAAGGCAGGAACATTTTTACTAACTCTGTCTTGCCTCTCAGAGTTGGTATATTTACACTGAAGACATTTTCGCATTTGCAGTAATGTGACAGTTGTTACATGACTCGTGCTTTCTGGTGAAGATAAAGTCACCTCACATAAATAAAAGTTACAAGTTGCACTTAAACTTGCATTGAAGCAACTCGCTATGGAGTTGGGTTTTTAATTTGGCGTTCGGTGGTCTTATCTAACAAGACTCGGTCAAAACCGAGTATCTGTCTGGACCTCAGTCCACCAGGTCTGGCGAGGACACCTTGGGACGCACTGCTCCACTCAGCTGGCCGCTCAAGTTATAACGTGGAGTGCATGTGATTGGCTCCTGGTTTTCTGCTCGCCGTTTCAAACAGGAAACAACATGGTGGCCTGCTCGTAAACTTTCTGTTATTCCATCTAAACAATCCACCAAAATCTACTTCTGAAAACATTGTTAGCAAGAAATAGGCAATGCCACTGCTGAATCTGGTTTCATTGTAGAACTAGATCAGCTAGTTTGACAGCTTGGTCCAAGTTTCATGAGCTGGACGCGTCACGCTGGGCAGGTTCATTTGCATAAAGGACTGTTCCCGCCTGTTCCCTCACTCAGTGACGGACGTTTGTGTTTGTAAATGGACACTGTTGGACAACGTGTTGGGACACTAGAATAAATGGACTGAAAGCAACAGAGACTACGCCAACTTTCAGCAACACTATCCAGTTTTTTTTTTTTATAGTTTTTATCATTTAAAATATGCTATAATCACATTCAAATTGCTCAGAACGATGTAACTTGAAAGGGTTGCTCATAAACACAATAGATTGAATTCCTGACTCTGCAGTTGTCGTAACTGTATTTTATTTCGGTCCTCTGTCCCGCATGCAGACTGTGTGACAGAGCTCTGCTGTAATTAAACCTTCAATACTAAACTCTGGGCTGCAGATCCACAAGCTGACTGTGCACTACCTGCCCAGCATGAAATCAGCCAACATCTGAAGAAGCGCCCTGTAAACAATGCTGAGCATCTAGAAGAACCCAGATATTCATCTTAGGACCAGGATATTGGTCTTCAACACAACTCCAACGTGATGCTCATGTTACCCACGTACAAACATTCGGTAGTTTGATTGCTAAATGCACATTTTAAAGGAATACATCACAGACAACACGGCCTGTTGTGTATCAGTTACTCACCCGTTGAATTCTTGAAGAAAACCTCATTTTTCTTGCATGCCTCCACGTTGAACAGAGAATCCTAAAGGCCCTGACACACCAAGCCAACGGTCGGCTGTTGGACAGTTTGGGACCGTCGCTGAGCGTCTGTCAGCCTGTTTTTTGGTGTGTCCAGCGTCGGAGTTTTTTCTGCTGATTCAGTATGTTAAATTGTGAGTCGTTTCACAACGACATGGCCATCTGGGATGAAGTTAAATGGCAGGTGAGAGTAGTGTGAAAATGGTTGGCAACGCCACTTTGTTTCATGTACATAAAACAACGGCTTGTATATCTGCCATCCTCTGTCTTCCGGTTTCCTTTTTTGATTAACAAATACAGACTACTGCCACCTGCTGCTAAGGAGAGTTATTTCCTCTGATGAAGGTGCAGAGCGTACGAGGGAGTTGGCGGTGGGCTGTAGTCTTTGACAAAGGCGACGTGAGGTGACGCAGCTGTTTTCCTTCATTGGAGCTAGTTATTTGATGACGGGGTCATCAAAGATGCAGTAAATCCTTGATGAATAGAAATAAATGGGGTCCAAGTTTAACAACAGCAAAACTAAAAATCTGTTGTCAGACTGTCACAACTCTTTATTATCCACGTCTGGTTTATCCAATCATATCTTCACTACTTCCAAAACACATGCGTGTTCGCCATGGTGCTACCATTTTAAACACTTCCACCAAGTGTTTACTGTGTTTTCAGATTCTCCGTGGAGGCAGGCACAAATACACAGCAGTGGTCATTCTGTGGGTGAAATATTCCTTTAAGTTTGAGGGCTGGCCGTGTTAGTCGGTTGGTTCGCCACTTTGGTCCAGACTGAAATGTCAGCAACTCTTGGGGGGACATTCGTGGTCCACAGAGGAGGAATCCGAAGGACTTGGTGATCCCCTGACTTTTGCTCTTACACCGCTCTGAGGATGATGTGTTAGTTTTTTAATGAAATGTTTCTTGGACAAATTGCGATTTGGTACAGACATTCATGATCGCCACAGGTTGAACTGTAATTACAATGGCGATCCCCTGACTTGTTCTTTAGCACCAATGCGTCTAATTGTTGGGTTACCGAATACCTGCAAACGTAATAGTTTAGTGCCACTGAGCAAATGTGAACGTTAAACTAATGATGGTCACATTTAAAGCTGCTGAACTACAGGGTAAACATTATACCTGCTCAGCGTTATGTTAGCAGTGTCACTGTGAGCTTGTCGACCACAGCCTTCCCACAGAGCCACTGTTGTGCCGCTGGACGGTGAAGTATTGTTTGACAAAATAAGCTCCCGGTTGTTTGGACACTAGCTGTTTCCCAGCAATGTGTTCTGATAGAAAACTTGAATTTAAACTGTTGTGGTTCAAATGAGCTGTGATTTACACGACACTGCAAACGCAAACAAACCGCAGAGACTGAACAATATGATCTTCCGAACTGCTTCCAAGGACTCCAGGATCCTATCTTGAATATATTTTGTATTTTCACACCTCATTACACCTCCACATTATGTGTGCTCCCTGAGTGCAGCACCTCCATTTGTAGTTTGGCTGTTTGCACCTGCTGCAGTCTGTTATTCAGGCTTCTTCAGCTCCTTTGTTGTCCTTCTTCTTTGTCTCGTCGTGCTTCTTCAAGCCTGTGTGGCACTCTCCATCTCATTATTCAAATTATATTATTATATTTGTATTTCTTTTAACCTTAGAGGCCTTTCACCAGGTCTTCACAAACCCCGTTGGTTCATACAATACAAATACAATCATGGTAATAATAGGTCTTGAAAAATCTTGTTTGGATGTATCCAGATTATCCAGTCTTTTTTGTATCAAGTATATTTCTTCAAATTTTTATTTAGAGCTGCAACGATCAATCGATTAGTTGTCAACTATTTAATCAGTCACCAACTATTTTGATCATTGATTTATCGGTTTGAGTAATTTTTTTTTTTTTAAAGAAAAAAGGTCAAAATTCTTTGATTGCAGCTTCTTAAATGTGAATATTTTCTGGTTTCTTTCCTCTATGACAATAACCTGAATATGTTTGAGTTGTGGACAAAACAAGATATTTGAGGACGTCATCTTAGGTTTTGAGAAACACTGATTGACATTTTTCACCACTTTCTGACATTTTTTAGGTCAAACAACTAATTTATGAATCAAGAATATATTCATCAATTAATCAGCAATGAAAATTATAATTAGTTGCAGCCCTATTTGTGTTGTGATTGAACTGCTGTATTTTCAGTTAATGCAATATAATTATTTAATGGCAGTCGGTAATGTGTTTATATTGTACATTTCATTACACGTAAACTCAAACTACTTTATATCTGAAGACAAACTATAAAAATACAGGCCTAAACGTAAGATCATTGGTAGCATAAACAACAGATAGAAGAAAGATAACCGAGCATACACCCAACCACACAGCATCAAACACCCTAAAACATCACAGTCAAATAGAAACCTGTGCACAGACACAGTAATGAACCCTAAGCCTGGGTGAACAGGAAAGTTGTGTGTGCTTTTGAATGTGTTAATGGCTTCTATAGAGTAAATTATAGTCATTATAACCTCCATTTCATTTGATCTTCTCTTAAACATCTTTATTATCTGTATTAGTGCCATCGGGATTGCTGAAAGATTGTTTTTAAACCTTATCTCAGGACTCCAGGCACATGCTCCATATGTTGATTAGCTCCAGGTGATTAAATGGAAAGTCATTTATCTTCTCTTCACCATCAAAAATACAGTCTCATCACATTTTTCATTTACAAAAATACAAATCATGGGGAAAAACTCTCTATGCAATTAATCTTTTATTTTTTTCAGTCAACAATCCTGGCACAGGACCATGTATAAACAATGAGATTTGCTTTGAAACGGCTCCACACTGGAGCTCCCAGACTCCCCACATCATCTTTACTGTCACCTCACAGAAATCCTGTGCAGAATAATATTTTAAAACTGTGTGTGCCTGCAGATCACGTCAGGCTCTGTGCGCCTGGTGCTCCAGGAGAGCAAGGCATTAGTGAGTGAATGGAAGGAGCCACAGGGCAGGAACATCAGCGTGGCCGCCTGCAACCACACTCAGGTGGTGCTCGCCGTGGGACGAGCCCTCTACTACCTGCAGATCCTGGCTGGAGAGCTCAAACAGATCAGGTAGGACATAGATCCACAAGGGATAGACCCGTTCTCAGTTTACCAGTGTTTCCAGGCTGTATTTGACAGCACTTTGAATCATGTGTCTTACCTGGAGCTTCTTGTGTGTGATATCTATACACCACATTATATATTAATTAGGGCTGTCAATCGATTAACATAGGTAATCACATGATTATTCATAGTTAATTATGATTAATTGCAGATTAATTGCACATTTTTTTTATCTGTTCAAAATGGGAGATTTGTCAAGTATGTAATACTCCCATCAACAGGAGACATACTGTATTAATTATTGGAAATCTATTAACACTAATCAATGGCAGATATAGTCCAGAAACCCTCCCAGGTTCTGACTTTAGCATCAACAATCTGCTCCAATCAGAACATGGCAAACTGCAGCCCAACAGGCAACAACAGCTGTCAGTGTGTCAGAGTGCTGACTTGACTAGGACTTGATCCAGACTGACTGGGACTATCAGAAAGTGGGCATGTCTGTAAAGGGGAGACTGGTGGGGACCCAGAGAACCCATTTACATCCACACATCTGGAGGTCAGAGGTCAACGGACCCCTTTGGAGATGGACATGACAGTTTTGCCTCTCCAAGATTTAGTGCAAGTTTGTTATTTAAACTCTTGTGACACGTTGCTCTGACCTGGTTGGTTCCAGTGGATTCATCAGGTTTTCCAGTTTCATATGGTACCTGTATCTTCACCCCAGCTTTAAATGTGAGCCGCTACAGTCTAAACATTGCAAGTTGCGTTAACACGTCATTATCACCTTAACTTTGACAGCCCTAATATAAATCTGTGCCACTGAATCCACGACGTCTGGAGATCTCCTGGTGTGGCACTACAAAAAAAGATCATCATCAACCACTTGCTTCAAAGACATGGTTTAACTGCACTGTCTTGATGAGACGGACATAAGATAATAATAATTGAGACCAGCAGCTGGTCACCTTATCTATTTATCTATCTATCTGTCTGTCTGTCTATCTAGCTATCTATCTATCTATCTCTCTCTCTATCTATCTGTCTATCTATGTGTCTATCTATCTGTCTATCTCTCTATCTGTCTATCTCTCTATCTGTCTATCTCTCTATCTGTCTATCTATGTGTCTATCTATCTATCTCTCTATCTGTCTGTCTGTCTATCTATCTATCTATCTATCTATCTATCTATCTGTCTATCTCTCTATCTGTCTATCTCTCTATCTCTCTCTCTATCTATCTGTCTATCTATGTGTCTATCTATCTCTCTATCTATCTATCTGTCTATCTCTCCATCTGTCTATCTGTCTATCTATCTATCTCTCTATCCGTCTATCTCTCTATCTGTCTATCTCTCTCTCTATCTGTCTATCTCTCTCTATCTGTCTATCTATCTATCTATCTATCTATCTATCTCTCCATCTGTCTATCTATCTATCTATCTGTCTATCTCTCTATCTGTCTATCTATCTGTCTATCTATCTATCTGTCTATCTCTCCATCTGTCTATCTGTCTATCTATCTATCTATCTACAGTTGTGGCAGAACATAATGTCATGGCTCTCTTGAGTGTCCAGTTATTTCTACAACTTTTGATTTTTCTCTGATAGAGAGATCGGATCAGATACTTCTCTGTCACAAAAACACATTCATGAAGTTTGGTTCTTATATGACTCTATTATGGGTCAACTGAAACCAACCAAATCTGCTGGGTCAAAAATATACAAACAGCAACATGAATTGGCAATTTTGGTGAGAGAGGAGTGGTCAAAGATTCAACCAGAAGCTTGTGGATGGCTACCAAAAGTGCTTAATTGAAGTGAAAATGGCCAAGGGACATGTGACCAAATATTAGCATTGCTGTATGTATATTTTTGATATGTACACACACACACACACACACACACACACACACACACACACACACACACACACACACACACACACACACACACACACACAGTGTTTGCCATGCAGACGAGAAGTATCTGTCAGCTTCCTTATCTCGCTCTGGACAGGTAAGTGAATAAGCTTATTCCCTGAAATGTCAAACAATTCCTATAAACCCCACCACGTCTGTCTGCCGGTTTGATGGTGAGACGTCTATAAACTGGGTCAGAAAAGCTTAAAAAAAATCCCTTCAGTTATCCAGCGGCTCTGATCTTAATAAAGATGCCCTTTAGCGTGTCACTTAGCCAAGGAACTTAATTTTTAGGTAACAGAGTCGACTGCAGAGACTCTTCATAAATCATCATTGTGCTCCAGCTCACTTTTGTTAACAGATTATTCTAAGTGATGGTAAATGGACTAGTGCTTTTCTAGTCTTCCAACCACTCAGAGCGCTAATAAAACTGCAGGTTAATTGAATAGTTAATATGATATAACAGCAGAGAAGATTACATATACAGGTATATACTGAATACACAAACCCCAACAGAGCTGTTTGAAAATTTAATTAATCAAACATTAATTGCTATATTCCCAATAGTAACTTTCTCTGACTCAGTTATTATTTTCCTACTATCTCACCTTCACTTTTATTTTTTCTTTCCTGATCTGTGGAAAAGTTTGAGACGAGGGATTTGCATCTCATTTTTAAGTCTGAAATGAATGGTGCAGTAGAACTGTTGAGTCGCACTTTTTATTATATTCCTTTCACGGTGCTGCTGTGGTTTACCCTCGTGGCTGTCTTTGTGCCACTGTTGCAACGAAACTGCTCTGAGCCTCTATTTTTACAGTAGCTTAAAGAAAGTGAATGATACACAATAAAGCTCCACACAGCTTGTAGAAATGGCCACCGGGCCCGCTTGAAGAGCAGAGTGTTTGTTTGCAGTCTGGAGAGTGTTTGTAACTGATGAAACAATGAAAGAGATGGAGTGAAGTGTCTCACCAGAGCTGTTGAAATAATGTTTGGCCTACATCAACAAACTGCCGGTTTGCTGAGTGAGTCGCAGTACTCTGTAAATACTACACAGTCATAGCTGGATGAAAGGTGTTCACACGACTGGCAGTACTCAGCGCACCATACAGCGATTATCCTTACAATGTATTTGCATTATTGTGTAGCCTGGTTCTATATAGGAGTTGGGGCCGTTTTTTAATCCAGTTCTAGCTCATTTTCACTCTAGCTTTACCTCCTTTTTATCGTATTTATGATATGGGCATGTAGTTCTGTATTGCCATGTTGATATTGGGGCTGCCCCCCCCCCCCCCTTAGTTGATTGGTCAACTAATCGGTTGTTTTGGTCTTAGTTGACTAAGATTTCTTTAGTCATTTTTGATGCTTTTTTGTATGCTGAATGACTTATTTCCAAGAAGCTGATGAGCACTTCTCTGGTAAACACCAGATTTAAAGTGGTGCCTTCGCGTTTTTCTTTGTGGAGAAACTCAGTTATACAGATGTTTCGATTAAATCAACCAATCAATTAGTCGCCAAAATTGAATGAGTGTTAGTCGACTAAGAATTTCTTTGGTCGAGGACAGTCCTAGTTGATAAGTATATATTATTTATATGGAAATTCAATCCAGAAACTGTTTGTCAATAAAATACCTGACAGAAATGATCATGACACGTCATCACATTGATGTAAAAAAATCATTAAAAAATCCATTATTGCCATAAATTATTCCTATTCCATAATTTTTTATCTAGGGCTGAAACGATTAATTGATTAGAAGTCAACTATTAAATTAATCAGCCACTATGTTGATCAACGATCCATCGATTGAATTTGTTAGAGGAAAAAAAGCCAAAATTTTCTGATTGCAGCTTGTTAAATGTGAATATTTTCTGGTTTCTTTGCTCCTCTGTGACAGTAAACTGAATATCTTTGAGTTGGGGACAAGACAAGACATTTGAGGACGTCGTCTTGGGCATTTTCTGACATTTTACAGACCAGACATCAGATCAATTTATCCACAGTGAAAATAAAATATGCAACATTGTCCACAATGGCCTTATTCAACCAGAGACATTATAGGATAGCTCTGTAGTAGCTAGCTCTGTAGTAGATAGCAGTAGGTGAGATGAGGGGATGCCGTCCCCCCTTGTTAACCATCCTCTAGTAGCAGAGGTTAGTCAAGTCTACCTGACTCACTGATACTTTATCTGACTGAGGTTTGAATCTATGACTATGAATGTCAGCCAACACTGTGCTGTGTTGATAAATCCATGGCGCTGTCTTGCTGAAATAGCAGACAGATTTGTAACTGGGACTTTTTCTCTCGGATCAATAATATTCCTTAAACTATATTGCTAGGGGCCGGACCAAAAGAGTCAATCATGGGGCGATTCGCTAGTTGCCCTTTTAAAAAGCAACAAGGTGCTCAGTGTCGACATGAGTAGGCAACCGTGGGCATGAGGGCCACCATGTTCAGAGGCTGGACCAGTGACACACTAGCATTAAGTCTTTGTTTTTGGAAGTAGGGAAGTACTCTCTCATCTGCATCCTGTTATGTACGCTAGTTTGATTGATCCATAAAGACCCGCCCTACGCTGCCTCTGATTGGCTAGTCCTCAGTGCCTGTAATGGAAGGTTGATACGGTTAATGATTTCAAATCAGATGTGGAGGATGGCAGCCTTCTAGTATAGTACTTTTATATATAATAATAATATACAATGTCCTGTTTATGGCAGATATTTTTTAATGTTGCTATGGACGTTGCCTTTACGGATGGAATAAATGTACAGATCTGTGGGAGATTACATTTTTGATATGGTGTCATATTTAACCTACAACAACAATAGTAATGTTGATGTGGTACACTGATGAACAAGAACATTTCATGATGGCATTTCTTACCAAAAATATTGCCAGGCCCTTGTTTATAAAGATTGTTACTAAAATATGTGACATTAGGCAGGATTAGATCATCTCACAGTGTGTGTTGTCATACTGCCCAACTCTAAAATACTGTGTATTGAATAATCAGTATTATTATTGATATTGAAAAGATAACTAATATCAGTTTATCCAAAACAAGCATATTCACTCCCAGACTAAATTTGAATATGGAGACATTGAGTGCATTGGAGTAGTGTCGCAGTGAAGTGAGATCTGCTGATTGGGTACGGCTTGTCACTTCATCATGTTAACTATGTGATTGCTTTAATAAGAATTAAACAGAGTATCACTGACTAGAGAAGCGTGGATCCGCTCCGATGTCATCCTAATCCTCACATCACCACCACTCACCTATTGATAAACGCACTTATTTGTCCGTAGATTTATTTATTTATATTCCTGTAGACAACAGGCACTGGGCCCATCATGTTAGTGTCTGTCAGCTGGAACTGTTGTTGAGGAAATAAATCGAATCAAAATCCAGTTGGCTATAAATGTGTATCAGCGATTCAGTCCAGCTAGAGTCAACTGATATTTGAGACAATAATCTTGTTGCCTGTCCACATATTTTATGAGATCCCACCGCAGCTTTATGGGAAATTAATTGTCATCTGGCAATTTTAAGACCATGTGAACTCAGCTCAGCTCACCAGACAACAATTTGTGTTTCACAACAGAAAATAGTGTCGCTAACATATTTATGCCATTAGTCATTCTGTGTGTGTGAAACTTAGTGGTAGACTGTGCTCGTTCACACAGTGTGTAAAGGCAGCCGGCTGCTGTTTGTCTCACGTCCTCTCTACACCTTCCTCAGTACCACGGAGATGGAGCACGAGGTGGCCTGCCTGGACATCACGCCTCTGGGGGAGGGCGGCGGCGAGTCACCGCTCTGCGCCGTGGGACTCTGGACCGACATCTCAGCCCGAGTGCTCAAACTGCCCTGCTTCACAGCCCTGCACAAGGAAATGCTGGGCGGAGGTGAGAGAAAAGAGGGGCAGTGTGCAACCGATGGGAGAAAACGAAAGCTGTGACTGACTTGTGGAGGGTAGACGAAGATCATGTTAAGTCAAGCAGACTTTCTGTTTCTGTAGACCAAAAGGCTTCACAATGGTCCTCACAGAGACACAAAAAGCAGTGATTACTAGCCTCACCCAGGCTCTCTCACAAAGCAACTAAACTCACCAAAAAAACGTCACGTATACAAAGGAAAATGAAAAGAAGAATGTCTAGAAGGACAAATGATTTCGTCATTCATTGCCGATTATCCACTAACAAGGCACAGCCTGAATGCAGGCCAGGAGAGGGGTTTGTTACCTCCAGTTAAATCCTCGCTCAGCCCTGACAAACTGTGTCACAGCTCTGTCTGTATGAATCCTTGTAATCGCAGCATCACTGTGACAACAGTTGCTTATTTGGTAATTGGAGTGCAGAAACAACCCAACAGTAATAAACAAAACATGATTTTTCCTCTATAAAATCATCACTTTCTTTGTTTTTTGTAGTAAATGAGTTACCTTTTTAAAAGAGATGAAGATCAAGACTCAAACAAAAAAGGTTCAAGGAGAGAAACCATTTTATTTTTGGCACAAAAGTGGAGTTCTTGTTATTAGTACTGTTGGTTGGTCAAGTAACTGTACAGAGATTGAAATTATCATTGTTCAGCCTTCGCAGCCCTGCGTTCACTGTTTAAAGGAAATAAAGGTTAAAGAGATACGAACTAAAAATTGTTATTTACACTGTTGAATTAAAGTAGTAGATACAGGTGATCATTAAATGAGTTAAAATGAGTTTAAAAATGTCTCCTCATGAACCAGTAGTGGTAGAAGCAGTTGTACTGAGGGAGGAAATTTCATTTCATTTCATTTCATTTCATTTCTACACGAGTGTCTGTTTGCACACAGCTGAGAATAGTCACACATCAGCTATTCAGCTATTTATGCCTGGTAATAGTAGCAGTAATGTAAAGAGCAACACACGTGGGTGAATGGGTCAGACTCAGGACGCTCGCCCCAGAGACCGGAGTCCTGTGAGAAGTCTCTTTTTCACTTAGTCGACTTATTATTCTCTGTTTATTTGTTTGTTTGATTTGTTTTTTTACATATAATTTTCAGTTTTCAGTGGCAATTTGTTTAGGTTTAGGACAAATATATCTGTAGTACATATACACACACAGTATATAATGTGCATGCACCCCTGTCGTTGATGGCATAATATCATCGGCAAATTTAAATATAGATGGCTAAAGGTGAGAAAGAAGGTAATTACTAAAATGAGCCGCAACGGTTAGTAGAAAGACAAGGTGCGATAACGATACAGTAGTGGGACTGGTCGAATACAAGTGTACTAAATGAAGGAGAGTTTGAGGAGGAAGTCGAAACCTTTTTCACATCTGTGTGTTAGACGTGAAACTGCAGCCAGTTGTTAAACGGCGACACCCCAGGAAAAACCCTTATTTTATTTCATTTATTTTGCTATTCTGGTCTGTTTTACTTCCACAACATGTCTTCTTTCAGAGTAGTAGAAGGAAAACATCCAAAATACACATTTAGGTGTTTATTTTACTACACTTTTTCTATTTGCATGTGTAAACGAAGTTTGCATTAGATAATGCCTCATTTGCACATTTAAACATTTATTTTCAGAAAACCTTTAAGACAGAAAACTTGATTTTAATGTAAGTAATCAACTGGGGAGGTTTCATGGTGATATCTATTATTATTCTTTTTGTTTTTACATTGCTCACATCTAATTAACATGTTATATCTCATTTTTTGTTGGGAACTGGTAACTTCCTTGAGTCCTCGTTGGTTCCTTGCTACTGCTCCCGAAGAAAAAATTGTTGTTGACACATTTAGGGGTTTTTTGTGCACCTTAAACAAATAAGATGCATGATGTTGACTAGTGAGGCTTAGAGGTGCTGCTAGGCAGATTCTGTTACCTTTAGTAGTGGACAGGATGTGGCACTGTCCACGGGATGGGTCTGTACTAGTCCACTACAGTCGTTGCTCCAGTTTTGTTAATAGATGTAAATGACATCTCCCATGAAGTACTTTTAGTTTGTACTTGAACATTAACTATGCTGCCATCCCAGATGCATTTCGTGCAGCATTTAGATGCTTGAAAAGTAATTTCAACTTGTTAAACTATTCAAATATGCAAGAGTGGACTTGACTACTTTTTGGTTAAACTTATAAAAAAGTCAGCAGACACTGGAGACCGAGTTTCATAACATGGTGAGCCGGTACAGACAGGACTTTTACCTTCCAATTAGGATACTTCACCCATGAAGAATATTTCCACACCCGTTTCAACAGTGTCACACTTTATTTTCCAGGCACATCTGATCGACAGCTGCTCAGTGCACAAACTCTGCAGACTGTGCTCTCGCTGACTCTCCTAACAAGGACAGTCTGGCTGCAGACTAAAGTTTTACATGTTATAAAAGGGAAACCTTCAGTTTAACAGCTAATGTGCTGTTGTAATTGTTGGTATTTTTAGCTCTGTCTTTGGAAGGACTTTAACGCTGCAATGCTGCATATTCACACTTGAGCTGTGTTTGTCTGGGTGTACTTTTGGAGCACAGCCCTGTTGGATGTGTATTACCATGGGTACATGCAGCCCCTCAAGTAGCCTCATTTTGCATCCTTCTCTTTTAACGTTGCTGCTTTGTGTCCAACAAGCTTTTAATCACAGCCAGTGTTGTTTTGGTGTATTGGCCTACAGTCAGAGAAGCTGATGTTTGCTAAGTGGAACAGACAGAAGGTTTTATATTTATCCTGCAGCATTCAAATATTATATTTTTTACCAGAACTTCCCTGCCTGTCCGGCCGAGAACCCTTATTGATTTTTCTGACTCTGACGATTTGCAGACATTTATCACTTTGGTGTTCATCCATGAGCCTGCGACTCACCACTACAGAGAAAATGAATGGTTTGCCTGTGTGTGTCCTCAGAGATCATCCCTCGCTCCATCCTAATGACCACCTTTGAAGGCAGCTACTACCTGCTGTGCGCGCTGGGAGACGGAGCGCTCTTCTACTTTGGTCTGGACCTGCAGACCGGTAGGTTCTCCACACTGCCATCGCTACAGCTGTCAGATAAGAGCTTCTCACACTTCTCCCACTGATAAGGGCCTCCAGGCAGGACCACAGGCAGCTGTCTGAAAACAGTTTTCGAATATTATATTTTATGGAGAATTGCATAATGCTAGTGCTATATTTGGATGTAATAGTGGAGAAACTTTGCATCCTGTTGCAAACTTCTTAGCAAACAGTTGTTTATTTACACATCCAGCTGCTGAGCATTAGTGTCATCATATGGAGTTGTGTTTGCTCAATAATAAGTTCAATATTCTTCATCAGTTACTTAAGAAAGTGAAACTTTAATATAATCTAGACTCAACACATGTAAACTAAAATGTTTTAAGCTTTTTTTTCATTTTAATTTTGATAATTGCAGTCTACAGCTCAAAAAAAGAAAGAAAAAGGTATTATAATATTTCATAAGATCAATCAAAAAAAAAAAAAAAAAAGGATTTACAAGACAGTAATGTCCAACTTGTGAAAACTATGTGCATGTATTCAGTCAGTACTTGGTCGGGGCTCCTTTAGCATGAATTACTGCGTCAGTGCAGCGAGTCCTGGAGGAGATCAGCCTGTGGCTCTGCTGAGGACTTAATGAAGACCAGGTTGCTTTGATGGCAGCCTTCAGCTCATCTGTATTGTTGGCTCGCTGTTTCTCATCTTCCTCTTCACAATACCATATATATTCTCTATGGGGTACAGGTCAGACCAGTTGGCTGGCCAATCAAACACAGTAATGCTGCTGGAACAGGAAATCAGCATCTCCATAAAGCTTGTCCGCAGTGCTCTAAAATGTCCTGGTAGGCGGCTGTGCTGACTTCATAAAACACAGCGGACCAACACCAGCAGAAGACACGTCGACCCCCAAATCATCACCGATTGCGAAAACTTCACGCTGCACTTAAAGCTACGTGGACTGTGAGCCTCTCCACTCTCCCTCCAGACTCGGGGACCTGGATCTCCTGATGAAAGGCTAAATGTACTTCCATCTGAAAAGAGGACTTGGGACCACTGAGTGCTGGTCCAGTTCTTCTTCTGCTTAGCCCAGGTCAGAGGCTTCTGATGTGGTCTCTGGTTCAGGACTGGCCTGATACTAGTTATGTGACAGCTGTAGTCCATTTCCTGTCTGAGTGTTGGCTCTTGACAGACTGACTCCAGCCTCAGTCCTCATGAATCTCTCCCAACTTCTTGAATCGGCTTTGCTTGACAGTGTCGTCCAGGCTGCGGTCGTCCTTGTTGCTTGTGCTCCTTTTCCTCCCATACTTTCCCTTCCGGTCACCTTTCCTTGAATATGCTTCGATGCAGCGCTCTGTGAACAGCCAGCCCTTTCAGCGATGACCTGTGGCTTACCCTCCGAGTCAGCAGCCCTCCCCTTGACTCTGGTTACGTATACTGAACCAGACTGAGAGACGCGTGGTATTTTTACTGTATGAATTGTGATTTAATCAAACTAGAAATGAAATATTATAATATTTATTTTTGAGCTGTAAGTTGTAATTATTGAAGTTTGAATAAAAAAGTTTACATGTAAAGAGTCTAGGATACATTAAATTTTGACTGTCTTAATTAACTGACAAAAAATATTGACCTTTTTCACAATATTTAATTTTTTTCCCAAAACACTTGATCCTACATTTAGTAATTGTGCCTTTTGTTGCTACATCCACAATATGTTTTCATTTTTAAACAATCTCTATACATGCGCACTCTAGCACCATTTTAGAAATGATCTCCGTCCACACTGTCACACCTGAAACACATATCACATGACTGTTCACGTGCACTGGACGTGCACGTCAAAGAGTATAGAAGCAAAGAGAAAAAACGCTCAACTTTCTGACAACATCTGCTGTAGCCAGTTTCTGAAAAAGCACATTATATTTATAATATAGTATTCTTCAACACAGGCCATTTCAGTAGAATATGACAATAAAAACAATTAGGTTTTACTTTTATACGGCACTATGTAGGCAAACGTTTTCCTGGCGTCCGGTAGACGCTTTCAGTCCTACATGACCGGCGCGTAGTTTTGCAGATGGTGTAAACAGGGAGCAGATTTGAAGTTGGTCACTTCAGTATTGTATTAAAGGTCTCGTTTGATACTTCAGATCTTTCTCTCTGTTTCCCAGATACGGACTCAAACAAAGATAAATTTAGTTTTCAATCAAAATTTTCAATCAGTTCCAAGGCTGCTACGAGGCTGCTAGGCCTAACTTTGGTCTTGCTCTAGCTCTCTCTCACACATCAAATTTACTGTGAAATCAATGTTTTACTGCATTATGGGAACATTATGGACTCTCAGTCACAGCTCTGCCAGGTGGTTGGAAGTCACGGTCATCCTGTAGAGCAGCATTTATGCTTTGCTCATTTACAGTTTGTGAAGTCCACAATAGTTGTGCAGAAAACAAAATAAGCACTGATTTAAAAAAAAAGCCTCTGTTTTATATCCATCGCCTCCCTGTCAAAGCTGCAAACGTCCAGATATCTGGGTCGTCCTTCTCAGAGGTCTTTTTTTCAATCTAAAAGGGTTTTTCTTAGGTTGAAATGTTTTAGGGTCCTAAAGCGCTATAGTAGTATGGACACTGGGCATAAAGGCAGCAAAATTTAGGTGTTTTAAAATGAAAATGTCTTAGTGTGAAGCCTTAGATGCTCCCTGCCTGCTTTCAAACTCCACACCCTCAGCTTGTGGTGAGGCCTTGCTGTTAAAATGTTCAGTCTCCAAGTCCCAGACAGAGTGATGTAACTGAAATGACATCACCTGGTCAAGACACCCAAGTGATGTAATTTCAAGCAATAAAAAAGTAAATTAAGGGCCACAGAAAACAGTGTACGACAGTTTTTACAGGCTGTGCCGCTCTCCCTGTGAAGGGAAGTGTTTAATTACTGCACTATTGACGAGCTGTCTGTCTGCCTAACTAAAGCTGATTTTAAGGTCTCTCCTTTGACCTTTAATCAGATGTCTGGATGGGAAACATCTTGTTTATTCAACTTTTTATGAGGCTGTGTCGACTGACTAATCGACGTAATTGTTTCAGCTCTAGTGTCCAGAACCCCGAACAAACGGCAGACAGCGGTCAGAAACCTGGATGCTATTATTATGTACACAGGGACATGAATGTTTCTTGTTCCATCTTGTTCTGAACTAATAACTCGGACATTAGCTTGCAGATACACATCCTCCATCATTTTGCTTTGATCAGCTCATAGTCAGAGCGTGTACAGAGGTCTAGTCTTAGAAGAAAATGCTTATTAGTTTGTCACATTTTAGTCATTTTTATTCTAGTTTTCATAGTTTGTCAACGGCAGCTCCAAACCTTTTTAGTCCAGTTTTAGTCCCAGAAAAGTCAGAACGCTTTAATCAACTTGTAATTACTTTTAATCAAAATGTTTTCTCTCTAAATTTTGTCAGCTATTTTTAAATTTAGTCTGTGTCCTTTTTTAATCATCAGATTAAGACTTGGTGTTGTCATGTGATGAGGAACAGGTTGAATGGTGAAGAATGCAGCTTTGCAGGTTCAGTCGCTCCCAGCGGCCCGTTCAGAGGGCCAGTTCACACAACCCAAGGTCCAAAGTTATTACACGGTTACGTTGAATGCTCGATTCTGATTGGCCAATCACGGCATTCTGCGGCCTCTTATTTATTTCTTATCATTACGTCTTTATAGCAGGCCGTTGCTGTTTGCGCAGCTCTGATGTCGGACTTTCTCGTTTTACTCTGAAATGATTGATTTCTTAAGTAAACAGCTGTGTAATAAGCTGGATAATGTACAGCTAGCGGATCATTGTTGTGACATGAACAGACTGGCCCACTGTACAGTATACCTTACATATGTGTTAATCAACCACCTGAACCCGACACGCAAGCAGCAAAGTTTCTGCATTATGGCAGCACAGCTGTCAAGACTGATGACAGAGAGACTGACTGAGTGCTGCCACTGCAGAGAGCCACCGAGAGAAGGGGCAAGGTGATGAAAATATGTAGTTTTTCATCACCAATTGCATGTTTGATACTGTCACCATCACCGTGTTAAATGACCTCTGTCGGTCATGAAAAAAAGGTAGCTGATGAACATATTTTGTCATAGTTTTCATTAATTACAATTAACACTGTGATTGTCTGAAGGGACAAAATACAGCAGTAGACATACTGTTGCTGAGACTATTACTTGTGCACCTGAATAAATGAAAACCATAAATATAGAACAGCAAAACAGGAAGTGACAGATTGTGATTGCCTGCCCATTTGCCATAACACTGAATCTACTGTATTTAGGATTTCTACATAAAAGATATTGCTTAATGTAGTGTATTAGCCATTCAGAATGCCAAAGACAGTCCGTGCATATTAGACTCAGGTAAAATTGAGAAAACACAATCAGTGTCTGCAATATAAATACACAGTTATGACATTATTTTCATGACTGAAAGCATGATTTGTTCTCTTGGAGCTATAATCCTTAAAACTGTACCAAAATCATTTTATACAGACAGTTGTCTTCCACTCACTACTTTGAATAAAAACAGTATTGGTGTTTTGGAGGATAAATGTGAGGATTATAAGGACCACATAAGCCTCTTTAACTATAGGTTCAAGTTACAGCAGTTACAGTTATCGTTGTACCCAGGTGAGATGGTCTCCATGTGGCTATGGTCATTAGGACATGTCACATCTACTGTGTTACATCGATGGGAGAAACATGGAGAAGGCAGATGCTGGCATCCAGGGCTCCAGGGCTCACTGAATGGTTTTATGAGACAAACTTTATTAGCTGAAGGAGTTTGGCATTTGACTCCACATAATGATCGCTACACCCACCTTTCAGACTGCGCTCTTACACTTGTGTTTCCATCCGTCTTCCCTCCTCCAGGCGCCCTGAGCGAGCGTAAGAAAGTCACCCTCGGCACCCAGCCCACTGTGCTGAGGACCTTTAGGTCCTTGTCCACGTCCAACGTCTTCGCCTGCTCCGACCGACCCACTGTCATCTACTCCTCCAACCACAAGCTGGTCTTCTCCAACGTCAACCTCAAGGAGGTCAATTACATGTGCCCGCTCAACTCTGAGGGCTACCCCGACAGGTCAGCGGCACAACCTTCACTGCTCGTCTTACCAGCCTGCGTTGGAAACTGTTGTTGTTTTGTGTTTTCTGCCTTTGTGCCTTGAAGAGTTCGTGAGCATGCCAGCTCCACTTCCTGTTGTTTTCCTCTGGCTCAGATGTGTTTTCTCTATTCAGCTCAGCTCAATTCAAAACTGCTTTGTTCATCCCTCAAGGGGAAATTCAATTCAAGTGAGCGTACAAACAAAAAATACATAGACAATTTATTTATACACATTAAAAATATATATCTACATTTAATACAAGTATGACAGATGTGTTTGAAGACATGCACAGGTTTAATAGCAGCAATATCTGACACAAATTAAAGTGTGAAAGGACAAAAGAATAGATGCAAATATCCGTCTATACTAGGACTGTCAAAGTTCTAGTGATAACGCTTTAACGCAAATTTGTTATAACGCCATTAATATCTTTAATTTATCAACGCAACCCGCAATTTTTAGGTTTTAGTGGCTCAATTTTAAGATAAGAGATTTTAAGAGTGAAGATACTGAACCTTAAACCTCAATCGATTGCTGCCAACCATGTCGTACTAGCTAGGAGGTTAAATAACGCTCCAAACTTGTGCTAAATTTTGGTGAGTAAAAACTGTCATATCATGTTCAGAGGGGTCCCTTGACCTCTGACCTCAAGATATGTGAATGTAAATGGGTTCTATGTAGGGATGGCCACGGTTCGGGTAAAAATCTGAACCGTTCGTTTTGCCAGTCACGGTTTGGGTCGTGTATGTATCGTGAGGTTCATTTGAAAAAAGTTATGAGGCCGATTGTGTATTTTTTTCATCACGTTTATTGTCACAGTAGAAATCCAGGCCTATGGAAAGAGGCTGGGACACGGCGGACAGGAATATGAGTTATCACACATGCGCAGTGTAGCTGAAGCTGAGGTTGTGTGTTGTACCGTATACAAGGCATTGATGAGGCGTGACCCCGCCTCCTTCCTTCTCAGACTCTGAGTTGGCAGAGACATTGATGAGGTGCAGAGTGCAGCTGTGATTGGTTGAGGAAATGGAGAGAGAACACAATAAAGTTCAGGTAGAGGATCCCCCGGCGTCGTTTCTCTCTGCTGTGTGGGAGCTCTACGGATTTGGTGTTACGTATGACAGTGGCGGGAAAAAAGCGGTGGATTAAACATCAACTGTGTGTCAGCGCTGTGCAACACGTGTGGCTAATGCTAGCAGCAATACTTCCAATATGATGAATGATTTACGAAGACATCACCCCGGTGTGTCTGTTGATAGGAGGAGAGAGTCGGGGAGGAAAGAGCAACTCCTTCTCCCAGCAGCATTTAAACAGCCTCTACAGTGCCTTTTAAAAGTATTCATACCCATGAAGTTTTCCACTTTTTGTCAAGTTACAAGCACAAACTTAAATGTATTTTATTGGGATTTTATGTGACAGACCAACACAAAGTATCACATAATTGTGAAGTGGAAGGAAAATGATTTATGGTGTTCCAAGATGTTTTTTACAAATAACAAACTGAAAAGTGTGGCGTGCATATGTATTCATCTCCCTTTACTCTGATAGCCCTAAATAAAATCCAGTCCAACCAACTGCCTTCAGAAGTCACCTAATTAGTGAATAGTTCAATGTGGTTATAAATCCAGCTGTTCTGTGAAGGCCTCAGAGGTTTGTTAAAGAACCTTCGTGAACAGACAGCATCATGAAGACCAAGGAACAGGTCAGGTAGACCAGACCAGGCCAGACAGGTCAGGGATGAAGTTTAAAGCAGGGTTGGGTTATAAAAAAATATCCCAAGCACTGAACATTTCACAGAGCACTGTTCAATCCATCATCCCAAAATGGAAAGCATACTGCACAACTGCAAACCTACCAAGATACGTCCGTCCACCTAAACTGATCGGCCAGGCAAGGAGAGCATTGATCAGAGAAGCAGCCAAGAGGCCCACGGCAGCTCTGGAGGAGCTGCAGAGATCCACGACTCAGGTGGGAGAATCTGTACACAGAACAACCGTTAGTCGTACACTCCACGAGTCTGGCCGTTATGGAGGAGCAGTGAGAGGAAAGCCTTTGTTAAAAGAAAGCAATAAGAAGTCACGTTTGCAACGACCCTAAACATCCATCCAGAGCCACACTGGGATGGTTTAGATCAGAGCATGTTCATATGTTAGATTGGCCCAGTCAAAGTCCAGACCTGAATCCTACTGAGAATCTGTGGCAAGACTTGAACGTTGCTGTTCAGACGCTCTCCATCCAATCTGACTGAACTGGAGCTATTTTGCAAGAAGGGGCAAAACTTGCAGTCTCTAGATGTGCAAAACTGGTAGAGACCAACCCCAAAAGACCTGCAGCTGTAAATGCAGCAAAAGGTGGTTCAACAAAGAATTGACTCGGGGGGCTGAATACATTAGCACGACACACTTTTCAGATTTTTATTTGTAAAAAATCACACATACCACATACCTTCCACTTTGCAATTATGTGATAGGTTGTGATGGTCTGTCACATAAAATCCCAATAAAATACATTTAAGTTTGTGCTTGTAACTTGACAAAATGTGTAAAACTTCATGGGTGTGAATACTTTTAAAAGGCACTGCTCAGACATGTTTATAGCCAAAGATTTTCAGGCTTTGACTACAGAAGTGCACACAGACAAACTCTGTTGTGGGAAGTGGGTGTATTTTCTCCTTTACTAATGCTGCATCTTGTTTTTTTTCTTCCAGTCTGGCTCTGGCCAACAACAGCACGCTGACGATCGGTACTATTGACGAGATCCAGAAACTCCACATCCGCACCGTTCCCCTCTACGAGTCACCCAGGTTTGTCCAATCGTCAATTATTGAGTTAGAATTGAACTTGAAATGAACATTTCAGACCCGTCAGCTTGACAAATACGCTGTGTGTTCTTGTGTGTTTGCACCGACTTTGCCTGTTTGCTCTGATTCAGGCTACGTGCTGCTGTTGGTTTTTGTTGTGCATCTGGGGAATCCTTTTTTTATTCCCTCTTTTTGTGCTCAAACATTAAATTGACAACCACGACTCAAGGTTGTTTAATAAGTTATTAACAGACTGACTGTTATCCAGTCAGAAGACAGAAAGCAGTCTCCCAGGCCACCTTCTTTTGTTCAGCTTAACCTTGTTTGCTCTTTCATGTTTACCAGCGTCTTCCCTTTGCCCCGTCTCTCTCTCGCTCTGTTAACACCCCACCAGGCGGATCTGTTACCAGGAGGTTTCCCAGTGTTTCGGGGTTTTATCCAGCCGGGTGGAGATTCAGGATGTGAGCGGCACTACATCTGCTGTGCGCCCCAGCGCGAGCACTCAGGTACTGTAGCTCCGTGTTATGTTCGGCTAATAAACACCCAAGGGCTTGTTTGTTTTGCACTCTTTATCTAACCAGACGTGCTGACTAAGAACATTATTTATAGTGTGAGACGGGGAGCTTGTCAGGACAACAAATGTCTTGTCCTGTTAGTCACTTAGCAGGTCTGCTGGAGCTGGATTTTCTAAACCAGGATTTATACCTTGTTGTGTTCTTGCTGATCATTTCAATTTTAGCATAATGTCACGCTGCAGTTTTTTCAGTAACACTTGGGATAAAAGCAACACATTTGGCACAGACATAGGTTTATATGTTATGAAAAGATATATATATATATCGGGGTGCTGCAGATTCAGCCCCTGAAGGCCATGACAGCCATTTTTCAAAGCTGCCAAATAGGCGCTAAATATTCCAAAATGTTGCAGTAAACTGATTTTATTTTTTGGTGATTTCCAAGGGGTGTTCAAGATGATTAGATCGGACGTCAGATCACAGACGTGTTTTTTTTGTTGTTGTTGTTGTTTTTCGACACTTTATTTTTAAGGTTGCATTTTAAAAACGTTTAACCTGAGAAAACGTGAAAACCAAATGAAAGGAACATGGCCACTTCAGGGTCAAAGTTCACCCTCTTGCCTCTAGTCACGGGTCGCATGAGAACTTTTAGTTTGGGTAGACGCTTCAGTTCATTTTATTTATGCACTGGCCTTCAAATCTGAACAAGAGGGCTGATACTTGTCTGCTCTCTAACCTGTGACCAAGCTGACTTGGTCGAACCTATGTGGAAAATCAGTCTGCTGTCTGAATAGCTAAATACGAATATACAGTCTATGCTGTTTTGCAGAGAAATGTATTCACCATATTTTAACACCAAACATGTGAAATTAGAGTTGAGTTTGATCAAAGCACACGTGGTGATTGTTGGAAAGAGTAACGATGACGGTTTAGAGGGTTTTATTTTGTCTGTCCAGTTTGAATGAAGTGTTTTATGATGGTCCGCTACGAACAGCTGATCTCAACACAAACTAAAATACACCTGGATGATGACGTTTAGAGTCATCAATTAACCTAAACTGCATGTCTTTGGACTGTGGGAGGAAACCGGAGAACCTGGAGAAAACCCACACTAACTCCACACAGAAGGACCCCAAGCCAGATTCGAACATGCCACCCTCTTGCTGCGAGGCGACAGCACTAACCACTGCACCACCGTGCACTGTAATTGATAACTGACCCCCACAAATAGTGCTTGTTATAAAAAAAAAATGTAAATGTAATCAACGTTCAACAGTATGTTTTCTCATGTGTCTTTAATTAGTGCTGCTGCAGAGGTACACAGTTGGAGCTGCAAAAGTAAAAAGTTCAAATTGAATTAAACATAATATGAATATTGACAATGATGTCTTGGCTGCCGAGAAGGAATAATAGGACCAACATTTAAAAGAGATTTGCACTTTGAGAGCTAATCAGAAAGTCTTTTCAGCAGGATTTACAGCGTCAGAATGAATGTGTGTGTCCACTCGGCTCGGCTCGATAGCTTCCCCAAGGGGACAGGTGTGTACTTTATTTCTGTTTGTGGGAACAAAGCAGAGCCTCTCACACATGATGACCAGAAAGATGTTTACCCCATTTTGAATGGTGCACATCTGGTGCTGCAGATGGTGCCGTCTGTGCTGTTGAGCTCGCACAGAAATAGGGATTTGAATTGCTTTATACCCTTTTATCAGTTACCTGTTTCACTGTCCTGTCTCATGCTGAACCTCTACG
Organism: Pterois miles; assembly: GCA_947000775.1. Classification (NCBI taxonomy): domain Eukaryota; kingdom Metazoa; phylum Chordata; class Actinopteri; order Perciformes; family Scorpaenidae; genus Pterois; species Pterois miles. The sequence goes on along the minus strand of CAMQGK010000479.1, from coordinate 1,602,409 downwards.
TCCTTCCAGGCTCTCTCCAGCAGCGTGAGCTCCAGCAAGCTCTTCCCCAGCAGCACTTCTCCCCACGAGACCTCCTTTGGCGAAGAGGTGGAGGTTCACAGTCTGCTCGTCGTGGACCAGCACACCTTTGAAGGTGAGACAGCTGGATGTACTGTACATTTCCATGTGATCTCACAAAGCTGAGGCTTTCATATGGAGCTATGGAGAAACCATTGTGCTCAACTGGGAGAAGAACCAGGTCAGCGTGAAAAGTCCTTTTCTACAGCCTGTTCCCAATCCAGCACTCATTCCTCCAGCTTTCATATGTTCATATCTGACTTTGAAATGGGTCCTCGCTCATTTTACCAGCCAACCTCTGCACATTTTATTGGTGCAAAAACAAAACTGCAGTTACTTTGCAGGTAGTACAACAATGATAAGAGCAGGGGAGAAATACCCCTGAAAAAACTAACTACAGAGCTTAACATGATGCATAACAAACAACACAATAAAACCAAAATAAAGGGATGAAGTAATCGTCTACATCGTATACATTTTTATCTATTGTTTTTCTAAATATTTGAAAAATAAAAATATATTTACAAAATAATAGAATAACTAGGTAGTAACAGTAAGAAAGGACACAGAAATAAATTATCTGTTTCAACGTCATCACCCTAAATTTAATCTCATATCCTAGTCCTCGTCCCATCCCAGTCCTATTTGAATGTTAGTTAATCTTTTATTCTAACTGTACAGAAAGGTGCTCCATGAGATATGTTTTTTTATTATTTCTCATTATTTAACACATATAAACAGGCACACACGCGCTCTTTATGGTATACAGTAACTGAATAATTGAACACGCTGAGTGTCATGTAGGCATTAGATTCCCACTGAACGTTTTTTGCTCCGTTCTGTTTTGCAATGCAAATTTTGCTGCTGCACCAAGCTTTCCCTTTAAATATCCAAGAGTTGCCACACCCGCATACATTACGGTATGTTATATGTAAATGATATGTAAGTAAGGGATTGGTTCAGCACATTGTGTCCACAGCTGACTTTAATTTTTCAGTGTGCAATCGGATAACCGCTTATTCAGATGTTCTGAGATTTTCATCAATCAAACGTGGAGACGTTGTTCTGCAGTAGTGCAGAGTCTGGTGCGTGCACTATGGATGCACATAACCACAGTTATTTCTAATAAGGTTTATCTACAATCCACGCTACTGTCTCAGCTTTCTTAAGCTGCTGAATAATCAACATTAGCTGTGTAAAATGTGTCTTTATGGATGCATCATTATCTGCATGTCTTGATGTTATGAAACGTGATCCATTGCTGAACCTTTTGCAGGGTACCACTTCATTTTATTTTCCTCATATTGTCGGCCTGAACACGCCTGTATTTATGGTCTATCTGAAATGCTGCGTTATAAGACATTTCAGTGGAATTGCAACAGAATCACATTGCTAGGCAACAGCTTGGGTCTGAGTTTACTTCCTGTCAGCTGATGTGATTCACATACACTGCAACCCGGAAATAAACTGGGACACATTTAAAACATTTACGCTTAAATCTGTGAACCGGTCCATTGGTGCCTTCAGGTGTGGTGGTGTTTACCGTGTCTACCAGCTGGTCCCTGAACGCCCCCTCATGTCATATTCACGACCTCGTCAGTGGAAAGTTTCTGAAAGCTCAGAGTTCTCAACTTGTGACGTGTTCGTTCGAATGGCGGCGCCTATGGAAGTTCATTTAAGATAAGATAAGATAAGATAAGATATTCCTTTATTAGTCCCACAGTGGGGAAATTTACACGTTACAGCAGCAATACAATAAAATAAATTAGTATATACATAATAGAAAATAGAAGAAAAAAGTAAAGACAGAAAAAAATGTGTCCATCATATCAATGATATAATTGTACATAAAGTCATTATTGCACGTATGTCCGGTGAGTTTGTTGTGAATGTGACTGTGATTGTGGTTTACTGGGAGCAGTGCTGGTTGTGGAGTCTAACAGCTGCAGGCAGGAAGGACCTTCTGTAACGCTCCTTCGTACACTTAGGGTGTAGCAGCCTGTCACTGAAGGAGCTCTCCAGAGCTCTGATGGTGTCTCTCATGGGGTGGGAGTCCTTCTCCATCATGGATGACAGCTTAGCCGTCATCCTCCTCTCTCCCACCACCTGCACTGAGTCCAGAGAGCATCCCAGGACAGAGCTGGCCCTTTTTATAATCTTATCCAGCCTCTTCCTGTCTGCAGCTGTGATGCTGCTGCCCCAGCAAACCACTCCATAAAGTATGGCTGATGCCACCACGGTGTCATAAAAAGTTTTCAGGAGTGTCCCCTGCACTCCAAAAGACCTCAGTCTCCTGAGCAGATACAGCCTGCTCTGGCCTTTTTTATGGAGTGCAGAGGAGTTTGTTGTCCACTCCAGTTTATTGTTCAGGTGAACACCCAGGTATTTATAAGATGTCACCATCTCAATGTCTGATCCCTGGATGTTCACCGGTGTTGGAGGGGGATGAGTTTGCCTGCGGAAATCCACCACCAGCTCTTTAGTTTTCCCCGCGTTGATCTGGAGGTGGTTCCGCAGGCACCAGTTCACAAAGTCTAGGGAAAGTTCTCTGTACTCCGCGTCGTCCCCATCAGTGATGAGGCCGACGATAGCAGAGTCATCAGAGAACTTCTGCAGGTGACAGGTTGGTGAGTTGTAAGTGAAGTCTGCAGTGTAGAGCGTGAAGAGGAACGGAGCCAGAACCGTTCCCTGCGGGGCCCCCACACTGCAGACCACCGTGTCTGAAATGAAGTCCTGTGTCCTCACAAACTGTGGGCGGTTTGTGAGGTAGTCCAGTATCCAGGATGTTAGATGGTGATCTACCCCTGCAGTCTCCAGTTTGTCCCCCAGAAGTGTCGGCTGGATGGTGTTGAAAGCACTGGAGAAATCAAAGAACATGATCCTCACAGTGCTGCCAGGTTTCTCCAGGTGAGACAGAGCTCGGTCCACAAGGAAGATGACGGCATCATCCACCCCAATGCCAGGTTGATAGGCAAACTGTAGTGGGTCCATGGATGGACTCACCACAGGGCGGAGATGTTGGAGGACCAGGCGCTCCAGGGCCTTCATCAGGTGGGATGTTAATGCCACCGGCCTGAAGCTGCTGGGGTCCTTGGGGTGTGGGGTCTTGGGCACAGGTACCACGCAGGATGTCTTCCACAGTTGTGGTACCTTCCTCAGCTTCAGGCTCAGGTTGAATAGGTGTCCAAAAGTCCCACACAGCTGATCTGCACAGGACTTCAGGAGCCTGGAGCTGATGCCATCTGGACCCGTAGCCTTCCTCACGTTCATCTTCATGAACTGGTTCTTCACCTGAAGTGTTGTGAAGGACAAACTGGCGCAGGGGGGCTGTGTGTCAGAGGCAGAGGAGGGGGTTGGTGGGGGGTCAGGGCTGAGTAGTGGAGCAGAGGGGGGTTGTCTGTGTGACGGGTCTGCTGGAGCCATAGGTAGAGCTGTAGGTGTCGATGTCAGTGGGGGGGCTATTGTTGTGCTGAAGGTGGTGAAGGAGGAGGAGGAGGGGGGGCACTGTCTTGAAGTGGGAGATGGAGGGGACTGCAGCAGGGTGGACTGGGCCGGGGGAGGGGTAGGTGTAGGTGACTCATTGAACCTGTTAAAGTAGTGGTTCAAATCATTCACCCACTTTAGGTCTCCCACAGCCTTGGAGTCTGGTTTCTTGTGGCCTGAGATGGTTTTTAGGCCTTTCCAGACTCCACTGATATTGTTCTGCTGCAGCTGTTCCTCCATCTTCCTCCTGTAGCTGTTCTTCCCCTCCCTGATTTTCCTCCTTAGCTCCCTCTGAACAGCCTTCAGCTCCTCCTTGTTTCCTGATCTAAAGGCCCTCTTCTTCTCCTTAAGGAGGGCCTTTATATCAGGATTAATCCAGGGTTTGTTATTGGAAAAACACCTTACCGTCCTGGTTGGTAAGGTGTTTTCCACGCAGAAGTTTATGTAGTCCGTGATGCAGCCCGTCAGTCCGTCTATATCCTCCCCATGAGAGTCCCAGAGTTCCTCCCACACTGTTGTGCTGAAACAGTCCTGCAGAGCTTCCTCAGCTTCTTTGGACCATGTCCTCACTGTGCGGGAGACGGCTGGTTCTCTGTGTACCAGGGGTCTGTACACAGGCTGGAGATGAACCAGGTTGTGGTCTGATCTTCCCAGGGGGGGAGGGGGGATGATGTGTATGCCTCCTTGCAGTTGGCATACAATAAGTCCAGGATTTTATTGTCTCGTGTGCAGCATGACACATACTGGGTGATTTATCGCTGCACAATAAGTTAATATTCTACAGTGTATCGTAATTTTAGTCGTATATTGTTTTTCTTGGTGATTTTATAATCTGTCAGAGGAAAATAGTGATATTCTCAACGACCTCATCTTCCTCCTCTGTCATTATGACTTTACATTTCCAACATCATGTTCCCCACTTGCTAGCTTGCTAAACTGTTAGCCTCTGTGTCTTCTACTCGGACTGTAACGTTAATATTGCTGTAAGCACAGTAAACACGGCCTCATTTGAAGGCACCATATACAGTATATTGTATATTTGTGACATCTCAAAATGAAAGAAATCCTGACAGCTTGTTTCAAAGGCACAGTTTCTGAATGCAGCCTGCGAGTATTTCTCTGTGGTTTGAGCTTTTTGTTGCTTTCACAGTATTTATAGAGCCCTTAAACCTGCTTTATAATATAAAAGACATGAAAATCTCACTTTTTACAGTATGAGCCCTTTAACTTTACATTCACTGCCAAGGTTAAGCCTCAAGTGCTTGGGATAAGAAAAAGCAGTGATACAAATGGAAGGTGTCCTTTCCTGACAGGTACAACAAAACTAACAGGAGAGCGAGGCAGATTAAAAAATAATGACTCTGCAGATCTATTAAATCAAATACAGTAAAATGGAAAATACTGGAGTTTATGCACCGTGGATGTGGTACATGGATAATCCCAGTTTATTACGTCGTCTTCATGTTGTTGGCTGGCATTTGCTAAGTTGACTGTGAATGTGACGGATATTAAAAAGACCAACAGGGCAAGAAAAGCAGGCAGGCGGTCGGTAGTTGGAAGTCGTAAACAAACCTCCATGTTAGCTGCAAGTTATTTGGAAGAAGTTCCTGGTCAACGGACATTTCTGGTGTGCTCATTTTGGTTTTCCCCTTCAAATGAAGTGGATCACTGGTTCCCGACCTGGTGGTCCTGACCCCCTGTAGAAGACATGAACACAAGATATATTCACAGAGCTTTACCTGTCTGCTGAACCACCTCGTCCTGCCTTAGAAAAGTACGTAGCTAAGCGCTAATACAATATTTATATGACAATAAGAGAAGAAAACACTGGATTTGTCTTAAAAGGAAGCCTATGAAGTGTGTATGGTTGTTAAAAAATTAAAAAAAATACGTTATAGACATTAACTAGAAAACTCATCTCTGATGCAATATTCACAGGAAATAATCTTCTCAAAGTTCATGTTCGGTTGTTCTGTACTGTTTAATATTGAATATAAGGTGAAATATCCATAAAATATGTTAGTGATAGAAAAGGGTTGAGAATAAATGAAAAATGCCCTTTTAATCACATTCCTGGTCATATTGTGCATTTTTTTTACAATATATGCAAAAAAAATACAAAAAATGATATATTTTTATATCAATATCCAGTCTTTTCTTTCTGTAAAACAAAATGTGAAAGTAGCAACCAATTAATTAAACCATTAATATTCATATTCATTGATCAATCTGTAACTTTTAACGAGAAGGGGGGGTGTGGAGCTCCAGCACTGTATCGTGCTACGGTCAAAGCCCGCCCACTTTGTAGCGGCCCAATCAAATGCAAAGGATTTGATTTAAATCCCTCTCGTAGCTGTACACCGCTCAGTTAGTGTCAAACATGCCTGTGTATCTGACCAGTCATTTTCTCCTTGTTTCATGTTAACATGTTCCCAGTAAATAAGTTGAAATAAAGCAGAATTGATCTTTCAAACACAATACCGGATGGACAGCCGTGAAAACAGCAAATGAATGTAAAATCCGGCATGGTGCTGCTCTCACACTCTGTGCTCTGTATCTCCATCAGTCCTCCATGCCCATCAGTTCCTCCCCAGTGAGTACGCCCTCAGCATGGTGTCCTGCCGTCTGGGAAAAGACCCGTCGGTGTATTTTATCGTCGGCACCGCCATGGTGTACCCAGAGGAGGCTGAGCCCAAGCAGGGACGCATCATTGTCTTCCACTACACTGACGGTCAGTCGCTCTGCTTCAACAACACAAACACAACCCTGCACTCTTGTTTAGTTTGTCAACCTTATCCTGTTTGTCTTCTCATCCAGCTCATTTTCTCCTTCACCTAGTTTAATTTTCTCCTCCCTGCCCTCTGTCCTGTTTTTCCACTCACGGACTCTTTGTCCTTCTGTGCCTTCAATTAATCATTTTCTTATCAGTTCTTATCAGACGTTTCTCCTCTCGACACTACTGATTCCTCCTCATTTTCTTTCACACTCCGTCCCTCTCAAGGTGCTTTTGCTCGCCTTTCATTTATCCTCCTTTTAGCCTTTCGTTCTACCGCAGTCCTCGGTCTGAATGCCTCCGCCACTCTTTTTCACACATCTCTCTCACAGTTGTCGAGCACTCGTATCCTCCGCTTCACTAAGATCTTGTAGCTGCTGCTTTAGGTCAACATTGAGTGTGTAACACATTTATTGCTAACTTCACTCTGACTGACGGACATTGTGCGCTTTCCTGCAGGTAAGCTGCAAACCGTGGCTGAGAAGGAGGTGAAAGGAGCTGTCTATTCTATGGTGGAGTTCAATGGCAAACTGCTGGCCAGCATCAATAGCACAGTAAGTGGTGTTTGATGGTGTTGGACTTTTCAGCAAGACGTACAAAGCGCTTGAATTTTTTCTTGCTGAACTGCACTTCTGTTCAGTGATATGTAAGGGCTGGGCGATACGCCCAAAACCTCTCACGATATAGGTCATTTCATATCCCGCCAACGAGATACTGTAGATCATGATCTAGCATGGTAAGATTAAAGATATTCCTTTATTTATTTATTATTTGGTTAGTGGTAACTCAATAAATAAATAGTCCATATGAAATAACCACATGCTAAAACCTATTTTTCTATACTCTTGTGTCAATTTAGTACTTGACAAATGTAAAGTACTGAGTATTTTCTCATTTTGAGAACGTGGGTACAAAATGAAATTATTCTGCATATTCCCTCAAAGATAATGTGAGAATATGTTCAAGGGTCGGTGTGTAGGATTTGGTGGCATGTAGTGGTGTGGTTGCAGATTGCCACCCGCTGAGTACCCCTCCGCTCACTCCTCCCTTCCTAAGACTGGTAACGTGAGCCGCCGAGCGCAGCACCCTGGTAACACCGTTCAGAGGCCATCCATACCATAATAAGAGGCCATCCATACCATAATAACACTGCTTCAGGAGCTACAGAAGTCAGATGGCAGCCGGCGGTACCACAGTTTAGCACTCTGTGGCTCACATTAGCGCAGTTTTACAAATGTGTCAGAGAACGACGGTGGCCTTCAGATAATGTGACAACAGGAGAGTGTTTGGTTTGTCCACTCTGGGCTACTGTAGAAAGGTGGCGGACTCTGTGAAGAGGACCTGCTCCCTATGTAGATATGAAGGACTCATTCTCAGCTAACGAAAACACAAAGATTCTTAGTTTCAGGTGATTATTCACTAATGAAAACGTAGTTATGAATATTCCATATCTGCTAATAGATCCTCCGAAATCGTACACACTGTCCCTTTAATGCTACATGTAATCATCGGTGACAGCCGTGGCCGTAGGCCGCAGGCTGTCCGTCTGTCCGTATCATTCTCATGAACGCGATATCTCAAACGTCTGGGGTGAATTTCTTCATATTTGGCAAACGTCCACTTGGACTGAATGATGAACTGAATTGATTCTTCACTGTGATCTCGCAAAACTCATTTTTGGCCGAACTCAAGAATTGTTAACTCGGACTGCCAGTCGATTCAAATATTTAATCGAGTGATTGGTCATAGTTATAATTGCAATTAATCACAACTCACATATTTTATCTGTTCAAAATGTAGATTAATCGGGAGATTTGTCACCACGATGGCGACACCGTGGCTGGAGGCGTTATGTCGCGGGTTGTCTGTCCCTTTCTCGTGAACGAGATATCTCAGGACCGCCAAACATCCACTTGAACTGAAGAATGAACTGATTTGAAATCGGTGGTCAAAGGTCACTGTGACCCCACGATACACATTTTTGGCCATAACTCAAGACTTCATATGCTAATTATGACAATTTCACACAGATGTATAACATGGTAACACAATGTAGTGATGACATTTTGGACAGATGGATGTAAACCATAAGGCAGTAGTTCTAGTTTTTACTTACAAACCCCGTTTTTACATTTAACTAAATATTCCACACTGTCTGATTTTGTTTTGACACAATCAGTAGGACTACTTTTTTTTTTTTTTTAATAAAAGTTAATTTAAGTTTATATATTTTAAGTGAAAATGTCTCATAAGAAATAACTACATATGGAGAATCTGGAGCTGTCGACGCCATGTTCAGATTGAGGCATTAAGGTTCGATAGGCAGAGTAATCACAGTCTAGATGAAGTTCATTTCAAACAGACGGTTTATTCTTTAATTTTGTGGATCACAAAACAGTCACAGTCCTGCACTCTGTTCAGATGAGTATGTCCCCATTGTGAGACCTGGTTGTTTTCGTCAGCAGCGAGTCAACCTCTGGATTACGTGTGTGCTTTGACTTTCTTTTCTTTGATTTGCTTAAGAAGCATGTGATGTGCTCAGGAAGAAAAGTGCCTCCTCAGTCATTTTAAAGTGCAATATCTAAATGGATTTATCCCGTATAGATTGCTCTGTGAAATCACTGGACATAGTGTGAAGGAAACAGCTTCAGCCCGACTGTCCTGTAATGCCACGCTCATTCTCACTGAGCTGTAGATAGATTAAAAGGATTAAACACTTGAAAAGGAAGCTTTGTCTTAAGACATTGAGAATCAAATGGCGATGGATTGCAGATTTCTTTCTTCCTACTCCTACCACTTCCTTTCCTTCATTGAGTTGGACTTTGAAGAAATCGTTTCACTATAAAGTACTTGAGAAATACTTCAAAATGGTTATTATTTATGATATAACCTTACATTTCTGGGTGCCGCTCTATTGGAGTTAAATCACAGAAAATATTTAAATTTTAGTCAACTTTTACTTGTTTTATTAAGTGTTCTCCGAATCAGAGCAAATGTTTGCCACCAAATTGAATCCCGTCATTAAGGACTAATCCATCATTTCCCTTTGACAGCAGCCTCAGTAGGACATAATACAACACAGGGACAAAATGTGACATTAGTTGCCATTGAAATGCCTTCTTAAATTACTCTTTCAATGATTTCATCAAGACGCAGCACACTGCTGCTTTGTTCGCTTTCCTCTGACATTTCCTTGGCTTGAAAATGGTTAACTCTTCATCACTGTCACTAGAAAAACCTTCATATTTACGTCAACATGATGGTTGTGAAATGTTTCTTTTCTTTCTGAAATTCCCTTGCTATGGTAGAAATAGAAAGAACCTAATATACCTTAATAACTGTGCAGTTTCCAGCAGAAGTTGCTGCATTAGTCGTCACACGTCTGTTTGACTCTGCTAAAATTGGCTCATGAATACACTGCATTCATCTCAGTTCAGGACTGATAATAATGCAACAAGGTCACATTATTAAATATATTTGGTGTACAAACTAAATGTAGCTGTGCATGCCTATATTAAAGGAATAGTTACACATTTTGGGAAATAAATATTTGCTTTCTTGCCAAGAATTTGATGAGAGGATTGGTGCCTGAGGTGTCTGTATGGTACATATGAAGCTACAGCCAGCAGAAGTTTAGCTTAGCTTAGCATAATCACTGGAACCAGGGGGAAACAGCTAGCCTGCCTCTGTCCAAAGTGAGGTAAACCAAATATGTCTACCAGCACCTCTGAAGCTCATGAATTAACACGAGTTATCTTCTGACTTACAAACATGAACACACGTCTTGTCCACACCTTAGCTTGTTCAACGAGTGATCAGATATTCACCGACGAATGTTTGCACATTAAACGTCATGGAAGCGTACCTGCAAACACTTTGTCTCTCCGTCTCTGCAGTGTAATGCCGAATGGTGGCGAGGTGCGGCTCATCGTAATAATATTGTTCAGGTGCTTCAGGCGGGAAGAAATTCTTTGTAACACAGGATCTCACAGGATCTGTTGACTGATCGGCTGTCGCAGCCTTTCATACACGCTGCATGGCAGCCTGCCACCAGCTGTCAATCAAACACAGACCCTACACACCTCTCCAGAGGGCATGTCTCATATTTTCCTAAATACCTTTTGTCTTCCTTTTGATAATAAAAACTTAACAGTCTATACTGGGAAAAAAACAGACATTATTTTTGACTACGAAAAGATCTTGATCCAATCAAAATCAATAAGCATACAGGTTTTTCCTTTTAAATAATGAGGATAAAGTTTGCTGCTGGGTAACTAATACGGTAAAATAAACATGAAATAAATAGGTTTGTGCAGCATTATTCAGCCCAGGTGTGCTTCACATAAAATGATTAAAACTAAGAGTTAAACAGAGTATTAGAACAAAGCAAACAAAAGTAAATTGTAAAACAGGTAAGTATGAAAAAAAAAAAAACACATTGGGGAAAAAGTGGTCAGAAAATCAAAGAATAAAAATGTTAAAGTCATGAAGAAAATGTCCATACAGTGGGTTAGATTGACTGTAACAGCAAATCATCATTTACATACATCTGTAATACTGGACATGGATCATCTTAACATAATTATTCAAGTATAGTATTTTTTTAGATCTACGTATTTTATGTACATATAAGAAAAATATATTTTATATAAGAAAAAGAATGTGAACCCTTTGGGATTACTTTGATTTCTGTATAAATGAGTCATAAAATGTATTCTGATCTTCATCTAAATCACCACAACAGACAAACAGTCTGCTCAAACTAATACAGCACAACCAGGAGTCGTCCAACCTGGAGTCCAGTCAGTGTGATGATTGGAGGTGTTGGTTAAAGCTGCCCTATAAAAACACAGCAGTTTGGAGTTAGCTGTTCTCCTGAAGCATTGCCTGATGGGAACCATGCCTCGCACTAAAGAGCTCTCAGAAGACCTACGATCAAGACCTGCTGACTGATATGAAGCTGAAAGGGTTCCAGAAGTCTCTCTAAAAGCCTTGATGTCCATGTGTCCACGGTGAGACAGACTGTCTACAGATGGAGACAGTTCAGCACTGCTGCTACTGTCCCTAGGCGTGGTCGTCCTGTAAAGATGGCCGCTAGAGCCCAGCGCCGAACGCTCAATGAGGTGAAGAAGAGTCCTAGAGGGTCAGCTAAAGACTAACAGAGATCTCTGGTACATGCTGACATTTTAGTTGACTGATCTACAATCAGTGAAACATTAAAGAAGAATGGAGCTGATGGAGGACACCACGGAGGAAGACACTGCTGTCCAAAAACCACTGCTGCAGGTTTGAAGTTTGCCAAAGAGCAGCTGGATGCTCCACAGCACTACTGGCTAAATACTCTGTGGACAGATGAAACCAGAACTGAGCTGTTAGGAAGGACCACACAACGCTATGTGGAGGGAAAAAGGCTCAGCACACCAACATCTAAACCTCATCACCACTGTGAAATATGGTGGAGGGGCGTCATGGTTCGGGGCTGCTTCGCTGCCTCAGAACCTGGACGGATCGCCGCCATCGACGGAAACATGAATTCATTATTTTATGGAGACGTTTAGCAGGAAAACTTCAGACCATCTGTCCTCCAGCTGAAGCTCAACAGAGGATGGTGATCCAACAGGACAACGACCCAAAGCAGAGAAGTAGATCAGCAACAGAAGAAAATAGGCCTTCTGGAGCGGCCCAGTCCGAGTCCTGACCTCAGGACCTCCAGAGAGAGATTCACACCAGACATCCAGAACATCACTGAACTGAACCAGGTTTGTAAAGAGGATCGGTCCAGAACTCCTCCTGACCGCTGAGCAGGTCTGATCTGCAACTACAGGAAACATCTGGTTGAGGTTACTGCTGCCAAAGGAGGGTCGACCAGGTATTAAATCCACAGGTTCACATACTTTTTCTACCCTGCTCTGTGAATGTTTACATATTGTGTTCAATAAAAACATGAAAACACATCATTTTTTGTGCAGTTTTAGTTTAAGCAGACTGTTTGTCTATTGTTGTGACTTAGATGAAGATCAAAACACAACAGTTATGCAGAAATCCAAGTAATAATGCAACTGTGTGTGTGTGTGTGTGTGTGTGTGTATATATATATATAAAATAATTGGTTATGGTGTCATAATGTCAAGAACTGCATGTGCATGAGGAAAAATATGTAAATATATATAAATATATGTACGAAAGCTACATGACATTAAGTAGAAAGCCACATTAAAACAATGTGCTTTTTTAGATATGAGTTATGCTTTTTTTTCTTGTAATTTCAATGCCATTAATCCAAACATTGCTGCACTCTGAACATCTGGCGTCATCCTGAGTCGCCGATGTCACAGAACCGAATCTGAGGTGTTCGCAACATCACTGTGGCATCAAGCGAACACCAGTTCGATCCAGAGACACCCCTGCATCACTATAATAATAATAACTCACCTTGTCTGTTTGTTTCAGGTCCGTCTGTACGAGTGGACGGCTGAGAAGGAGCTGAGGACCGAGTGTAACCACTACAACAACATCATGGCTCTGTACCTGAAGACCAAAGGAGATTTCATCCTGGTGGGAGACCTGATGAGGTCCGTCCTGCTGCTGGCGTATAAACCCATGGAGGGCAATTTTGAAGAGGTGAGGAAGAGAAAATACCACCAGACCTCTCTAAAAGACAAACAAGTTGTGGATTGTATGTCATCGCTCTACACCAAAAGTCACAAAGCTCTCAAACACGGCGACTGGTTTTGAGAATAGGTGGTAGCTTTTATGTTTAAGTGCATACTCTGACAGCATCACACATCAAACACATATTTGTTCGCTGTCTGTTTATCCACAGTTGCATGTTTTAACTTCTCTTTGGTGTCTGGATGTTTTTCTCTCTCTACCAAGCATTGTAGCTGACGTACACCCCCCAGCCTTTTGATGAGCGCAGGGTTTAAATTGATTCGTGGTAGAGAGATGAAGAGATCTGAGGACGAGTCACGCACAGCGTTGTGAAGGCATGCTGTGATGCAGCGCTCAGTATAATAAGTGAGAGACACAAACAGAACATTCCTCAGAAAACCTCACAACGGTAGAGGCAAAGCAGGAGTTTATAACTATTGAAAATACAGTTTTCAAGTTACATTTCAAATCATTCTTTCCTTGAGGCAGCTATAATCAATAGTGTGATATTAATAATGGATCACATGGCAAGTGACAGCACCACCGAATACTGTCACCCAACTCACTTCCCCTCAGCTCTATGAAGAAATCACTCAGCTCACTGTTTGGTTTTTAGCCCCCGGCTTTATGGGTTTGTCATCATCAAAGTTGATTCCAGATGTGGCAGACAGCTGTTTTCAGAGAGAAAGTTTGAAAAACTCATGTACACTGCCGGCACTAAACAGCAGACCGACACAGCTACCAACTAGCTGGTGAACACATGGCGGCTTTACTTCACAATGATAATTTGACACAAAAACAGTCTGCCAGAGTCCAACATCACAACTGTAATAGACTGTAGCAGCCAGATATTTCCTTCAAGTGTTGGTGGAGACCAAAACAGAGCCTAAAGAGAGAATATTGGACTTATATTCATCTTATTGAACTTCCCGAAATGTGAGATAACTGTTTAATAGGTTCGCCATTACAGATTTGGGCGACTTTAAGTGCTCCTTATAGTGCGAAAGATACGGTACCTTGTTGCACCCCATATAATAAAATAAAATTATATATTTGAAAAAAACAAAAGGACTCACGCCAATGAAAGCCGACCCTTTATTCGCCTTATGTCTCCTTTGTCTGGACCAAAAGGTTGCTCTCAAACACACCACAAAGCCGACAGCCATCGGCCACATGCGTCCTGCACCAGTGTGAGATGAAATAACTCTCCACGCCAGCAGTTTCAAATGAAGAGCCAGTTCATTCTGTGATTTCTTTCACCGGCTGATTCAACAGGCTGAATAGGCCAAAAACCCTCAGATAGGCCAGACTAAAGCCGACGGTGAGGAACACACCGCAAATACTAAGCCGACAGACGCTCGCCGATGGCCCCAGACTGTAACTGACTAAAGTGATGTGAGGCAATAAGCTAGTTCGCACTCTGTCTTTTTAAATACAGTGAATACCACTTACAGTGGTCATGTCTGTCCGGGTCAAATCGATCACTCTAAGCAGATTATTACTTTTGTTGTTTTTATTTCTCATGCAGATTACCATCTAATTGACATTTGCCCATATATTACATGAATATAAAGTAATGACCAGGTTCCCTATTTACAGGGTTGCTGTCAATTTTTCTGCCTCTCCCTCACCAAGGACCCACACTGGGTGAGGCTTGGCCGGTTTTTAGCCGGCTCTGGGTCACTGCAGCAGCGGTTTAGCATCAGCAGAGCGGTGCATTATGGGACTTTATCAGTCCGGTTGATGGGGGCGGCTTCACGGGTGCTTTCCCTGTGCACATTCGCAATTCATTCAGAGACAATGACTTTCCTTCTCCCATCGTATCATCAGTTTTCCTGCAGAGCAAACTTCATGTATCCGAGGCAAAGTGTCAAAATTCAATTAATGTCAGTCTTATGTAGTTTTATACTACTGCACTTGAAAATTAACACAGTAATCAGACTAGTTGATTACTATAAGATAAGATATTCCTTTATTAGTCTCACAGTGGAGAAATTCACGTTACAGCAGCATAATGAACTATTTGTATAGGGATGATTCTGTCCCAAGTTTTTTGATCCATATAAGCGTAAGCGGGATGACTATAAGCAGTTTCCAGAGTATCGGTACAATACAGAGTGATGGTTGTTTTTCTTCACAGAACTCTCTTTGGTCTTCATCCGTCACAGGCTCTGATCACAATGCTGCAAAGACAGAACAGATGTTCTGGGTAATTTGGGATGTTCCTCTGTGTTTTTATTTATACGAGTGTCTTCCAGTGTATTTAAAAAAGCCTGACTGTGTTAGGATTTCAGCACTTGTGTGCAGTCAGCATTTCCTTGCTCATAGATAATGCATTTACTTGGAGGCAAGACCCACACTGGATTTGGCCCAACACCTCTTTGTTGTTGTTGTTTTTCACCTTTTATTTATTCAGTGGGGAGTTTGACTGAGAGCAATGCTCTCTTTTCTAGGAACGCCCTGATCACATTCACACCTGGAAGCTGCCCAGTCACCTCACCGGTCTCCGGGTGCTCGTGAATAATCTCGTGTTGTTGTTTTTTTTTGTGTTAGATTGCGCGTGACTTCAATCCTAACTGGATGAGTGCGGTGGAAATCCTGGATGATGACAACTTCCTGGGGGCGGAGAATGCTTTCAATTTGTTTGTCTGCCAGAAGGATAGGTGAGGAAAACATCACGTCTTATTGTATATAAATGAAGATTTTCAGCACATGAATCTCAACCTTTCCAGTAATCGCTATGGTCCCCAGAGCTGACAGAAAGTTCCTAAATCACCTCCAAGACTTCATCCACCGGAATCAGCATGATGTAATTAGGAGGCTGCTCTTCTGCAGAGTCCCACGATGCTTTTTAAAGCAGCATCACTGAAGCAAATGTGGTTTAACAACACTGTCGTTGCATTTGTTTTGGAAATTATTATGAGTCATCTCGCCACAGTGCTTTTAGCTGCCCGGCTTCATTTCCTACTTTAGGCATTTTCTATTAGACCAGTGTTGATTTCATGGAAAAGGAAGAAAGATGTGCTCTGATAGTAAGTGTGTTATATTTATGCCACCACTTATTATCCACGTAATACATCAGGTTGGACCATTCGATGCTTTTGACCTTTATTTTTGTATCACATCTCTCTTCCTGTTGCTCTCCTCACCCGTTCATCCATGACTGCTCCATCATTCTCTGACCTTCTCCAACACTTTTGATATCTCTGCCCCTTTTGTTTTTCCTTTGCTTAATCCGTCACTTTTGCCCCCCAAAATTTCTCACTTTGCATTTGACATCTTTTTCTCTTTCTTTTTACGCCTTCTACCTTTCTAATCCCTCCCTCTCCCCTCTTTGTATTCGTCTCCCGCCGCCCTCCTTCGGCGATCAGTGCGGCCACCACAGACGAGGAGCGGCAGCACCTGCAGGAGGTGGGGGTCTTCCACCTCGGGGAGTTTGTAAATGTCTTCTGCCACGGCTCGCTGGTGCTGCAGAACCTGGGCGAGAACTCCACGCCCACCCAGGGCTCCGTGCTCTTCGGCACCGTTAACGGCATGATTGGTAAGTTCACGGATAATTTCACACTCACAGGAGCATTCACACTCAAACACACACAAATACAGCTGCAGGTAAAACCCCTGCTCTGCTAAACATCAACTTTTCACCAACACAAGATCATTTTTACTGGCGTTTCCTGAGTGTTTAAAGCATTTAATCTGACCCTTGTTTGAATGAACCTCTTATGATTCAATATCTTGTTTTTTGCTTTGTTGCCAAGAGTTAGATGTAAAAATTAATCATTCATAGTTAGTTAAATATTAGGTACGGCTACAACCAGCAGCCGGTTAGCTTAGCTTAGCTTAGCTTAGCACAAAGAGTGTGAACAGAGGGAAACCACTAACCTGGCTCTGTCCAAAGGTAACAAAATCCACCTCCTAGCACCTCTACTTTCACACAGAGCGTGAAAGTGACATTTTTTTGTCTGTGCTGAGGTTGATTTTTTCTGAACCTTTGCACCGTAATTAAAGGAAACAACCAATCACGTTGTATTGAATAATATTACGTATTCTATAGTGTACTTCAACGCAGAGGCTCTGTGATCTGAACCAAGCAAGCAAACCTTGACTTTCACTCTCCTTTCAACCTTGACAAAGGGAGCGCCATGCTAGATCCACTCCTTTTGTTCTTACCTTTCACAATAAAAGCCTCAGACAGTTACAGCACACTGCAGGCAAATTCACTCAGAGCATTTCACTGAAAGGAAACTCAACAGAATAGCTTACAGGAGTTTAGGCTATACATCAATTTACCTCAGACAGACTGCCAGACGCTGCTCTGGGTCAATAGGATGCTGGTAGTTAGTCATCTGCCGGGCCGATATGACTACTTTTGATGTGAAATTTGAGTATTTCATATTTTCTTGTCATTTATTCATCACTTCCCTGGTGTGTAAAGGCTTTAAAGCTCACTAATTAACATGTTTACTGTTTGTTTAATCTGTAGTAAGCTGAAGAATGAGAATTTGAAGATGTCTTCGCTGGAAGCACTTTGGTTTTTGGACAGATTGAACAAACAAGATGTAAGGTGAGCACCTCTAAAGTGAGCTTTAGAGGTGCTGGTGGGCAGATTTTGACAGAGCCAGTCTAGCACTTTCCCCCTGTTTCCAGCCCTTGTGCTGATATTGAGATATGACCGTGGTTCAATCTTCTCATCTAATTGTCGGCAAGGGAATAAGAGTATTTTACCCTTTAATGTTCTCCTAAAGGGTTAGTTCAACTCAAATCACAAAAAGCAGCATATTTCCTTTCACTTACCTCTAATAGCCCCCAGCCATACAGACAGTCGTGGATTTATTTTCTGAAGTTTTGCGATGCTGCAGAGCCTTTTGCCTCCACTTTGATTCAGGGGAGATGAACAGTTTTTGTGTGGCGCTCACAGCTTCTTCAGAGAGGCCGTCCCCGTTGCTCAGGATAATCCACAGACGTGTCGGTAGAAAGTAGTTCACAGTGACACAGTGGCTGTGTTCTCACATTTTTATGTAAATTTTGAAGTTGAAGCTGCATGGAAACGGCAAAATTTGATAAAACTTTCTCAATTGTGAAAGAAAAGTTTTTACACTCACTTGACGTGTTTTTTTGCCTTTCTGACGTAGTGAACCTTTAATTCACATGACTGTTTCCCATATCATGAAAATGCTCAGCTGAAATAAATTCCTGAAGACCGTTATCCATTTTTCTCTCGTAGATGATTAGATGACCAAGCCGACTGGTTTTGTTTCCGGTTTGCAGCCTCTAATTCTTCTTCTGCTCTGTTTACTGGCAGATTACAGCCATGTGCAGCCTATAGCGACAACTTGTGACCAAACTACTGCTGAGTTTATTCACACCAGACGAGTTAAAGTGGCCGTAGGCAGAATGTTTTTGGCCTCATTGGGCAAAAATCCCACAATAACTTTTCAGTATGTTGTAATTCAGGTGTTCTGAGAGAAAACTAGACTTTGCTCCTCCTTATGGCTCCATTTACAGGATTTAAATAACCAAGCCCAGCTCTGGTAATGGGAGACTTTGGCCAATCACAGATCATTTCAGAGAGAGAGCGTTCCTATTGGCTGTGCTCCAGGTGATGGGCGGTGCTTGGTATTTCCTTAACAGATCTCAACATGGCTGCCGGGTCACAAACTTTCTCATTTTACAGCTAAACAGTAACTACAAGATGTTTCTGAGAACATGTGAGGAGAGAAATAGTCATGACAGTGACAGAATATTGATCCATATCTGATCAGCTCTGATTGGTCTGATCGGTCAGTGAAATCTGGCAGATGCCATCAGGATCACTGGAGGACACAGAGGAGCATGATTTCTTTTTCTGGTTACCTGTTTCTTGCTCTACTGTCAGGATATAGTGACTGTTTTATAATGATTAAATAATAATAATAATAATAATAATAATAATGATTTGCACCATTTCTACCCACTGCAGCTTTAATGCAAACACAGCTAGCTACTGAACAGTTGCCAGAGAACAATTTTTTTCAGTATTTGGTTGTAAAATCTCAAGAAAAAGTTGCCCTTTAATCAGCAAATGCAGGTCAATATGAGCATTAAGTTGTGATAGTTGTCAGTTGTCAGATTGAGGCTGTAGCACAGACACAGGTCTTATCTCCAGCATTTCCAATAATCAGCTGACTGCAGGAGACCTCACACCAATTAGTGAGTACACAAACTTTTGTCAAACCATTTATTCACAGCAAATGTCTCCATTTCAGAAAGAGAGAAGTATGGGAGAAGAAATCCTAGTTTTACACCTCATTACTCAGATTTAAACTAGTGACTTTCAGGCTGGCTGTAATGATGGTGGAGATGAGAAATCGGGAGTGCACATCATTTGGACACAGTAATTTACACTGTGTGCTCTCATAGCACCACTAACAACACAGCACATAATTTCACCTCAACACCTTCTGCGATTCTTTAAAAAGTCTCAGAGGAAAGTTTACCAGGAAATGAGAAGCACAGTTGTACTTTCCAGTAAAAACTTTCTGTAGTGGTAAACCGACATGAGCTTCAGTGTGTAATGAAGAAAAATGCTCCTGTTCGTCTTATCGCTCCTGGAGATGGTGCTTGTGATATATTAGATGTTTGTGGGAAGAAGTCGCAGGTCACACTGTGAATCTGCCAACCAACAAGAGGACAAACTTCAAATAAACGAAAAGATATTAGATGTGATGGAGATGAGTGTCTCAGTAAATGTCACATTATTTTATCCAAACTCAAAGCTTTGTGAAAGGTCTCGCTGCTGGTTGTTCTCAGGACTTTATGGGTTCAGTCAGTTTCATATTTCAGTCTGAAACCCCCAAAAATCAGTGAATGATTTTTGTTGGGCTGCACCGAGTAGTTCAAAGCTTCATTCGTAATGTTGACGTTCAGATTTCAAAATCAGCACTTTAATGCTGCTCAGCTTATTATTAGTTTTTGTTTTTTTTCTTTCCAAAGATAAAGAATAGGCGACACTATTATTATTAGTTTGACTCTGTTAGTAGAGTTAGTTTCCAGTGGTGGCTGCGTAGGATTGTTTCTGACTCTTGTGACCCAAACATTTCCAGTAAGTCCAAAAGTCAACATTTATTGAAAAAAGACAGATGGTAAATGGACTTTCATTTACTGTACTCAGCACTAGTCTAGTCTGCAGTCATGTCAGCATTCACACGTTCACGCACTCATGGCAGAGGCTACCATGCGAGGTGCTAACCCCCCACCAGGATCTGATCTCGGTACTCTTTCTCACACCGATGGCTCAGCCGTCGGTGTCTTGCTCAAGGACACACCGACCTTCTGACTGGTGGACAGCCCACTCTAGCTCAGAGCCACAGCTGCTCCATTATATAGTTGTAATAATTTCCTAAATGCACGTTTTTATCTGATGAAATTTTCTGCTTCAGAAAATTGCAGGCTTTTAGCCTTTTGAGGCTGTTTTTGGCCTTTCAAAAACAGTTTTCACTGCAGTCATAAAACTGCTCCCCTGCCTGCCGCACACAAAAGGGAGGCACACACCTGTATGAATGGGGTCTAGCAGCAATCTGACAGGACCAGGCCTTATTCCATCCATCCATTCATCTGCAGCCACTTATCCCGTTAGAGGTCGCAGGTCGCCAGCCGCCAGCCCAGCGCAGGCTGGCACATAGAGACAGACAACCATTCATGCTCACATTCACACCTACAGGACATTTAGACTCATCAATTAACGTAGCCTGCATGTCTTTGGACTGTGGGATGAACCTGGGAAAGCCCACGCTAACACATGCAAGCTCCCAGGGGCCCAAGGGCCCCCAAGCCAGATTCAAACCTGCGACCTTGCTGAGGGGGTGAGGCAACCTTGAACTTCAGTCTTTACTTAGATACTCTAAGGCAATACACCAGTAATTGAGCCATTAGTCGAGTTTCCGTCCAATTTTAGTGCAAATTTATTTTCACTGCATTTCTAGAAAATCAGCAAAAGCAGAAGAATGTATGTTTCCACCCACTGCTGCTGTTTGAATATTTGAAGTTGGTTCATTGAGCTAACCAGTTCCAGTTGAGTGCCTTTAATCCATTACAGAGGCAGAGGGCACGAGATGAAGGTCAAACATCTAACAAACAAAACAGATGTGGAAATCCGGCGTTTCTGTTCGTTTCATGTGTTAATCAGCGGAAGCTTACAGTCTCCTCATGTCTCACATCTGATGCTCGTGTCTGCCGCTGGTCTTCGTTTCTTCAGTGAAGCAGAAGCTTCAGTGGATGTTTAAGCCACGTGCTTCATGTATATCATGTAAATTAGGAATAATGCAGATTGCAATTTTCACTCGTTTTGATTTAAGTGATCCATCAACTATTCCACCTCCACCAAGCTTAGATTGTTTGATGCCTCTGAGCCGGTGACAGCCGTGTGGTCCGGACTCGTCAACGAGATATCTTAGAAACACCATGAGGGGATTTCTTCAAATATGGGACAACCGCCCAGTCGGACTAAAGGATGAACCGATTAGACTTTGGTGGTCAAAGGTCACTGTGACCTTGCAAAGCAAGTTCATTACTCAGGAATTAATTGTTAGTTATGACAATTTCACACAAATGTCTAACAGGATAAAATGATGATGATATTTTGAAAAGACATGGATGTAAACTGCAACCTGACTGATTGGTGGAGGCAGACAACCTTGAGGTGGTGGTTATAGTTATTTAGATTTATTCATTTTTTTAATTTCCAGAGATTCCAGTCATTTTTATTATTATTTACACATAGAAAATACACATTAAAACAGGTGGAAACACGGTTATCGTGGTAATACTTAGCAGCCTTGGCTGTTGCAAGAAAGGATGATAATAAATTGAGTAATAATAAATAATGTAAAAAAATAGCATAAAATGAAATGTTAATGTGTGATGAAAAAGCAAAAGTGTGACGTTGGTGTTAACTGTGATGACACTACGTTCACTTAAATACAAGCAAACCAGATTGACATGAAATCGACGGCAGACGTAAAGACGTTTTAGAAAAGATCCAACATTTGCAACAGCTGTGTGTCACCATTTCTGACGTTTTAAAGAGAAAACAATCAACTCCATGAATGGAGAAAATAATGCATTAGTTGCAGCTCTACCTGTGATCCAAACTGCTCCTGACGTTTTCATTGGTTCGTATGCAGAGAAACAAGCTTGGTTACAAATCACCCCGTGTTCACATTTTTTTTGTATGTTGTCAATCTCAGTGCACATTATTTCCCCAGAGCCTCACAATGCTGCACTCGCTGTCAGAGCCTGAATATTTAGAGGAAGGAAAGCACGCCACGAGGAAGAGTCGCACTCTCCAAATAAAGCATTTTGGGATGGTGTTGAATTATTGACGTATTAAAATCATACTACTTTACTCCCTACATTGTCCCTGCATACAAGCATGAAACTTGCATTAGGAGGATTGCAGCCCCACTAATGATCTTGTAATTTATTTATTATAAAGCTTTTATGAGTTCTGTTATGAATCCGGTCCTAAAGTTTTCCTCTCGCTGAAGAGAAATCTAAAGTTTTTACCATCGACTGCAGCGAGGTGCAAATCCGCTCTGAATAAAACCCTCCATGTTCCTGTTGAGTGACGTGTGTGTTTGTTTGTGTGTGTGTGTGTGTGTGTGTGTGTGTGTGTGTGTGTTAGGTCTGGTGACGTCTCTGTCTGAGGGCTGGTACAGCCTCCTCCTGGACCTGCAGAACCGCCTCAACAAGGTCATCAAGAGCGTGGGCAAGATCGAGCACAGCTTATATCCTTCTTATACATTCATACGCAGCTCCATCTGTCGCTGGGCGGAGGAGAGCTGCGCTGACAGGTGTGGTTGGAGGCAGTAAACCCACAGAGTGAAGTGACAAAGTGATGATCGTCAGTGGCTTCAAATGCATGAAATGGTTCATGTGGCCAATCTGCCGCAAGATCTTAAGCTGTATTTTAAGCAAAAATGATGCTAGTAGTTGCAGCTTATCCAGTGTGAAAGTTCATTCGTCTTTTATTGATTATTTTCATTGTCGATTAATCTGTGGGTTTCTTTCTCAATTAATCAATTAGTTGTTTGGTTTTTAAAATGTCAAAAAAAAAGGTGAAATACGCCAACATGACTCAACTCAGAGATATTCAGTTTACTGTCACAGAGGAGCAAAGAAACCAGAAAATATTCACATTTAAGAAGCTGGAATCACAGAATTTTTACCATTTTTTTTATGAAAAAATTACTCTGATCAACTACCGTAATTGATTATCAAAGTAGTTGGCGATTGATTTGATAGTAGTAGTACTAGTAGCAGCTCCAGTCGTTTACAGTAGTAAACTAAAGGTCTCGGTCTCCTTGGTCGGACACGACAGTACACCTGAAGACATCATCTTGGGCTTTAGGAAATTGTGAGGTGCATTTTTCTCTATTTTTTGACATTTTTTAGTCTTAACAGTAAATCAATTTATCAAGAAAATAATCATCAGAATAATCGATAATGAAAATTGTTAGTCGCAGCCCTGTTTGTACAGACCAGTCAGAAACTGAAGCATTTGTTGTATTCTGAATCTTTTCAGTAATATTTTATAGATAACAGAGATTGAGAATTAAGGCCTTGACAGTCTTTTATCCTCTGTGCAATTCATTTGCACGTCATTACATTTTCTCATTTTTTTTATCATGAATACACAGAATGCAGAGTTTTTTCAACAAGGCCAATTTTCTGAGCTTGACTTAAAGGTATCAGCCAGTGACGTAGTGCAGAACAGGTAGAGTTGCATAAGGAGGCTCCGGACCACTGTTGGCCTCGCCCAGAGGCCGTCCTTATGATAACACTAATAATACTAATAAAGGAATATCTTACCTTAACACCACTTTAGGAGAACTACGGTGGCCTTCAGGTAACGTAAAACGGGAAAGGCTCTCTGTAGAGCCAGTGTTTGGTTTATTCGTACTGTAAAAACATGGCGGGCTCTGTGAAGAGGACCCGCTCCCTATGAAGACATGACGGGCTCATTCTCAAATCATTGTTAATTTCAGGTGATCATATACCAATGAAAGCACAGTTTATGAATACTAGATTCCATTTCTGCTAATAGAGCCAATGAAATCCAACCCAGTTGAACTGGGGGAGTTTTGTATTATGCATCAAACTCTCTACAGGTTCAGCGGTACCAACACCTGATTCTGTTTGACTGACAACAGTAGCTGTTATCTGTTGTGAACACTGCTGCTTTTTTAGACTTCCTACACATCATACTGCATTTGTTCTGTTGACTGTGCCTGAGGTAAATTATGTGATATTGTACTTAAGAAGCGATCCTCAGGCGAAGCAGCAGCCTTGTATTGATTTTCCTTGACTCCGCTGCACCTGGAGGTCCTTCCACACAGAGCGAAAGACGGAGCAGGCCACGGGATTCATCGACGGGGATCTGATTGAGAGCTTCCTGGATCTCGGTCGAGCCAAGATGCAGGAGGTCGTCAGTACTCTGCAGGTAGGAGCTTGTGTTCATCCACATCCAGATGAACTGTGATTCTTCCTTTTCTGTGCGTCCTTTTTATTCTGTTTTCATGGAAGACTACGGTAAACACCCTGGACTGCTTCATGGAAAAGTGCATTAATCACTACAGTTTTAAACGTACTCAGCAGCTCCATCATTGCCATGTTGATCAGCTAGTTAGCTAGTTAGAGCCTGGACCTCTGCTCTAATATCAGACTTGCGTATGTGGTGAAGAGGCAAACTGAAACTGTGTTGTCATTTGTGTATTTGGCTGGAAGCAGCGTTGAGCTTGCAGAGAGCCTTCAGACGGTTTCATTAGCTGCTCCTGCGCTGTGTGAGCGGGAACTGGGAGTGTTTTTCATGGCAGGAACAGGTGGCAACATCACTTTTGGCAGATAAACAGATAAACCTACTTTGCTTTGTGTGTCTCTTTGCTCTCATGGTATTTAAAAAAACTTTAGCTCATAAACAAAGACTGTTCCCCGTTTCCCTCTGACGAAGACTTTGCCAGGAAACTCCTGCTGAAAGCCAAGATTTTAGTCAAGTGAACATTTGCTGTAAAAGTAAAATATGCTGCAGCATCAGTTGCTCACGTCCATCCTGCTGCAACTGAAAATATTCACCTTTAAAATAATGCAGCGTAGATTTGTGCTCTTATCATCTGGAAAGTAGAGCTGCAACTAGCAGTTCTTGTAAAAATCAAGTAATATGACTGAACGGTGAGAAACGCTCATCATAATGTCCCCAGCTGATGCCGTCACATATGTTGTCCAAAATCCAAATATGTTATTTACTATCGTTTAAGACAAAGAAAAGCAGCAGAATCTCACATTTGAAGATGTTTGAAGAGATGTATTTTATTTCCTGTGTGTGTAGGTGTGTCCAGATGTGTATGTGTGTGTGTATATACAGTACATCTGTATACACACATCATACTAACTTACTTTCTTTTCTTTTTTCTTTTCTTGTTTTGTCCTTTGTCTTTTCCTTCTTTTTATTTTTGTCATTATTTTATTTTCATCACTCTCTTCCTTATTGTTTTAACTTTACCATCAGTATTATTTCTTAACTATAAAATGTATAAACATTGTAGGAATGTGATACGTATGACCAACAACGTATTTAAGACAATGGAAATTCATTTTTATTCAAATTTATGACATTTCTTCATAACTGATTGATTGATTGTTTTGCAGCTTAAATGAAAAGCCTTTATTTAAACCTTAAACCTTACTGGAAAAAGGCACGAGGCAGAAAATGGTTAGTTTAGCTGAGGTCAGTGATTCAAAACATGATTTTTAAAAAGACCATGAAAGATTTATGTTGTCAATAATCAGTACAGGCAAAAATCTAAAATCATCGAAAGAAATGGAAGAAAATGCAGAAAACCAGGTGGAAAGTAACTGAAATGCTGCTGAAACAGACGCTTTCCTCTCTGCTCCTGTTAATCTGACCATGTAGTGAGTGACGTCCCGGTGGCGTTTGTCTGGCGTTTGTCTGGCGTTTGTCTGGCGTTTGTCTGGCGGTGGTGGCTCACTGTTTGGTTGTCGTTCAATTCCAGATCGATGACGGCAGCGGCATGAAGCGTGAAGCCACCGTGGACGAGGTCATTAAGATAGTGGAGGAGCTGACGAGGATCCACTAACCCCTGCCCAGTGAGAGGAGGGTCCCGAGGAGGAAGGGAACGGTTTGGCTTTTGCAGAATTGTAAATAATTATAAATAAACAGTGTGTGCATGTTCGTCCTTCAGACCCGATTTGTCAACCGTTGAGGCCCTGAAGGCGCCACACCACGATGAGTGTAGCACGCTTCATTTAGAGCCTCTGGGCGAAGTGCGTAGCATCCTGTTTGGACAGCAAAAAGACCAAAGTAAGGACACTGGTCTGAGTGTGTGTGCGTGTGTGTCTGTGTGCGTGTGTGCGTGCGTGCGTGTGTGTGTGGAATAATGTGTGACTATAAATAGGACAAAAACAGAGATTTTCCTCACCAAAAAGCTTCTCTGGGATATCTGTGAGCAGTTGAAGCAGTTGGCAGATTTCTGCTCCCCACAGTTTAAATCTGACTGACTTAACTGTTCAACTTTATTACTGAAGTCTGGAGTAACAACGCTGTAAGAAAATCAAGAGGAGGAAAATGATAGATTTATAGCTATTTTGTCTTTGTGATGTTTTCTTTGTTTATTCGAATAAACTTTGCTTTAGTACTGTTAACACCTGGCTCTCAGTTGTTTCTTCTATTCCAACTGTTATTATCCTCAAAACCAGGCTGTTATCACAAGCAAAGGGCAACTACTCTCAGTCTCAGTTTGCCTTTTTGAATGGCATACAGAGGACCGCGGCCTGCTGCTGTGGACAGTTATTTCCTGTCATGCAGGAGCAGAACGTGCGTGCTAACTGGCCGTCGGCTGTCGTCTTTGCGATGTGTTTGAGCGCAAATTTTTGGCCAAGACAAAGGTGACGCGAGGCGACTCAACCAGTTCTTAGATGTTGGGCTAGTTTATCTGGGCCATAAGAACACAATATATAGTGTTAAAAAAACCAGTCTAGTGCAGAGTGGTCAGTCGGGCACTCCAATAACATGGTGAAGATGAAGACTGTTGTCAGACCCTGTAGACAGTTTGCCGTTAATAATGGATGATGGTGCGATTAATTGTGATTAAATATCAGTATCATCTCTCTGGATTTGCACAAACTTGCACGGTGAGGTTGACATTTTTGTTTTTTAATGAAATGTCTCCACAGTCAGTGAATTTACTGATGTGAAATATGGTGCAGACATTCATGAGTTGTATTAACACTGATCTTTCTGTCACTATACTTTGATTTATAACAAAATACCTGCAAAACAAATGACATTCCCATCAACCTACTAATGTGACACTTGCTGGTTTTCTTCAACTAAATATCTTTGGGTTTGCAAAGCTAGCAATTTCAAGACTTCATCTTGGCCTTTGGGCAGTTGAAACTGGCATTTTTTGGTAATGAAAATCATTTTAATAGCGACCCCGGGTTCATGTAAACTCCTCCAGGTATTTTGGGTATTTTGGGCAAAGCAAATTATTTGCCAAAGATGGTGTAGCCCTTATGAACCGAATATAAACTTTTTATTCAGGATCGTTTGCATTTAGTCATTTTCTGCTTTTTATATACAAATGTTTCAATACACTTGACTGATATGCCAATCGCTGATGCAGACCTTGTTTATCAAATTAAAACAGCATCGCAGCCATAATCAATCTCAGACATCAGTTAATCCGTTTGCATCTGCTTTCTAAATGTGGGATTTCCTTGTTTCTTTGTCAGACCTGCTGGAAATGCTTTACTGTGGCATTGTTTTCTTAAGCACCTCATTAATTCCTTTTGTGTGCATTTTACTTTTCATCTACAGTAAACTGTGTCAAAACCGAAGATGCTCTTTCCGTTGAAAAGGTCTTACAGCCTGAAACGCTGGCAAGGCGACTCTGCAAACCAGCTCAAAACAAAATTTGCCTCAACGTTGCATTTGTTAACTGAGGTTTATGAAGCAAAAGCTGGTCAGAAACTGGCAGTGGACGTCCTCTGCCAGTTCTCCTCAGCTATTTCTGTCCTCTTGTCAACCTTCCTGAGGCATTCAGGCCTTTGTTTCGCTCTGGTGTTTCTTCACACTACACTGTAGTGTGTGTCCTTCCTCATATTAACACCTGTTTTCTCTGTTGAAATGGATAAAACGTGGAGCAGGTAAGCTTCACTCCTCTGTAAATACACTGTGCCTATAAATACTGAAAGAGCTGAATAGAAGTGGAGTAAACGGTGGGACTTGAGGATAAATGAAGTGACTTCTTTCATTTTCCTAAAATACTATAGAATCTTCCTTTTTTCACCGACGTTAGATTAAATGGGAGATATTCTGTAAAGGACAACATGTTACTGTGCTTTTTATTCACAGAAGGTTTAATGTGAAGTAAATGTGCAGTGATGCTTTACCAAGGACACACTAGAAAACAGGACACAGTGAAACGCCTGTATAAACAACAGTCTTAACGATGATACACCGTCCAGTGCTGCAAGACGGCGTCACATTTAAAATAACCACCAATCATAAAGCCATTATGTCAGGGCCCTTTTCAAAATTCAGATTTGGAGCACCCCTCCTTTATTTATTAGTTAATTAATTTATTTATTCATTTGCTACATCGATGCCGAAAACTAAACTGGCCTATGTCTTAACGGCCCTGCGTTATGTCTCACATCCGCAGTCCAAATGTAAACCAAAGTGGTCCAGCACTCAGTAGACCTTTGGGTCTACTTCTCTCTGTTATTTACAGTATATGAAAAAACAGATTTACGTCTGCAATCACGAATTCGCAGCAGACAGTTTACGGCCTGCTAAGACGTGAAAGTTCGTTCCGTGGCATCAGTACCCAGCAGCAAAGCTACGCTTCCGCCATTTTGGACTGAAAGTGACTACCGGATGCCTGTAAAACATCCCTACGTACTGCTGAACAGAAGTAAAACTAAATTATTTATATTCTGTTGTCATAATTTTAATGTTTTTACCAAAATTGCCTGTGTTGAACAATGAAAATCTTATAAATATGTATACTAATGCATACTAAATATGCATACTACTATTGATTTATTAAGGGAAAAAACATTTGCAAGGAACATGATTAAATGTCAAAGCTGTATTGATAAAGCACATGCACTGTACAGAACATTTTTTTTTATGAAATATAAAAAGTCTAATATATCATCCCCACCCTGTTGATGGTAAAGCAGTACTATAGTTTATCTGAATAAGCTGAAGTCTGGAGCAGTTCTGGCCTACAGCTGGACCTGGGGAATCAGATGAGGTTGAAAATGTGTTTTTGCAGCCGCTGGGTTGGAAGCATCGGAGGCACTCTGTCTGAATGCGGTCCAATGTCATGTGGGTGCTGTGTGGCTGTATATTCTGGGTTAGCCTCTAGTCCGGCTTGAAGTGCAGTACGCTGGCTGGTGAGCTGCTGGCTATGAAAGGTTGGAGACCACACCATCCACCCAGACACCTCACCGTAGGTGCTGCCCTCCTCATCGGACATGGTATCAATAGCGATGTCCCTCCAGAGGCCACGTTATCTGCTGTTAATACACTATCTGGCTTCCAGCAACTGTAAACACAGATCAGTGCAGTCAGCACTGACATGCTTGGTGTGAAAGCTTGACCGGCTTAGCAACAATAACCTGGCAGGGAGAGGCTCAGCGAGATGGAAAATACTATAGATTATCAGGGCATTTTGAAGATGTGTTTGCAAGGTAACTGAAACAGGCTATATATTCAGTTCACAAACAAAAAATTAGGTCTGTCAAAGTTAACACGATGACACAAATTTGTTTTAAAGCTACTAATTTCTTTAATGCATTAACACAACTTGCGATTTTAGAAGTTGTAGTGGTCTCAGTTTGAAAGCTGATATCATATGAAACCTAACCATGGCACCAACCAGGTCATGAAGGGGGTCAGATAACGCTCCAAACTTAAATTATCAAAAATATATTTGATTGAGCGGCTCACCCCGAAGTATTCCTGGAAATCTCAGGATAAACTTCCACAATTCAGCAGAACTAAAGCAGCAACATTACAACGTAAATCCTGCCAAAACTAAGCATCCCTAGATATGATGTTTAAAATATCAGGAACTCACTGGAGGTACACAGGTGTGAACTGATAATATTAACGATGGCTGAGCTCCACTGAGTATCCCAGGAGGCCACGCAAGTGAGCCATCATCCAGCTCACCAGGGTCCTGGAACTGACAATTAACTGGGTTACAGCAGTAATTAGTGTTATTATTTACACCTGTGCTATTTGTGCTGTGAGGTTTACGTCACCGTCAGACTCAGAGGACCAGCGATAATGGAAACATTGATCTCTTAGTTGTGATTTCATGGATTAGAAGGCCTTTAAAGCGAGTCTGCCCTTCAGTGCTTTCAAACACAAAAACAACAGAAACTTTAGAAAGTAATATTAATGCTAATATTATAGCATTCAGAGGCTTATGCTTTGTTTGTGGTCTCAGTAGTTGTCAGAAAGTTTCCATGCAGACGACCTTTGTGTGAACTCCAATTATATTTTTTCAGATAATAACCCGTGTCTGCTACACCAGATTTCAAAACACCCAACTGAAATGTGCAAAGTGGAGCAAGCTGTGTGACTTATTAGCTGTTTCCACCTACACACAGGCTACTTTACAACCCACAGTGTGATACAAGTCCAGGTCTCTTCTCTGGGTCTTCTTGAGTTATAGGGAATCATTAAGCGAAGAAGTCGTTCTAGCTGAGTACACCGAAAAGACGATTTAAAACAGGCCCCAAAATAGCTCCAGCAACATCACAGATGGGTGATATCTTGCCATGTAACAGGCTCTCAGGACGGATCTGACTTCAAAGAGGAGAAGGAAGGTCGACCATGTAGAACCACCTCTGGGAAAAGTCCTGCACAACCACAGTCATGTACTGATTAAACCGAGCAACTCCACCAGAGCAGCTGGGAGGCTGAGGCAGATCACATCCCCTCAGACTGTTTGACACGTGGCTGTGTAGTCTAAACGGGTGTCGCTGTTTCCACTGAGCACGGTTTGTACACAGGAATCTGGGTCCCAGCTCCGACTCTCACAGGTTTTAATCCCACCAAGCTGGAGCCAGGAGCCCTGCTGGAGCCAGGAGCCCTGCTGGAGCCGGGGGGCCCTGCTGGAGCCAGGGGGCCCTGCTGGAGCCAGGGGGCCCTGCTGGAGCCTGGGGCCCTGCTGGAGCCACGGGGCCCTGCTGGAGCCACGGGGCTCTGCTGGAGCCACGGGGCCCTGCTGGAGCCAGGGGGCCCTGCTGGAGCCACGGGGCCCTGTTTGAGCCAGGGGGCCCAGCTGGAGCCACGGGGCTCTGCTGGAGCCAGGGGGCCCTGCTGGAGCCTGGGGCCCTGCTGGAGCCACGGGGCCCTGCTGGAGCCAAGGTGCCCTGCTGGAGCCAGGGGGCCCTGCTGGAGCCAGGGGGCCCTGCTGGAGCCAGGGGGCTCTGCTGGAGCCAGGGGGCCCTGCTGGAGCCTGGGGCCCTGCTGGAGCCAAGGTGCCCTGCTGGAGCCAAGGTGCCCTGCTGGAGCCTGGGGCCCTGCTGGAGCCACAGGGCCCTGCTGGAGCCAAGGTGCCCTGCTGGAGCCACGGGGCCCTGCTGGAGCCACGGGGCCCAGCTGGAGCCACGGGGCCCTGCCTCTCTCTTGTTATCTGTGCTGGTTGTGGTCTGTAACTCTGGTCTGATCACTTTCTGGCAGTTTTATTGTTTATGTTAAGGAAACACTTTGCTGCATTGTTTTGAAAAGTGATATTAAAGGGAACAACATCCATCCATCCATCGTCAACCGCTTATCCCGTTAGGGGTCGTGGGGGGTCTGGAGTCGATCCCAGCTGGCATTGGGCGAAGGCGGGTTCACCCTGGACAGGTCTCCAGTCCATCACAGGACACATAGAGACAGACAACATAGAGACAGACAACCATTCACACTCACATCCACACATTTAGAGTCATCAATTAACCTAAACAGCATGTCTTTGGACTGTGGGAGGAAGCCGGAGAACCCGGAGAAAACCCACGCTGACACGGGGAAAACATGCAAACTCCACACAGAAGAGTCCCAAGCCGGATTCGAACCTGCGACCCTCTTGCTGTGAGGCAACAGCGCTAACCACTGCACCACCGTGCAGCCCTAAAGGGAACACATCATACTCATTTTCAGATTCATACTTGTATTTTGGGTTTTTACTAGAACATGTTTACATGCTTTAATGTTCAGAAAACCACAGTTTTTCTCATCCTGTCTGTCTGAATATACTTGTATTCATGCTGTCTGAAACAGCAGTTTTAGTTTTAGTCCCTGTCTCTTTAAGGCCCCCCTCCTGAAAAGCCCAGTCTGCTCTGATTGGATAGCAATAAAAATATGGTGCACCTGTGCAAAGGTAGTTCTGAAGCTGTGGGTGTATATTAGTTATATTAGTTTTATATATATATATATATATATATATATATATATATATATATATATATATATATATATATATATATATATTTTGCACAGTAGGAAGAAGAATAACAACCATTTCCAGTGTGTTTGACATTGTATAAAATTATATTGCAAGCCTTATCCTTTAATTCAGAAATATAATTGTATATGTTCGTCAGTCAGTCTCACAGCAGCCTGTCTGTGGCGGTCCAATCCATGTGTTCATACTGAAGATGTAAATCATGTCTGTTTTATTTATATAGCACCAAATCACAAATTTGCCTCAAAGGGCTTTACAATCCTCACAGCATACAAAGCCCTTTATTCTTCGACTTTAGTTTCCACAAAGCTGGGCGCTGTAGTTTTTAGCAGACCTTGCTCAAACAGGAGTGCATCTGTTGGGACTATTTTATTTTTATTTAAACTCCAGCGTCTGTGTTCATGGTAGAGGTAAGATCGGGCCTAAAAAATCCAGCCCGACCCGACCCAGGCCCACGGGTATTAAAGCCCGACCCGGCCCGAGCCCGATCAATTAACTTGATTTGCAGGCCCGAGCCTTTATATTGTATTTGTGAGGACTCAGGAGGAGGAGGAAAGGGAGGGGATGCGTCAGTCAGACCCGGACAGAGCTCTGCTCCGGGAAAAGGGACTGGTTGTGATTTGTGTGATCACATTTGTGACGATGCCTGAGCATCATGATAACAACATTTATATCTTACCATACAGCGCCTTCTCTGTTTTATCCAAATTATTTATTTTATAACA
Source organism: Pterois miles (assembly GCA_947000775.1). Classification (NCBI taxonomy): domain Eukaryota; kingdom Metazoa; phylum Chordata; class Actinopteri; order Perciformes; family Scorpaenidae; genus Pterois; species Pterois miles. The sequence goes on along the minus strand of CAMQGK010000479.1, from coordinate 1,569,194 downwards.
AGTATTCCTTAGTTTAATATCCATACATCGTTTTAGTATGCATAATATATAAATATATATTTATTAAAAAATGTTAGTGAGAGAGAAGCCCGGCCCGACCCGAACGTAATAATTGACATTTTGCTCAGGCTCGGGCTAAAGATCTTACCTCTAGTTCATGGTAATGAAGCAACACGGTGGCTCAGTGATGGTTTTATAACGGAGCTCTGTGGCACAGACGAATAAGCTCAGGCTCATCAGAGAATACTTATTAATAGATCAGTTCATTGTTGGTTTTAGTATTTTCTCAACAATAACAACAACACAGAATATCACCAGACTTCCTTTAACTGGTGGTCTCCGACCTTTTTGGCTTGTGACTGTCTAAAGTTAATCAGTGTCTACAGATGGTCCCTGCAGCCAGTTCAACCAAACTGCGTTCTACAGTTTCTGTTATTTTATTATTGCAGATCATTGCTATGTATAACAGACTGTTGCTAAGGGAACAGTTGTGACGTCAGAGTCCTTCAGGGCGATATAAGAGTGCTGCATCGCCCTGCTGGGGTTTATTTCACAACAATGACCGGCTCGCTGTACATTATCCCTGACTTATTGGGATTATTTTCTCACACTTATGAATGCTCCCCACAGGACCACAGAAGACATTATTCAACTGATCTTAATTTGTAAAATCAGTGTTGGGTTTCTTTAAATAGTTTTCAGAGGTAAAAGTCTGAAAAAAATAAACAAAAACCTTTTTCATTTTCTTATTTCTTGTCTTGTTATTATTCTCTCAACCCCCTAGCTTTATATTGAGACCTCTTGGGAGGTCCAGACACCCAGGCTTAAAACTACTGCATTAGACAAAGCTCCAAAAGTGAATTTCCATAAAATTTTCATATGAAAACCTCCTGTGTTTCCCACCAGTTGTCTGCTCCTGATTCCCCATTCAGAGGTGGAGCGCTTACTGAACGAGAGTTTGAGGGTTTCATGGATTCACTCGTCTCCAGTGGGCTGCCTCCAGGTCTGAGAAGCGAATGTGGAAATGCCTTAAATTTACATTCTTTCTAATTTCAGCAGCTGAGAGAGACCATGACCCAGAAGAATCAACGAAGAACCCAGGAGCGCATCACCAGGGCTGTGGACGAGTGTCTGCACCGGTGGGTGAACTCTGGGTCTGAGACGTGAAGCCAGTGCTGAAGTACCTTAAACTTGCATCCTTTCTAACAACCAGCAGGGTTACAAAAAGAAGGCTGGTTGTTTAAAAGTCTATGAGGAAACAATCCTACTTCTCTCTGATTTATTACCTCAGTAAATATTGTAAACATCAGTTTCTGGTCTCAGTCACTAGTTTCAAGTCTTCTTCAATACAGCAGGATGTTGATTTAGTAAATTATGGACCCATTTAGAGTCAAATAGATGATAAACAGTGGCATAAGTTTCAGCGGTGCCACCCAACAATCACCATCCTACACCGTGTCCCCACTGATTGCACTTCCTTACATCATATTAACAAATCATGTAGGCTGCCTATCAGCTGTGTCTGAGATCAGACTGGACAGACTGTTCTTTTTAAAGTGAAAAATCATGTTCAATATTGTGATATTTACTGGAAATGACACCAGCAGTAGGAAATTTTCAGCTCTCTGGCGACAGATTTTGTAGTGAAATGATGAGGTATCGTATTGATAACTCGTCATTTCAACTTCACCAGTCAGCCACTCCTCGTCTAGTGAGGCATTTCAAGGCCAGCGACAGGAATAAATATGAACTGCTTGGTGTCTGACAAAAGTTCAGCTCAAAATGGCGTCATTTGCTGCTCACAGCCAGGACGTTCCAATGAAAAATGACATGCCTCTGAAGCAGTGTTGTTAATGACTTTAACTGTAGGATAAAATGGGTGAGTACTGGTGTCTTATTGTTATTATGGAGTGAGATCAGGGATTTAAGTCTATGTTGCTGTGACAGTTATGTCTCATATGTTGGGAAATGTGGCTCTGCTGTACTCTGTCTGTGGGAACGTGTGGTGTCCACGGCAGGCTGTTAAATTAGCGTAGCTCGGTTTGGCGCTCCGGCTGCTGCTGTCCGTGGTGCTGATCGAGGGCTGGTCTGCAGTGTGGGCGTCCCACGCTGAGCCTCTCTGTTCTGGCAAAGCAACCGTCTGCTTTACAGCGGCTAGGTGTGTTCATGTGTGCGTGCACATGGGCGTGTGCTTGTGTTTGGGGCGAAGGCCCAAGACAAAAATTTACACTGGGGCCAATAACAGTTCTGTTATTCTGCTGATGATAAAGCAGGGGACGCTTTAGGGCGTGGCAGCCTTGTGATTGTAGCCACCTCGCTGTCCAGTCAGGGAGATGCCCATGTTTTTGTCTTACAACTTCCACAATGCATTTCGCTTTCCTACTTTACTTATACTGTATACAGTCTATGCTCATCTCCCCAAAGAAAATCTGAGGTCTTTGTCTCTTAGTCAAGCAAGTGAAACTCCACATTGTCTCTCTGGATGAACTGCGTATTTCCCCCCGAGGACAGAAGTGGACTATTTCATGGAGTCTAAACAGCATGGTTAATGCATTCATCCCTGGCAGGGAGCCTCCACTTTCTGGCACCTAATTTGTTACTGCCATCCCCGTCCTGCAGCAGCTGAGGGGCAGCCTCGACCCGGTTGCTCTACCCTTCTGCAAGTCTATGATTCAGCACAAGTAAATCTGGTGCCGGCGGTTTGTTTTGTTTTTCAGTTTGTTCTGTCTTACCAGAGATGAGACATTATCTCTGGCTTTCGTATGCTGTTGTTTTATGTGCAGGATTTTAGGCCTTTTATGAAATGCATTCCTTCCCATTTGGACTTTTAGAGATTTTGAGAAATATTAAGACATTTTCTCATTCAGCAGATGAAAAAAAATATCTGCAGCAATGCATTTAGACTTTAACACCCAGCAGAGCTATTGTGGATTGTGGATTTCTAGAAGATTGCAGTGTTGCTTGTCTCAAAGGCTGTCTCTGTTGCTTTCCCAATCCCACAATTGTCCGTAATAATACATGAGGAAGATGTGAGCGAGCGCTGACTGTGGGGATTTCAGGCTGACTCGAATGAAACACGTGATGTTCCCACTAAAAATGAAGCTGAGGTCTCCTCTGTGTATCAACGATAAGAAAAGCAGCCATCTCTCTTTAAAAATAGACAGGAATGACCAGAGCCTGCATGAAATCCCACTTCATTGTGAAGATAACATTTGATAGGAAACTGTTCTGTTGATCACTAATGCACAATCATTTCCACCCGATTGTGTTAATAATGTAGTGCCTCTAATCACATTAGCTTAGACGTAGAACGAGATCGGTTTTGATGTTTGGGCAGACTGCATGAAATATTCAAATGGAGGTGCCCTACATTAGGCGGTGAGTCTTATTTATTCTTTTTTTTTAGCACACTGGAGGCGAGTGTCTGATAGCACAGCCTTTATCTGATAGCCACGCTGAGATGCTAATCTGGTTGTCCAAACATGGTGTATAATTATGTTGCAGACAGAGAACCTAGACATTTTCTGGTGATATTTACAACATGGATATAAAAGTGTGCTTGTTAAAAACAAAGAGACAAAACACCGTCCTTAACCAAAGAGACTAGCACTCGTACTACTCTGTCCACCATTAGTTGATTTAATCAACACAATCGATCTGTTATGTCTTATGTCTTTACATTTCCTTCATCATGTTCCCCACTAGCTAGCTTGCTAACTTGTTCGCCTCTTTGGCTTCTAGACTCACACAGTAACGTTAATATTGCCGTTGCTTAGCAGCGGCGTTCTTCAGGACTTAAACACTTGAACGCAACACGTCATGTTCATGACTTAAGCTAACTCTTGGGTATGGTGTCCTGGTCTTAACACTGACTAAAGAAAGCTTAGTTTACTAAATCCAACATGACCGATTAGTTTTGATTGACCAATAGGGGGCAGCCTTAGGATGTAGCATCTTTTAGTCTGAGCAGAGAAAGCTCTGTCTGTGTTGGGGGGGGGCAGTTATTTTTCCTGGGGGGGCACATGAGAAACCAAGCCCTTATTTTTCAGTATTTGTTATACTAAAAATCAGCAAACCCAAACAGCATATTATTAAGAAAATGACATTATATACAGGAGTCTATGAACTGTACAGGACTGACTGGTTAGGGTACGAATGTTTCCATTAACACTTACATTAACACTTACATTTAACATTTACCTTAACATGAACCCTTCCCTCTCCTCCTGTGGTTCCTCTCTGCTTCAGTATCTCAGCCAGCAGCCCCTCGGCTGTCCTCTCCTTCTCATCTCCAGACAGCTTTCTGGATTTTTCTGCAGGTTTTGTCTCAAAGTGACAGTTCTAGTTGTATTCTTTGAATACAGCCATGTTTTTTGCAAACTAAGCTCACAGCTTTACTTCCAACCTCTGCGAAAAACTACTTAGCAACTTATTAAAGACGTGGCTCTGGAGGGACCGCTGCCTGTGGACTCGGACTGGACCGGGTTTGATTGCCTCTGGATGGGGGAGGGGTCCACGGCAGCACCCGCTGCTGGTTGAGAAGAGTCAGAACAAAACGAGCTTTCAGTCTCCAACAGTCTCCAGTAACCCCAGAAAAAGTTGCTAGATTTGTCTCTGGTCACTTTTTTACCAACGAGTCACTGGAGGGTCTGAAAACTCGCTAAATATAGAGACGAAGTCGCTGAGTTGACAACACTGTCGCCTCAGCAGGAGACGCTGCTTCAAACAGCACTCAGGTCAGCTTAAGCTCGCTAACAATATACCAACATTTCAAAATAAAAGCTATTTTCTTTTCTGTTTTTTTAAGCTTCGTAGGGTAAATTGTGTGGTTTGACTGAGACCTCGCGGGACCATCATAATGCCCAGGTCTGCTCTAAATCATAGGTGTCCAACCCAGTAATGATATTTGGCCTGCGAGATGATATCAAATGTCTATTAGACTGGCCTGCCGGTATATAGAGCATGAACTGCCAATAGCACAAATCCCAGAATGCTCTTTGTGTGTTGAGGGAACAGTGTGTAACATTTTGGGGGATCAATTAGCAGAAATGAAATATAATATAACAATGTTTTCATTAGTGTATAATCACCTGAAACTAGGACTCATTGTGTTTTCTTTAGCTTAGAATGAGTCCTTCACATCTACATAGGGAGCAGGTCCTCGTCACGGAGTCCGCCATGTTTTCTTTCAGTTTCTACAGTAGCCCAGGATGGACAAACCAACCACTGGCTCTGGACAGTGCTTCTTTCAGTTTTACATCACCTAAAGGCCATTGTAATTCCCAGAGACTGCTGTGAGACTGTGGTAATGTGAACCAGAGTGGTACCACCAGCCACCATCTTTCCTGCTAATAATTCCTAATTAGCACTAAACATAAAATCAATTTCATGGTAGCACCAGAAGAAAAGTTAAGGGATTTCCAAAATCCTTAGGATCCATCCTTTGGAGAACATGAATATATGCACAAAATTTAATCTGGATCCATCCAATATTTGTTGAGGTGTTCAGTCTGGACCAAAGTAATACTTGCATGGCTGAAAACAATTAAAAATCCGATTTTTTACCTATTTGTCATCATGACTAAGTGGTGGTGCTGAGAAATGAAGCCAAGGCAGAAGTGCCAAAAACTGTAGTTCCTCAAATGGCCACTTGAGGTTGGCTCCAAAAGTGAGTCAATCCCCACAGAGCCCAGTGTTAAAATGCCCAACTTTACAGCAGAAATAAACATGTTTACAGCCTTGGTTTTGGTCTCTATAGCTAATATCTCTATTCATGACAACTGTGCAGGAGGTGAACTTTTATATAAGAAGAAGAAGAAGAAGAAGATCAATCTTTATTAGTCCCACAGTGGGGAAATTCAGTTTACACTCTGTTGGTTTTTTTTAACTAATACATGGTACATGCAGACCTGAAACACACATACATGCATCAATGGAGAGATGTCAGAGTGATGGGGCTGCTCCTGACAAGCGCCCCGAGCAGTTGGGGGTTTGGTGCCTTGCTCAGGGGCACCTCGGCAGTGCCCAAGAGGTAAACTGGCACCTCTCCAGCTACCAGTTCACACTCAGTTTTTTTTTGGTCCATGTCGGGACTTGAACCGGTGACCCTCCGGTTCCCAAGCCAACTCCCTACAGACTGAGCTACTGCCGCCCCCAACTCAACTATTTTAATTATATTAAGGCTTAAACTCAGGAATAAATGAGGGCGTGGGTGCTTTTAGTGACAGGTGGGTGCAGGATCAGGTAGCCTGCTGTGCTCTGCTGGGTCACACCTCAGCTCCACCTGTTATCCACCTATTTGCCCCTTTTTGGATTAGTTGGGAGTTCGGCTGTGTCGTCACTTCCAAGATGGCGACAGCTGGAGCCAAACAATTTGAGCTTCACAACTGCTCAGTCAGTGATCATGACCCCTTCATGTTCAACAATATATACAACATTTATAAATCTGGTCATTAATAGTACATGTGGGCCTGTCATACTGTATGTCCTACACACTCAAGCTCATCTATGAAACATTAATATCAGACCTGAGGTGGCACTCCATGCTGACATACACCTGGAGGTCATTCACCATCCTGCTGGTGTCTCTACAGTCAGAGTTTGACTGTCTTGAAGTAGCTTAAATCATTCAACACTAGTGATGTTGTCATTAGCTCAGTCTACCAGTCCTGTTCATACAGGACCTCCAGGCCAACAAACAGGGTTCTGACAAACAGCAGCATTTTAAGCCACAAAGTAATTTAAAAAATGTAACAGCCTGTGACAAGAGAAAACATCTTGTTTATTTTTATGTCAGACTTCACTGCAGAATTAATTTTTCTGTCTGGCAAGCCATCGGATGGTTGGGAGAGCTCCAGTTTACAGGACTTGTTGCCTCAGCTGACAGCCGAGCTTTAGCCTCATGTTACTGCGAGGATAAATATTTAAGCTTGCAGTGTTTTGACAAAGGAAGTCTGGCAACTACTTAAGGTGTTTTTAAATTGGATGTTATAATTTGTGTGACATTATTTAAGCAGAATCTCATATTTAGCAAGCAACTGTAAGCCACCAGAGCCAGGAATCAGAAGTGACTTGGAAGATTTAAAAGAGGATCTTTTCAGCACTTCTGAAACCCATACGGATCTTTAAATTCACCGTTTTCATGGAGGGGGTTGGCCCAACCAGAGAGACATACAGTACTACTCACTTGTTGGCTAAAACTTTGAGATTTGACCTTAACATTTGATTTTGTTAGCAATCAAAAGATGATTTTAATGATTTAAGGCTTCATAGGAGAATGGGTGAAAATCAGGCGGCAGCCAACGCTGAAGAGCCTCAAACCTCCATCCTGTCTCCAGCCAGCAGGGGGCGACTCCTCTGGGTCTATAGAGTCTCTAGAAAATGATCCTCCTCTCTGATTGATTACCTCAGTAAACACTGGAAACATCAGTTTCTGGTCTCAGTCAGTAGTTTCAGTCTTCTTCAGTACAGCAGGATGTTCATTTAGTGAATGATGGTCCATTTAGAGTCAGATAGACCAGAAAGCAGGGGGGCTTTAGGGCGTTGTCCAGTCTGGGATTGGCCCGTCTTAGAACTTTAACCCTTTCATAGTGTGTTTTCAGTTCATTTAAATTAATTGTGGTGGCCTAAAAATGTCTTTTTGTCTTGGTTATCCTTAACTCTGCACTCTTGTGTCACTTCTGGTTGCAAAAAACAAAGGCAGCAATGGGAATAAACCAAGGTGGGGATGCCAAAATGCCAAACCCAAGGCTTCAAAACGGTAGTCCACAAACCAATGGGTGACGTCACAGTGACTACGTCCACCTCTTATATGCAGGTGAAAATATGAGGTCGCCATAGACATCATAACAAATCTGTTAAAATAATTTGAACTCGTGGAAAATCAATGACGAGAAGCTCCACTGACATTTCAAGCTTTTACCACAGGAGTGATGTCTCTTCAGTTCTGGCCAGGCCCTGTTGACTTCAGCAGTGTTATCAATATGGTCGTCACACTTTAACATGAAAAGAGAGTTAATGGCTTTGGATTGTAAATCAAAAGGTTACACAGAGGAGTATTAAGATGGGCAGTAGTTTGTCATTTGTGTTTTCTGCGTCTCATCCTGAAAAAAATGAATTCATTTATTCAGGTAGAAGTTGTTTGCTGCTGCTTACAAATTGTGCTGTAATCTGTTGTGTCAGTTGATTGGTGGAGGTTTAAACAAACCCAGCCAGAGGTTGATGGATTAGACGCAGCCGTGTGCGACCTTTCAGTTTTACACGGTCGGTGCAAAGTCAAACCAAGCAAGCACCCACTTTCGGTTCACTGTAAAACTTTACGTTGAAAAATCACCATGAAGATATTCTATCATCAGAGAGACATGTAGGCCTCTGATTTCCAAATTATTTTGAAAACCAGGAAATTGCCATTGTTAATGAGTGGTCTACAGTCTAAATCTGTTATTCTGGCCAACACACACGTGGACACTCCTTGTAATGGGTAGGTTCAGCTCCTGCTGTCTCTAACAGGTGCATACAATCGAGCGAACTGCTTCTATCGACCTTCTTCACAGCAGACTTGTCACGGAAGGAAAAGCTCAGGTCAAACAAATTTATTTAACAAAGCCAGTGAGCCAGATACCAAACCTATAGCTCACAGAAATCCAGTTTTCAACATCACTAATGACACCAACATGAATGGGTCGTATCAGTCCGCTCTCATTGACACACCCCTCGGTGTGTGACGGCGATGCACAAGACACTCTTTAACACACTGTGTGAGAAGCTCTGAAGTAGTACGATGATTAAAGAAATCTACCAAACTTTAATATTCATTATTAGGATTGTCAAAGTTACGTGATAATAACCTGATTCTCATTTTAATGCCATTAATTTCTTTAACACATTAATGCAAATTGCTGTTTTTAAGTTGTAGCAGGCTTTTAAAGCTAGACTGAATAAACTGGCCTCAAACCCAACCATAAAACCTAAAGAATCCATCGGTACCAGCCAGGTCATACTCAACAGGTCATAAATAACGCTTCAAACTTACACTTAATTTTGGCAAGGAAATACTGGCATGTCCATGTTCAAAGGGGTCCGTTGACCTCTGACCTCCAGATGTGTGGATGTAAATGGGTTCTCTGGGTCCCCACCAGTCTCCCCTTTACAGACATGCCCACTTTCTGATAGTCCCAGTCAGTCTGGATCAAGTCCTAGTCAGGTCAGCACTCTGACACACTGACAGCTGTTGTTGCCTGTTGGGCTGCAGTTTGTCATGTTCTGATTGGAGCAGATTGTTGATGCTAAAGTCAGAACCTGGGAGGGTTTCTGGACAATATCTGGTATTGATTAGTGTTGTTATTGATTTGCATTAATAAACATATACACACATTTGCATAAAGCAGTGGGTAACCACTCCACTGTTGATAAGATTATTAAATAATTGGCAAATCTTCTTTTAAGGTACGACTGACAGCCCTATTCATCATACATGACACATACTGTATAGGTGTAATGTTTGGGTGACTAGATCCATTTGGCCCCTGATTAAATCAAGTCAGCTGCTAGTGGAGCTTTTTTCCAGTTTGAAGTCTCTGCTTATGTGGTAAGAAGAGACAGCTCTCATTTTGCTGCAGATATTTTCAGTGTTTTTTTATCATAAAGTTCAAACATAAGAGCCACAATCAGTGATTGCTGACCCCTTCTTCCCTAACAAAGTCTATATTATGACTGTAGATATTCAAGTGGAAAAAACCATGTGGACTTGACTGTAAGTGGTATGAATATGTGGTTCTACTCTGTTTTAATATAATCTGTCTGCCTGAGCAGTCTAGAGGTAAGCTTATCTGTTTACCTGTATTTTGCAGGACACTGACCGAGCCTTTAAAGTTATTCTGGGATGACAAAATATTTTGGGCTGTGCTTCATTTTTGGAGCAGGACACACACAAAAAAGAAAATATATCTTTTATTAAGCGTTGCTTTTTTTAGGAGACATCATTGCTGGATTTTAGGGAGTAAGACAGTGACAAATACAGGTGAGAAATGGCCTGAAATGTTGTAATTTTCTCCCACATTGAAAAGGCCATCCGTCCATGCAGTTTTTTCAGTTCAGCATGGACTCGCTGTTTGGCTTCAGCAACAAGAAATGAGGATAGAGAGGTGAGGGAGCAAACACACAGGTATGTTTTATTGATCAAGCACAAGATGGGAGAGAGCCCATGAACATGAGAATGAATAATGCATTGGATGAGGGTAAAAGAAACAGAGATCTGCTGAGGCGAAGAGGTGAAATCAAGAGGCAACAGAGGGACAAGAGGGGATGCCGGGGTTTGGAGAGGGTCGGCTGTGTTATAAGCAACCCCATTTCCAGACTAATGGAGTCAACGCAGCCTCTTTTGCTTGTGTTTGAATTGGTGCACACAGCTGTGAGAGGTTTATAGCCTTCTGCATGTTGATAAGCTGATTACAAGTTAATAGTTTTATCAGTCTTGATATATCACATTTCTTTCCATCCAGAGTGTTCAGCTCTGCTGTTGATAGATTTTGAGATAATGGGCCCCTGGGCACAGACATTAAGACCCCCCATCTCCACTATTTAAGAGCCAGACACCCAGAAAGCTTTGCAAAATAACACTAAACAACAAAATATCTCAAGATGGTCATTTTCTGTCTCTTTGTGGTCGTTTTGTGTCCCTTCATGGTAGTTTGGCTTCTCCTGGTGGCTGAGGTAATTTCACATCTCTTTGTGGTTGTTTTGCGTCTCTTTGTGCTCAATTTGCAACTCATTTAGCCTTTCCCATTTCTAAAATTGTATGACTTGATTCCTGTCCTCGACTCCTCTCCTCGACTCCTCTCCTCGAGTCTTAGTCTCACCTATGGGAGATGACAGTCGGGGAGGCGAGGAAGAGATGCGAGGAGAGAGGAAGTGAGGAAATACTGTATGTTTTCACAGACGTGACGTCTTTTCCTCTGAAGCGTCACATGAAGCGTTGTCAGTTTCTGATGGCAGCAGCAGCTGGATCACAGCTGGATCAGCTGTCAGTCGGCTTTAAGAGTTGTTCCTGTCTGTATTAACTGGACTACTAATAAAGACACAGTTATCAGTGGCAGAGCAGCAGTGTTTTCTCTCTGTAGTCTGTTACCTCTACATGAATAACAGCCTGCAGTCTGTACTGATACTGTGGACTAAGTCCTGCTTAGAGGCTCAGGATCCATTTCTGCCGGCACAGTGCCTTTATATTAGTTATTCATTATTAGCGTCTGTATTTATCTACATTCTGACACTAGAAATTATTTATTAGGCGAAATGTTTGAGGGAAAATTGAAATACTGCAACTCAAACCTGATGAATTATCAGCCTCCCATGTGACTGAATGGAAATCCTGATAAATGATGTTAAAGGGTGTAAAAGACAAACCCTCATTCAATCTCTGTCTGTAATAGTTTTCTTAATTAATTAATTCTTAAATGACAGATCATGAAAAAACTTCATCATAACTCAATAACACAACCATTAACCATAAAACCATCCGGTACTTCGTTGTAAATAACATCTCAAACCTGTAATATCATATTAAACTTCAGTACTTTACTTTAGCATATCAAATCTGCAATAGCATATTAAACTTTCAATGCTCTATTCCTTAGTACTCACATACTGTACCCTGTACTAGTACGTAGTGTACCAGCATCATAAACATGAATTCAAGCTCAATGTGAAATGGAAACAATATCCTTCAGTTTAGTAGACTACCAGCCATTAAGACGGTGGTGAAGGTGATGGGCAGTCTCCTGACTCTCTGAGGTCTGCTGTCCGTTGAGGAGTTTCATGCAGTCCTGGGTCAGCAGGTATTCAGCCTCTCTCCAGTCATGCGAACTGCCTCTTGTACAGGCTGAACCCAACACTTCACAGATGACACATGCCGCATTGTATTCTTGCCATCCTTTCCCAGAATAACTGAGTGTCTTTTTCGGTCGCCCCGGTACAGGGTTTGGTTCAAATGGTGTTTGTTCCACCGGAGCAGGACCTTGCTGCCCTGATTCACTGTGCTGTCTTTTAGTCCTGTGTGTTTGTCTGCATCCTTTCTCCTTCCTCACAGCATCCGTGATGCGAGCAGCAGCTTCCTGTCCAGTCGGTTGTAGCTGGTGTCTGGTGGTCCACTGACAGTTCGGGAAGTTTGGTTCTGATGTGGCACTTTTGTTTTCAGCCTTTGTTTTGTTTCTACTATCCCGTGATGTCTCTGCTAACATCAGCATCTGGTGTCGCGCAGCATGAGGAATTACAATCCAGGTGCTTCTCAGCACTACTTCCCCAACAGTGGAGAGCTCAGTTTTGACAGTCCGATAAGCTGGATCACACTTACTCCTGTCACCAGTCTTTACACACCTCTGTAGGATAGTTATCCTACAGAGTGGGGTCCTCTGCTGATAAGTCCTCCAATTTCTCGTAGTGTGAAAGCATGTGGTTGAGCCACGTAGTTGACACGATCTTCCACAGTCAGTGACCACTTAAACGTCCTTTCTATGGAGAAATACATGAAATTTCTCACGTCCACACAATGGCGAGGGCTTCTGTTTCAGTCAGAGTAGTGGCGTTCTACATCAGGCAAGGCTCTGCTGGCGTAATACTGTAGACAGGCTTTTGCATTCCCTCACTTTGTTTCTGGCTCAGTGTTGCTCCTAATCCCGCTGGACTAGCATCCACAATCACATGTGTCTCAGCATCCTGGCTGAAATACGCCATTACATGTGAACTGGCCAGCTGTCTCATTGCCTCGTGAGCCTCCTCAGTGGTTCTGATGTTGTGATTTTTTGGACAGCACATGACCCATGAAGTCCAGCTGTGTCATCCAGAATTGGCACTTTTTGCCGCAGCTTTTTTCTCTTCCAGCCGTTGCATGATTAGGTACAGTCTCTCATCATGTTGTGTGTTTTCTCCTGAAACGACGCCATCAGATATGTTGTGCACTCTGGGAATGCCTTGCAGGACCTGTCCGATGACGTCGATAGATCTCAGGTCTCTTATATATGTGCGACCAACGTGGTGAGCTGCTTGGACTCCAGCTCTATTTGATGATTTTCCCACTTAAGATCTAACTTTGACAACACTGTGGCTCCTGTCATGCTCTCCAGTATTTCATCTATGATGGGGAGAGGGTGCCGTTTCCACACTATGTGAGACACTACAGTACAGTATCTTTCTTACCATGCTCCACAACTACAGGTGACTCCTTCTATGACATCCATTTCCTCAAGCTTGTTTCTCACGCTGAATGGTATTCTGCGACCAGGATGGGCAACTGGTTTTACACTGTTATCTACTTGGAGCGTGAGCTGAAAATCCTTCAGTTTTCCTCTCACTCGGCTGTGAAAGGTGCTGTGTCTTTTGCTTACACAGCGTTCACCTGTTCAGTAGGGCCTATGTGCAGAAGTCCCGACTCTATTGCAGTTTTTCCTCCCAGCATGCAGATCTGTGCTTCTTTAATCACTTGGATTTTTGCAGTGATCGTGTCTGATCCCTCATTTGCCTGGAACTCATCAGCTCTTGCATGGAGTGGTGATTTTGAGCCAAATGGATGAACTTCCTTCTCTGGCTGTTGTAGTTTGATGTCACCTTTTGACTTCAGCTGTTCAAACTTGGACTCAGTCACAATGTTACATGAAGCCGCCGGGTCAACATTTCCACTGGCTGGTCTTTTATTAGCGCTGTTAGTGTTGTTTTCAGCACTCTCAGTGACTGTAAATACAAGTCATCACCACTGTCACTGTGCTCTTTGGGGATGGCTGTGGTCATGGCTCTTACTTGATTTGTTTTCTTTGTTTTACACATCTTGGCAAAATGTCAAAATGTCCTTCCTTGCCTCAGTTATTACACGTTTAGTTTGTTGCTACTGTGCATTAATGACTCATATGCCCTTCATGACCACACCAGTAACATGTCCTGCTTTGCCCATCATGTGGTGACTGATTCTGAGCTGTAGGGTATCTGGATCTTTCCCTTTCACCCCTCCCTCTTGCAGGCTTGTTCTCCAATGCGTTGACTGTTAATTTCTCCATCTTTGCAGCTTGCTGGTCTGCTGTCTCCATTGCCCTTGCAGTGTCTTGGATCCCTGGGAGTTTCAAATCTTTCTCACATAACAGCCATCGGCGCAGTGTGTTTGAAGTGCACTTGTCAATCACTCAATCACATATGACATCATCTTTATCTCCAAACTCAGTTTCTTTAATCTGCTCACAAAACTGCCCATAGACTTTCATTGTGCTTGCTCCATTTGTCGAAACACATGTCTCTTGTAGGGGATGTTTTTCTGAGGCACAAAATATGTGTTCAACTTATTAACCGCTCTGTCATAGTCGTCATCATCTCCTGTGTTGTCCAGCGTGAAGAAACTATCCTGGACTTCGGCACCGGCCAGGTGTAGCAGTAAAGCCCTTTTCTGGGTGGCCTCACGGATTCCTGTCATTTAAAAGTAGTTATCCACTTCAGCCAGCGAACACCGATATTAGCTGAGTTGCACAACACATAAAAGGGAGGTGCCACCAGTGAACTTAACGCCATGCTTCTTAACGTCGCCCCGCTGTTCTCTTCCTCCTCCCCTTCCATGTGAAATCAAACTTCATGCACTAGTTGCTGAATGCATAGATGCAGCGTTCCATTTTAATCCGATGCTACACCAACAACATTACACCGCTTGCACAGTTAACATGCTGCTTTTTATTCACCCCCTTCTGGTAACATACAGGCACAACACCACATGTCCGGTTAACCCTCGACCTCCCAGAGGTGACGTTCACTACAGCCACATTTGTTGTCATATCTTATAAAGCTCTTTCAGTAACAGGCTGCTTCAGCAGCAGTTTGTGAAGGAGGGATACTGCAGGTCCTTCTGCTGCTGGAACACTACTATCCACATGGTCCGTCTGTTATCCAGACCGACGATTAAAACAGATTTTAACTACATGGTGAATCAAAAGACGACTTAACTATAAAACTGTTAATCTATGATCTCTTTTCACTCCATTATGAGACTCCAGTGATGCTGGCGTGTATCAGTGTGTCTAATCAATAACTCACATGCAGACATGCAGCTATGATGGGCCTTTAGCATCTCTTTGTGCTCATTTTGTGTCTTGATGTTTGCAGTTGTTTTGCACCTCTTTGTAGTTGCACTGTGCATCTTTGTAGTTGTTTTGCATGTCCTCGTAGTCCTTTTGTATCTCTTTTGTGGTCATTATGCATCTCTTTTGTGGTCATGTTGCATCTCTTTTGTGGTCATTTTGCATCTCTTTTGTGGTCATTTTGCATCTCTTTGAGGTCTGTTTGTGTCTCGGCATAGTTATTCTGCAACTCTTTGTGGTTGTTTTGTGTGTTCTTGTAGTAATGTTGCATCTCCATGTGGTCCTTTTGTGTCTCGTAGTCATTTTGCATCTCTTGTAGTCTCTGCGCCTCTTTGTGGGTGTTTTGCATCCCACTGTAGTCATTTTGCATCTCTATGGGACATTCAGTGTCTCTTTGTAGTCATTCTGTGCATATTTGTGATCCTTCTGCAAGTCATTTTGCATCTCTCTGTGGTTGTTTTGAATCTTTTTGTGGTTGTTATGCATCCCATAGTAATTGTTTTGCAGCTCTTTGTTGTCATTTTGCATCTGATTGTGGTCCTTTTGCATCTCTGAAGTCATTTGGTAATTCTTTGTAGTTGTTTTGTGTCTCTTTGTAGTCATTCTGCACCTCTTTGTAGTTTTGCATGTCCTTGTGCTCATCTTGTGCGTATTTGTAGTCGTTTTGCATTTTTATATGTCACTTTGCAGGTGACACCCAGGGGCCCGAGGTGACCTCTGCCCCTGTAGGCCTCTTCTATAATCCACCCTGACTCCCCCTTAAAAGCTTGTTGTCCTAAAACTTTAATCTAGGCCAACGTGTACCCTCTCTGTAAATAACTTCTAACAAAGGTCACATCAGTCAGTGGTATTCAAGGCTCATTTTCACCCCAGAATAACTTAATTTCTGTCATAGCTGCAGTCTGTTTCTGAACCATTAAATGCTGGCACATGTACTTAGAGTAGGTGCTACTGTACTAGCTGAAGGTCCATTTTGGGAAATAAGATTTTAGGAGGAGTCTTTTCATGCTGTAACTAAAGGCCGGGGATTTTGGGATGTCATTTTTCATTTATCGTTTTAATATATTGTTTCATAATGCCGGCGAAGGCTTTTGAGGCTCTAACTGCATTCAAGGGATGTACAAATAAACTTGACTTATGTCTTAATAAGTATGCTGAAGTGTGTGAAAACAAAGGCGTGAAGATCCATTAGCTTGTGGGCGTTACTGTTGCAGGTCAAAGGTCATCACCTGAGAGAGTGGAGGCAAGTGTAGAAATGTGCTGCTGCCGGTAAAATCTGGTGGAGAATAACTCGGTTTAACAGTAATATACTCGATTCATAAACATGCATGTGTGAGTGTGAATGTTGTGTCTGTGTGTATATCACATAACCTGCTTCTCACCCAGTGCATGCTGGGATAAGATTCAGCGACATTTGCATGGTCACTAGACTATGTACAGCAGATCACTCACTGTTTTCAGGTTACGTCCGATGCTGGTTCAAACTCTTTCATTCAGTTGACTAAAAATAAAGTCTGTGTAAACACTGTTTACCAGCCAGTCTCAGTTTGTGACTCTCATCTTTCCAAATGAGTCAGCACCGACTTTAAAAGAGAGACTGAATAAGTAGCAGATAAAAAAGAAATTACCACCTTAATATTTTCTCCCATCTGCTCTCTGCTGCTTTCTAACCCTGTTTTCTAGTGTGTTTGTACAACACAGTCTCACAGTTAGGGGCTCATGAAATATCTATTTGATTCATGTACATAGACACAAATTTCCCTTATGCTCAGCACGGTTTTGAACAACATATTTTTGTGCTTTTTCCTCCAAATGTCCAGTAACACATGACGCACATGCCAATTTCTGATCCAGTCTTTTCAAAATAAAAATATTTAGATTTAGGAAAAGATTGACTTGGTTAGGCTTAGGCAATGAACTATGTAGTTATGTTTAGGAAAAGACCAGAGTTTGGGTTGAAATAACACCAGCAGAGTTGCTGCGTGAGTACGAAAGTTACATGACAAATAAATGAACTTTGACATCTGGTTTCACACGGTACACAAACACCAGTCTTCTGGGCAAAAGTCCCAGCCACCCACCTGGACCTCCTCCCTACGTGATGTCCACCTTTACACCTCCACCTCCACCAGTTACATGGATTAAACATGAACTGATTTGTGACAAAAAAAATGAAACTTGAGTCTCTGTAAACAAATCAATACTTCATATTTTGTGACTATTTCACAAACTGCTGTGTGATTGGACAGAAAGGAATATTTATCTTCTGGCAATGGGAACGGAGTCTATGACCTATTTTTAGCGGGTTTTCCTGCATTTAATGAACCTGCATATATGTTCTGATTTGGTGGAAAAGGTTTATTATTTAGGCTTTTCCTCCAGTTTAGTGGTTTCACTATCAGTCCCATTTGTGTGATGTCCAAACAGTCATCAAGAACTGACACTTGAAACTTTTAACTGTGTCACAACTCCAACCGGCTCCCAACCTCAGCTATCACCAACTATTCCTACGAGTAAATTTCCTCTTAAAACCCATTTATACGGTTTTCATTGTGTCACTGACCAGTGTTTCCTGATAGGAACACACTGACGCCCAGAGCTGAAATACTCATACAGACAAAACTGGTGACTGTGTTTTCTTCAGTATTACATTTGGATTGAAACAATTATAATATTTTTAATAGATTTTAATAATGATTTCATTATTTTACAAAGCATTTGTGATCTTTTAAAATCAGTTAACACTACACCAATGCTTGAACACTAAAGAAGTAATAGTATCCCATCCATCTTTTCGTGTTATTTCATATCCACTACCGACACTACTAAATATGACAGCTTGTCAAAACACTTTTTTTTTTTTTTAAAGATTTGGAGTAGTAGTAGTAGTAGCTAGTAGTAGTAGTAGTTATTGTTGTTGTGGTAGTAATTTACTTTGGTCTTTACTGACAACTGGCCAAAAATAATGAATAACAATAAATGAATAACAAAAAGGCAATAAAGAACAGCAAAACCAAAAATGTGTTTACCACCTAATTTTTAAGCATTTTCTTTAATTTGCAAAGTGAACTCCACATTTTTAAATTCCCTGTTTTAAACATAGCTAATATTAAATTCATACTGGCTGTCTGCTTTCTAACAGCAACAGTCAGGAAACAGGGTATTTTTTGCTTTGTCCATTATTTTTGCAGTTTTAAGATGAACTACATCACTTTTAAAGCATGTTGATCACTGGTCGGGTTGTAATAATCCGGTTATTACGGTTTACTATTCTGAGCGCTCTCTTCTGTGGCATGTGGATAGTGGTGGTTTAGTATGTGTTTCACCACAACTCCAAACAGTAGGTAATATATGGAACTATGATTCATTTCTTCATATCATCGTTCTTACTTAATTTGTGATTTACTGATTATCAGATCTCATAAACTCTGGTCTGGTGCTCCACCCTCTTTAGACTTCTACTGTCTTTTCAGTCTCTGTGTACACACGGCCCTGCAGTGCTGGCAGGACGTTTACCTGCTAATCAGGATCAACTGGTACACCCCATCATCACTTCAACACAGGTACCAGCAGTTCTGCGGTTCACACCGAACAGGGAAATACTGGTGAATGACGCCCAGTCAATCAGTGTATACCAGTGCAGTGGTCAGCGCTGGTACCTCACAGCATCAGGATCACAGGTCTGAATCTGGCTTTGGACCTTCGGTGTGGAGTTTGCATGTTCTCCCCATGCTTTCCTTTTGAGACATGCAGGTTCACTGCTGACTGTAGGTGTGAATGTGAGCGTGGATCATGGTGTGTTTCTATGAGTCAGCCCTGTGATTGTCTGGTGACCCGTCCAGGGTGAACCCAATGTCAGCTGTGTGACCCTGAATAGGACAAGTGGTTACAGATAATAGCTGATGATTGATGATAGCTGGATTATTTATACCAGTTAATCTCCACTCGTTCCCGGCCACATTGTCTAATTTGCCTCCACCTTACATAGTTTAGTTTCTGTTTGCCTGATACATAGATTTATGGATCTTTGCCTGCCCCGTCTGGCTGTGTTTGCCTGTTTTGACCGATGACTTGGTTCTGGCCGTTGTGTGTTGGAGAGCTTTTATTACTCTGTCTTTGTGTGTCTTTGTGTGGCACTTTTGGGTTCAAGCTTGTTGTGTTTCTGAGCCATTAGACTCTTTTGGAGCAACACACTCTTCACTTTTCACCACAAGACAGTGTGAAAAACACAGCACATGTGGAGAAACTATTAGGAAAGATGTTTCTATTTTTCACGAATCTAAATGGCAAAAAAAGAAATCCTTGTGTTAGGAACAAACAATGTCCTGTCATATTTCTACCTACTAGCTGATGTGTGTAATTAATTTGGCTGCTTTCTGGGGGAGATTTGAAACATTTCCACATATTTGATTGCTCTGGGACTTTAGGTCTCTGAGGTCCAGGCTGTTTGAAGAGAAAAAAGGAAGCAAAGGGAAATAAAAAAATGCAAAAAGATTTCCAGGACCTGCAGGGCTTGGACCTTAAACTGTAGCTGAAGACACCTCTTAAAGCATCTTCCCCCCATGGGGCTATTTAATCAAAGTGTGTCTCTTGTGTATTTATAGGCTGGATTATACTTGACAGCTCGAGGTAGGAAAAAAAAGGACCTTAAGGAGTCAGAGAAGAGCCAGAAGGGGCTTCAAAGACTGTGGATGAATCTTTGTCACTGCAGCTCTGAGTGCTGCTGGGCGGGAAATCGCCACCGGCGAGTCTGGAGGATCCTGCTTCATGTTCATTTTAAATTCCTCTGACAGAAACTTTTTATTGTAGTTGGTGTAATTCCCATGTCCCATATAAATCCACCCAGTAAAAAAGCCACATGCTCCATCGTGCATGAAGTCACGAAGCGGTTCATTTCTTTTGATATATCTAATTAATGTGTTAGATTAGTTATGTTTTAATGACTCCAGCATGTCTCAGCAGAGGAGATATATAAACAAATTTACACACTTTCCTCCCTTCCTCCTGTTTGCCATCAAGGGTTTCGGGGGTAGATACAGCAGGATTACACACAAAACCCTTCAGCGTTTCCTCTTGAGGAATGACAAGATGACGCGTGCTGCTTAGTCGAGCCAGAACATTTAATACACACCGTCGCAGGAGACATGCACTTGCAGCACTTCACACAGTCCCCAACTGTAGCTCTCATTTTGAAAACACATACAAACCATAAAATAATTTAGAACAAAACACATATTAAAAAAAAGGGGTTACGTATGTTCATAATACTGCTTCATAAAATGTATCACAGAAATTAGCATTTTGACACAAGAGCAAACCATAGGAACCAACTCAGATATTACACTGACACTGTGCTTGTTGATAGTTAGCAGAGAAACTGTGAACTGGTGACATCCGAGAGGGAATGTCAGAGAGAGGACGAGGAAACAAGAGTCTGTCGGAGGAGGAGGAGGAGGAGGAGGAGGAGGAGGAGGAAGGTGGGTTTATAGCTGTCCCTCTGCGATCAGAAACAATCCAAGTGTGCTGAAGGGCAGAGAGGTTGATCGCTAGGCGTAGAAGGTCTCTACTTTCACTGCCTGACAGAACATCGTCATGGAGAAGACCAGGCCCAGGATCTGCACACAAACAGATCAGCCATTAAAATGAGCCGTTAATGGGATCAGATGTGCAAAGTCACAGTGAAATGAAAAGCAACTCGTCCGTCTGTTTGGCTCATTCAAATCTCATTATGTTTACTTCTTGAATAACAATAGGAAGGGCATCCAATCTGTGCAATATCTAATAAACAAATGTTGCACCAGTTGGAGTGTGTGGATGCTCTTTGTTTTATTACAGATTGTATTTTAGCTCCAGCATCTTCAACAAAACTTTATTTGGTGATTTTTGTATCACCAACAGCCAAAAAGCTTTTCAGTCCCTCTCTGAGTGGAAATCAATTTAAATGCCACTTTACTGTAATCAATTCTTCTTTTTACTGAATGATATTAGGTCAACATTTGTGCATAACAAAACATGGATTTTTTAATTTTACTATAACAGCGTTTTAGGGCCATTGTAGGTAAACTCCCCCCTAATAATAGACCTAATAATCATCACTCAACACTTTCTGAGGATATCATCCCAAAGAAACTTAACTCATTCACGACAATGTCTCTTCAAAGACAGTCACAGTGTGATAATATGCTGATTCTGGGCTAATTTGATCAGGTCGTATACTACAAACACAACAAGCGTCGCCGTCTGTGAGGTTTATCCAACCTTGCAAAGTGACCCAATGTGGTTCCTAACACTATGACATTTATGACTTTTTATTTCTTGAAAATGTTCTAGTGTACTTTAATTTTGGAAATCTCTTCTCTTGAGGATTTAAGATAATAGAATGTCCTAAAAAGTCATATTGTGTTAATATATTTACATGATGGTGTCTAGTGATATCTGGTTACATGATATAGAAATATCTCTCCACAGGACTGAGTATTGTTCATTTAAAGATGGTTTAGTCTAGAAACTGAGAAACCTGCCATACTGGCATCAGTTTGCTGCAGGTGTCCATGTTTTCCTGAGCAGATACACTGAGATGCATTTAGGTGGGAAGTCAGGAATGCCGACTCGGAATGGTAGCGTAAGTCCCAAGCTAAGCAAAAAGGTGGACCGTTGGAGGCGGGCCCAGCTAGCAGCTAGCGACCTTCTACGGCACTCACCTGTCACTCAAATCTGCCACGCCCTCAATTATACCTAACTTAAAGCTTTCATATAATTTAAACGGGTGAGTTATATAAAACTTCACCCTCGTACAGTTGCCATGAACGGGAAAGTAGCTCTGGAGACTAAAACCGTGTTTTGTAAATATGTTTATTTCCGTTTATTTAAAGTTGGGCATTTTCACATGGAGCTCTGTGGGGACTGACTCACTTTTGGAGCCAACCTCAAACGGTCATTTGAGGAACTGCAGCTTTTGGCACTTCCACGTGTCGCTTGGTCGCCTCTTCCCTTCTCTGTCATTGTCATTCGTTGTAAATGTCAGTCTGTCATTAACCTGACAGGACCGTGGAATAATTCGGCCGGCTGGGTGCCTGCTGGCTGTGATGCACTTTTAATTGATGGAAAAGAGGATGAAGAGCAAGAAGAAGGTCTTTTTATGTTGTTCAGGTGTTTTGCTGTTGATGGAGATCTGAAAGACAGCATGAAGCTGCTAATGTGACATAAATCATTTTGACACAAAAGCAGATTTTAAACTGTGGACGGCTTAGTGTGGAATTAGTCTTAGTGTCTGAGTGTGAATCGATTAGACGATGCTCTGGCATTAGTGGGACCATCACGTGGATCCAGCTGTTTGGAGTATAAATAGTTTTGTTTTATTCACTTAGCCTAACATTGAGGTTTCATCCATTTTACACAGAGAGTCATGTTTTAACCAGTATAGAGTATTTCACTTCATGGCTGCTGTTAATGAGGTCGGTAGCAGATTTTAGCACTTTCCTGTGAACCCTCCGGTGCGATTCACTCTAGAGGGAAATCATGATGAAACGCTTCCTTGAAGGCTTGTTCCCAGAGCTTTATTATGGTGCACGGCCGGGATACATGAGCGCATGTTTGCTGATTTTCATACCACGGCTTCTTCGTCATTTGTTGGAGGATGTTAAATATTTCCCGATATGGTGGCCTGACATTTATTTTTGATTTCAGTTCCCTGCATTTATGTGAACTACTATTAGCGCTCTCTCCAAGTGAAATGAGGTACTCGTGTGCTTTTTTATACTTTCTAGTCCTCATTTTTATTTCATTTTAGGAAACATTTGGATTAATGCACATGAATATTCATATATAGGTAGCAGTGGCACAACTCAAGCTGTTATCACACACTGTTCATAGATAGACCTACATAAAAGTAATGTAACTCATATACATCCTCAAAAAAGGTTAACATTGGTGACCTTTTATTAAACAGCACTGTTTTAACGTCATCATTTTGTGCAGGTCTACCTGCAAACAGCGTCTGTGCTGACGGCTTCATGCTGCGACGCCAAGCAGTCGTTGCGTTGATCATAAAGCTTTTATTCAACAAAGGATAATAAATTAATCCACTTGGGATGGCATCAGAATCATTTCATAGACTACAGTACTGTGACAAGCATATATTAAGCTGAAATGAACATTGTCGTTGTTCCCCTCAAGCTGCAGTCGGGACCGGAGCCTCCCCTGTGGCCGCTGTGGGTACACGTCACCAAATACTGAAATCCCACAGGAACAAATGGTGTGGAGGTTTCTGGCTTGGTCAGGAATGAAAGAGGGGGAACTGAAGATGACGTGTATTAATGTTTCACGACCTGGAAGTATTTAGTCAGCGATCGGTCAGTGAGGTCACCTGTACAACACCTGGTTACTTTATGTCAGATTTGTTGCCTGAACCTAACTAAGGGCACTTTCACAAGCAAACATTTAGTCTGTTTTATTTGAACTCTGGTGCGGTTGTGAACGCAGTGTTCCTGCTCTACAGTAGTGCAGATCTCACACCATCTTCATGTGAACCAAAACACAGGCTGTCTGTGGGAGCGTTTATTGAGATGGACTCAGGTAAACGACAGGTTAACATGAGAGGGAGGACTGATCTGGACTCCTGCAGAAGTCTCATGTGTTTTTGACATCTGGGAGAACTTACAGAATACTAAAAGCCACAAAAATAGTGATGTTTATCAGGTCATTTCAGATAAACTGGAGCAGAAGGGGCCCAATGGATCAGTGCCAAAACACTTCACAGCAATATATCAAAGTCAGCGATTCCCTGCATCGAAGTGGCAGCTCTCGAGATGAAAAAGATAAATTTAGATTCATTTGGTTTAATTTGTGTCCTGTGAAACTGAACCAGGCTAAATAGAAAACAAACCACAAATATCAAACGTATTAATTTCAGCAGTTTTCTTCACTAAGCCTAACCAAGTTGCTTCCTGTTGCCTTCCTGCTACAAACTGTTATCTGAGGATTCATTGCATTCAAAAGACAATGGACATGTATCAGTTTATCTAAAGTTTGCTACCATTAGCCATCATAAGCTACTGGTCATACCAGAGCAAGCTCCTGCTTGCTGCATGTGCAGTAGGCTCTTCATAAAGGCCAGCGAGGATCTAACTCTAACCAGCATGCAGCATCACAGGATCCTCGTGTGACTTATAGTTTCAAAAACTGCATATTTCTCTCTCAGCTTGTGCAAGCACATCACGTGCCACTCGGCTGGAGAGGAGGTAATATAATTTTACGGAGAGTAAATCCCTGGTATGTGGTCTACAGCGGCAACACAAGAGGCTTATACGGGCTCCTGCTGTCCAGAGAAATCCTGCTGTTCAGCTCTTATTGCAGAGTATTAGGTTTATTTATCACAAAGCAAGAGCCTCCGTCTGAGGCGGCAGATATCAAGCACGGAGAGTTAATGACTGCTGAAATAAAATAAGTCGCACAACTTAAAAGCTGTAATTACCTGAGTAAGTGCTGTGCATAGAGCAAAGATCCAAAGAGCCACCAGGTTCTCATTAAGCCAGTCCTTTACACGCTCGTAGCATGGCTGTGGAGACACACACACACACACACACACACACACACACACACACACACAGTGGGCAAACATTAGTCCATAAATATAACCTCACCTTTTCGATGTCCAGAGCTACAGTATGTACTGTATACAACAGGATGATGCTTCATTTGCAGCCTGTAACTGTGATAGAAAATTGATCCTCTGTGACAACGTCCTTATCTCTCTCCTCCTCTGACCTCATATTCTTTGGGAAAACTTTCCAGGATGCCGAGTCTCCCGCCGTCCTTGTCTCCCCTCAGCTGTACAAACAGGAGTAATGTGAATACGGGAGCAGCACATACCCCGCAGGTCTCATTTAGACATGAGAATGGGCTGAATTTTTCATGTCTGGCATTGCTTGAATGCATTTTGAAGGCAACTTGACAAAAACCTTCTCACTGCTTCCCCCATTTTTTGTCACTAAGACATTTTCAGCACCTAGAGTACATTTCAAAATCTCTTTTCTAAAAATGTCCTCGAGACATGTAATGCCTTAAAGGCAGAAAGCAAAGAAAGATAATTATTATTAACAGAGGAAATAGAGCAATGGCCTTTCAGGTCAGGGATGTGTGCGAGAAATGAAAAGGAGATGAATCCTCAAAGCAAAGACAGCGGCTTCGTTAGAACAAATGAAAGGTGACATTACAAGTGATGGGAGTGGCATTTGCCAGGTGGCACGGGGCACCTTCATCTTTTTAAATGTATGCGGGCCAAACTGGGTGTCTGATAATGCCACTTTGGAGAAAAGACACGCTGTAGTAAAGGAAAAAGGCGTTATAACAGTTTACACTGCTGCTCTAATTTAATTATTCATTTCTGCAGACATGTCTTCCAGATTGTGCTATTTTTTTTTTTCTTAAATCTCCTTACGTCAGGAAGCGGAGTCAGAGTCAGGGGAACCAACGCAATCTACATTTCATTTCATTGCTTGAAACATCGGCGAAGCCAAAACTATGTTTTCCTTTAGCACAAGGTGAAATAATTCTGTGCTAGATCGATATGGAGAATCATGCAGTCGGCCAAAAATTTTTTTCAGCTTTAGTGTTATTTCTGAAACGGCAGCAACCCTCCTGGACCACAGAGCTGCACCTGAAAATACATAAATTCATATTTTTATTGTCTGACGTCCGCTGCAGATGAAACCTGGTAAGCCTTTCCCAGCACAGGGACCTAAGGTGTTGAGAAGGTTCATGTTGACTCGTTGTGACTTGAGAACTCCGACTAGAGTCCCACTGGGATGCTGCTGGTGGTCTGTGCTGATTCAACAGTGTTTGTGTAATGTGAGGCGGGTTTCCCATCATCCACCTGGACCTTCTCTCTCCTCCTCCTCCTCCTCACTGATTAGACGTGTAGGAGGCTGAAAGCTCGTCTGAAGCTCAGAAAAGATAAGTGGGTGTATAATTGGACTTATTTTATTTTGTGACACTGGCTGTTACAAAAGGTCAAAGATGAGCTTCCATGCTGAAAAGTGAATACGTGATAGCGAAACCTGAACCCTGAACAGGAGCTTAGTTTGGTCCCACCCACACACCCACCCAAGCCAATCACAAGCCGAGCATGGCCACAGCTTGTTAGTCTGAGCCACCTAGCTGCTACGTTAGCACCTCGGTAGCTGTTTGGCTAGAAAGACACAACTAACCATAACTCGTGACGGCTACGGTAAGTTAAAGTTACATCTCCTCTCTTGTACTTGACTACTTCAGTCAGAGCAGCTGTCAGTCAGGACGTCTCAGCCCATTTTTATAGCATCAAACGACTAATTAAAACCAGACTTGTTCCCATGTCCCCAACCGCTAACGTGGAGGTGGCAGGATTTATGTCGTATACGGCAGCCAGCCACCAGGGGGCGACCAACATGTTTCAGCTTCACTTCTGGAGAGTTGTCATGCCGTCCATATATTTATATCCAGTCTATGGGTTCTTTAAGGCACTTGAACAACCAATGCTGCCATTTTTCCAGGTAATTACAGTCTCAATGTTTTCATTCATTCATTCATTCATTCATTCATCGTCAACCGCTTATCCCGTTAGGGGTCGCGGGGGGGCTGAAGGAAACCTTGAAAAGTTTGTAGCCTTTCAAACTGTGAGTGCATCATGCCTCTATTTCAAGTGTGTCTGTTTGTGTTTGCTGTCCATGAGATGGTTTTTATAGAAAAAGTCTTCGACAGAGTTCCTGAGTTCATGACCACTTGGCTGCTGACGACAAAGAACCACAAGAATCTAAAGCCGGCACCAAAGATCAGGCTTTGTTCCAACCCTGTTCACTAAAAATGTATATTATATACATATAATCTGTATATGTAAAAGCATACAAACTTGTTGGTGCTCCTGGATGGCCTCTCTGGCTTCCTTTGGTCACTTAAAGGATTCTTAGGAATATGAATTGAGTTCAAACTGAAAATATGAAATATGAACGTAATTGAAATATTATATACCAAATTAAAGTCTGCGAGTATTATTGACAGAGAGAACTGTTATGCTTCAATGTGAAGTACACTAACTGAATCCTTCATCTGCAGGGCCAACATTAATCATTATACTGAACCACCAGGATTAATTTGCCTTTCACGCTGGTGGATTCAGAGGTCTACATGAAGGCCAACAGGCTGTCAACTCAAGGAGGTAAATATGCATAAATCTGAAAAGTCTTTCAATGGTTTGTGCAGAACCTGGTTTCAGAAAAAGTAATAGAAAAACATTTTAAAAGGTTGTTCATTTCTAAAATAGCATCATCTCTGACAGCAGCAGTTTGGCCTTTCCTCTCCTGAGAGGACAAACTGAATTACAAACAACTGGAGGAAAAGGTTTGTATTTCTAGACGAAGGCCTGTCGGCTCCCGAGTCTACACCTGTGACCACGATGGCCTCATGCTTGAGATCTGCCCTTTGCAAGTGGAGACTACAGTTTACTTTATACAGCACCTTTCTAGTCACAGTTCTTTACACCACATATCAGCATTCACCCATTCACACACACATTCATGCACTGATTTACCTGAAAAGGAGTTGAACTACCAGACAGGGTCTTTAAAATGTTTGATCATAAAGATAATAAAATCTTTACACCTCTGTCTTTCTGAGTTTTATAATCATTACATTCAACTGTATGACGAGAAAATGTCACCACACGGTTCATTTATTCAGGCTGCTCTCGTACACCATTCATAGCTATAACTATGAAAAATAATGCACTGTAATTTATATATATACCCCACCAAATGAATTTGTATGTATTCCATGTAATTCTGAACCAGGAAGTATAAAGAGTGACAAACACCACGTAGCGGAGGTCGGGGTGGGTAGAAAAAAGAAAAGGACTCTCGCCCAGGAGACCGCTGTTCGTATCCCGTAGGTTTCGTACTAAAGTTAGAACACTTCTGGTGTTATCTTCATCCAAACCAGCATCTTTTCCTAAACCTAACCAAGCAGTTTTGCTGCCTAAACTAACCAAGTTGTTTCCTGTGAAGATTGGTGCAGTGGTCAGCACTGTCGCCTCACAGCAAGGGAGTCACAGGTTCGAATCCGGCTCGTGGAGTTTGCATGTTCTCCCTGTGTTAGCGTGGGCTTTCTCCGGGTTCTCCGGCTTCCTCCCACGGTCCAAACATGCAGGTTAGGTTATTGATGACTCTGAATTGGCCGTAGTGTGTGCGCCCCCCATGACCCCGAATGGGATAAACGGTTGCAGAGGGATGGAGCATAAATTGACCCATTTTGCTGGACATTTGTGGGAAAACGTGTGAAAAATGAGGAACGTATTATGAAAGATATCATGTGATGATTGAGCTGTTCTGGAGCTTTCATTGGCACAATCTGCCTTGTTGTGCCAAGTACTTTATGTACAGTATGTCTCAAAAACAATGTGTTAAAGTGCTCAGAAAAACATTTAAACCTCTAAATTTCCCCGACAACTGGCCTCTTCTGTCTGCTGATGAAGATCATGTGATATGGCAGAAATCCAACATCATGAGTGGACCTTGAGGCGTTGTCGTCTGCTGTTCCCAAGTTCATGTTGGATGTGTTTGAAATCTGGTTTTAAATACAGAATTGAAATCATGTAACAAGGTGTGACATCTCTTAAATGAGATGAGTGGCACACTTAATTTGAAGCTTTACAAAGCGTGACTGTTTCTACAGGCGACATCTGGTACACTTGGTATGATTTTTGAAATGGGCCCATTTACCAGTTTGTTGCATCGACTCAATAATAATCTGCAGCTCCTCTGACATTATTGTCATCACTGTTCATCCTCTTCATTCGGTATGATGAGGAGAGGCTGCTGCAGCGCTGCTGGGTGACAGAAGTAGACAACACTCCATATGTTAAGGGGCGTCAGTGTGTTAATGATAACGTGTTGACTTCAAAACTTATTTTTAACTTAAATTTTTTTCATCACATCTAACTGTGACACTTTATTTTAATCTTCCATGCTCATCGCCCAAAGTTGGCAGCGCTGAACAACAGCTGTTGTGTAGATCTGCTACTTTTGTGTTTTACACTTTTTTAGTGACCTGAATAAGTTACATGAGCATTTAGATTTCAATAAGAAAAAAATGGTGTTTCTTGCTTTTATAGCTACAAGACTTTTAAAGTAACCCAGGCTAAAATACTGTTTTACTTACGTTAATGAAGTTCTGTGCTTGGATAAAGTGCAGTGCAGTATATGCTGTTAAAGTCCTGCCACCATTTATATGGATGTCCAATCAGTGTCGATGGTAAATGTAGTGAACTGGAACAATAAACTCCTCAGTGTGTGCTATATTGGCCCAGGAAGCTGAGTTGTCCTGCTCATGGAGCCGTGCTAGCAGTGCCTGCATGTACCAGGATGCCTTACACACAACTCCGTCCCCGGCGGGTCCCCGGCGGGTCCCCGGCGGGTCCCCGGCGGGTCCTCGGCGGGTCCCCGGCGGCCATATCCTTCCCTCTG
Organism: Pterois miles; assembly: GCA_947000775.1. NCBI lineage: Eukaryota > Metazoa > Chordata > Actinopteri > Perciformes > Scorpaenidae > Pterois > Pterois miles. Next base: position 1,539,601 of record CAMQGK010000479.1, on the reverse strand, counting down.
CAGTCGCAGCTGATGCTTCTCCGCTGCATTTCTTCGGCCACATACTCTGGCTGGAATAAATTCAGCTGAATATCAGAGTCAGATGAAACACTGTAAGCTGTATCCTCGTCCATAAGGTCTCCTGCACACGTATTTTTACCCCAAAATGATTACTAAAGGACCAGTGTGTAACATTTTGGGGGACCTATTAGCAGAAATGGAATATAATATTAATAGCCATGTTTTCATTGGTGTATAATCACCTGAAACTTAAAGTTGTTGTGTTTTTGTTGGCTTAGAATGAGTCCTTCATATCTACATAGGGAGCAGGTCCTCGTCACAGACTCCACCATGTTGCTTCGAGTTTCTACAGTAGCCCAGAACGACAAATCCAACTGGCTTTAGTGAAAGACTTCCATGTTCTTAAGTTACCTTGAAGACCATACTTGTGAAATTGTGGTTATGTGAGCTACAGAGAACAAAACGTCAGTACCGCCAACTGCCATCTGACTTCAGTTGCTCCTAAAGTAGTGTTATTAATGTAAAGATGCCTCTGAGCGAGGCCAACAGCGTTGGCTCAACTTAGGGGAAAGTGAGCAGAGGTACTCGGTTGGTTGCAATCTGCAACCACACCACTAGATGCTGCTAAATCCTACACACTGCACCTTTAATGCAGGTTTAAGCACTTCTTTTTTTGTTGTTACTGACAGCCAGATGACGGTATGAATATAATGTAATATATGTTTTGTAATTGTCATCTGAAAAGTTAATTTTGGATCATGTGGTTAAAATCGTTTCCCAAGTCACTGCAACACACTGATGAAAGATCCCAAATAATAAAATTCAATTCACATACACCGAAACTGCACAGTGAATTACATTTCCAGGGAAACATATTCTGTTGTGGATAACATTAATTTCTGATGCATCACAAATACATTTGTCATGATAGTCCATGGAAATATGCATCGGGAGGAGGTTGGGGTGGGTGAACACTCAACTCCCACCCAAGAGACCACTGTTCATCTCCAATGCAAAACAGTCAGCATTCACATATTTCATTTATGTCCGTGGGTTAATAACGCAACAAATGTAGTCAATTTAAGCCAAACCATTTTGTTTAGTTTTGTTACAATTTTCAACAATAATCACATATTTTTAAACGGTTTAAAACTGCAACTGTAATCCGGGAGAAAATATGTTTCCCTCGAAACAATAATTAAGAATGTAGTTTAGTTGTATGGGATTAACAGGAGACGGGTGGCTCAAGACATGTGGCCTAGTGGAGCCATAAACTGTGAAGGACAGGACCTAAAATCAAACCCTGAGGGATCCCACGGGAAACGGTGGAATGAGGATGAGAGTGACTTTCCAACCCAGATTGAGAACCTTTGGATCAATCAGATGAAAACCAGCCAAAGGCTGAGTCAGAGACACCTTCTCTGTGTTCCTGCATAAGAATAGTGTGGTCTGCTGTGTCAAAGGATGATATAAAAGCTGGAGGAAGGTCACAATTTGATGCATCAGCTGCCAAGAGGAGATCATTAGTCAAGAGGGCTGATTCTGTCTGATAGAGCAAGGTCTCTGAAACCAGACTGGAATTTTCAACGATGCTGCCCTGAGCAGGAAAGACAGCAGCTCTGCAATTTCTCCAGGACTTTGGGAAGAAAGGGGATTTATAATATGAGTCTGTGGTTGTTCAGGGCTCAGATTTCCCTTTTTGTACTTAAAAGAAAAGGTCCAGTTGCCAGTTTTCCAGCTTCTATCTTCAGTTAATGACTGAAGGACTGCTGGGACTAATTGTGTTAATGACGAGTTTATGGGCAGAACGTCGAGAGAACAGGTGGCTGCTTCATGTGAGACACAATGTGCTTCAGTTCAGAAACGATGCTTTAGTAAGAGATTTCTGTGCAGCAGAGTTTGCCAGGGTGGCGAGCAGGTCACTAGTAGGCGGAGTGATTGGACTCCTGAATGAATGTGAAATTAATACCAGCTGTCCCTACATATTACCTCAGCACACTCAATTACCTCTCCTGCAACATCTTGCAGTCTTTCTACATCATGTGACATTTATTTGCATACTTTCCCACAGCAGCAAGCAACACAGGTTACATATTCATTAACTTGCAAAAATGATGTTGTATTTTTCTCTTCCGACTGATGCAATTCTCTTCGCGTCTTGTGTTCAGCAGCATTAACAGTCATGCTCACAGTCACACATGCAGCCCCTCCTGGCAGATTTTCCACATGACACTAATGAATTAACTCCAGCGCCAGCCCCCCTTTTCTCCTGCCTGGTTTGGCAGCTGCAAAGATGCATCAGTTATTGGTTTAAACCTGATCAGGATACCCTCCCATACACACTTGTACACACACATCATCACTGTAAGAAAATTTACAAATCCTCAAACAAAATCCTCAGTTTGAATAAAGTGATCCAGGGTATTAATCTCTTTTCCCCCAGTCTTTCATTAATGATTTGGTTTAATTTGGTTATAATAGTGCTAGAGCCAAAATAGATGTTTTGTTATTGTGGTTAAATCAATGTAATTAATTTAAAAATATACATATTTATTTATATGTTGATAGACTGCTCTGTCAAGGCAGGTACATGCCTACCTTTGTCTGCATCAAGTGGGAGAGAAAACATGTTTGTGAATGCAGTGAAAATGTTCTTTTTGAAAGGCTAAACGCCAACAAATACAGATTAAAGCATAAATAGTTTAAATAGTTTTATGTACAAACTTTTGCATAAATTATCCAGCAAGTTTATTGCAATGATTTTAGTTATACATATCTAATCTAATACAAATTTAATAAATAATAAAAGGAGGGCCCAGGCTGGGAACCAACAGGTGTTAAGAGACTAAGAGATGCACCACAGGCGAAAGACGTCTAAACCTCAGTTGTTGTTTTTCTATTTGTAGTTTTAATGACAGAACCTGTCTGTCATGGTGGTGAACGGTTGCTTCCTCAGTCTTAACTCATAATCTGAAAGTTAAACAACTCTCTGCAGTGCTGCTGCTGGAAAGTAAAAGCAGTGATTCTACATCAGACGAACACGAGTAGCGCCAGCAGTCAAGTCCTTCTGGACAGAAGTAATTAATTCAGTATCACTAATTATGAACAAAAATCTCTCACTATGTCCCGCTGCTTGTGCTGCACAGCTAAGGTCCATAAAAAGATAGCAGACCTAGTTTTTTTTTTTGGCTTCGCTGAATTGGAGGATTTGTGAGCCAAGTTGTTTTTCAGCAGATAACTGCTCACTAAAATTTAAAAGTTTGTCTTGGCACGGAAAGAAAAGCAGATATTTTAGGATGTTAAGTCATATTAATTATGGTCCCAGAAGGATTTTGGATCAAACCTTTTGGCATCACAAATTTGCTTGTAAATTAAATTTGACCTTGTTTGTTTTTCTTTGTTTCTTTGAATCTGTACCTGAGATGAAATTGGACCTCGGTTCCCCCGTACAGGTCAGGTAGACTCTTGCAAGTACAGATGATCAACTTAAAGGCAGAATGGATTTATTGGTTGCGGTTTCTAAACACTAACAGTTGGTACCTCCTCTCCGGCTCATTAACACCAGAAGTGCCCCCTGACCGCTGTTAGGGTTAAAACTGCTGTTATACTCCTGAACGGATGCATACCTGGTGTGGACGCCGCGGACACATCGTAGTTCTGTTCATACTGTCTGTTCGAAGAAGGCGCTGCCGCTTGTAGCGTAGCGATCGCACGGACAGGTCGGCATGGTCACGACAAACTGCTGGTATGCGGATGTCCACACCGAGGCTACACGTACACCCTCTGATGATGAAGTTTTGTATAGCCTTGCTATGTTTAGATTTTTTATTTCAGCACTACATCTGCGATTTGCATAGAGTCCTCTTGGCCTGCTTATGCTTACGATACAATTTTATAGTTTGATGCCCAGAAACATCCTGAACACATCAAAATAAGAAAATACAGGCAGAGGGCAGCGTCGCTGCAGATACAGACGCCGCCACACACTCCCACATCCCGGTCTCACGGGAGGACATCACACTTCAGTGTGTCATGTGGATGCAATGCAACAAAACTAGGGTAATGGCTGCAGTTAGGTTTAGGCAACAAAACCACTTTTACAAAAAACGCCAGGGTTGGGCTAAAAATAACTACTACGTAAAATATGTACAGAAATGATGTAACATAAGTACGGAAAATGCTTGTCACTACAAATGAAACGCCAAAAGCAAGAAAGCTGTTTGTTTTGTTTCATGTGAATGGGCTGTCTAGTTGGTCATAAGTGATTATTGGGAGGGATTATTTTGTTTGAATCTACGTTGTTTTTTTGTACACTGTTTTTTTAGGAAATGCCTTTAACATTATGTTAATTATCAAACTTTCAGTACCAGTTTCTCTCTTACGGCCCCATGCCGTTTCAGTAGGAAAGGGGTTTAGCAAACAGGGAATCTTTAACTCTGTATCGCTGTAGAAGATTAGACAGTTAGATATTAGAAGCACCTTTTGGAGGTTTACTCTGGTTTTCATGCCAGAACTTACCGCGGTCCACCACGTTCCCGGGTTGTCCAGGCCACAGTTGTCGCTGTACTCCAGGCAGCAGGAGTCCGGCACGCGGGTGGCGTTGTACACTTCGAACCAGTCTGTGTGGTTGGTAACTCCACAGCAGCGAAACTGCACCACAGAGAGACAAGGATTCAAGAGAGTCTGGCCTTTGAGTACCACAACACTGAAATCCTAAAACGTGATATCAAATAAACATCCTCCACTGATGGATACTCAAATTATTTACCTGCTGAGAATAAAATTTACAGGGCAGAATAATTCATATGTGCTGGAGGTGGACATGCCTTAATCTTCCCGATATTGAGCTGCGGCCCCTTTTTGTTCAATCCACATCTCATTTGTCTCAAAGCCCTAAAATCATTTTCTAACTCGCCTGCTTCTTTTTATCTACATCTTCTCCCTTTGTGATTGGTATGGATTTTTGATAAGGGATCATGGCTTCCACCACAATTCAATTCATCAGTGTATTTTGCAAAAAGATAAAGTTCCCCTGATGTTTTGTTCATTCAGTGGACTTTATTTCCACACAGGAATAATGCTCCCCACGCCGCTCCGTGCACAGAATCAGGGATTGTGTGTTAATTTAAAACTCGCTTGCCTGCTTAAACAATGCATCAAGTTTGCAATTTATCATGAGCAGAATTCACATTACCAGACCGCACTCAAAGCATAAAGTTTGGGAACCAAGCAAAAGCTAAAAACTGCACAGTCGTAATATTCAAATGTTTTCACCTTGAAAAGTTTACAACCAGCGTGGCGTCACATCCGTTCTGATTTATTGTTCTTGCAATCGGCGCCTTTGTGAATGTTTTCACTACTTTTACTCATGTATGTAGATTCGTTTTCATTCTATAAGCAGACGATAATAATATTCATTGTGAACTTTGCTCCAGAGACATCTGCTGTATTATCTATTCAGTGACTCAGCATGTATGAAGGAGGCTTGGGAGGGTGAACAGTGACAAAATGACAGCTGCCTTTTAATGGACCTCATCTAAGTCAGACTTTATGGAGCCCCACACACAGCCGCCCTGATCGGACAAGGAAAAAAGTGCACATTCACGCTCGCATACATGCTTTTTCAAACAATGACTTATTCAGGCTAAATGCTATCATCCTGTACGCAGGAATAAAAACAACCTCTGCACATTAAAACCCACACATACACACATTTGCATATATTATTTGCATAGCTATACATTCATGCCTTTGCAAAACAAAGACACACACTTGCACAATAACCCTTGCAGAAAGAGGCATGTATGCACTGGAGCCAAACAGTCAGCATTTACTGCACATTTGCTAATGGAACAAGCCGTAACACTGGATCTGTGATACGAAAAAGGTCCAAAGAGCCCTGAAGTCTTCGATCTATCATTTAATGTCTCCCACAGGCATCCGCCAGCAGCAGCATCCGTCCTCTACAATTCTCTGTTTCTCATGTTGCGTTGCACATTCTTTGCAGAGGAATTTAAGAAAACATGAATAAATAATACAAAGGGGGAAAAAGGCACATCAAAGCGGGAGCTGGAGACAACGATTACCTCAGAGAGTCTATGATGTTTGCATTAATCTGTCTGACAGCATTTTAACTAGCAAAGCTTCGAGTGTTCCTTACTCTCAATGAGACATTTCACACATTTTTGCCGATGCCATTTTTTAGATGCCAGTTGTTTTTAATACCAGCCAGCTACAAATGTCCAGATCCCATTAACAACAGAATGGATTGCAGTGTTTTATTCAAATTTTACACAAAATATAAAATCTAATGGCCCCTCAGTATTTGACTACTCCCTTTTAATTTAATGTGATCACAGTGGTACAAATAGCGAAACCTTGCCAATAGCCATAGTAAGCACAATGAATTGTGCAGCCAAAACATCATGTAGTGCATCTACGCTTGTGACAAGGTATTTTGCATGACTTGACTCACTAAACGTCGTTGAAGTTCATTTTGAATGTACTGCAGAGTTCACTACTGAATGTTTCTGGCTGGACTGCAGACGGCGAGCTCAGCAAACACAAACGTCTGTCGCTAACTGAGCGATGAAGTTACACCAATGGTCGGCCGAGTATTCGAGTCTCCTCGCTGGTTGTTGCTCATTTAAAATGAAAAGTCGGGAACAGTCCTTTATGCAAATAAGCCCGTCCAGCTCAACGCATCCGGTTCACAAAACTTGGACCGAGCTGTCAAACAGGCCATCTAGTTCTACAATGAAACCGGATTCAGCAGTGGCATAGCTTGTTTCTTGCTCAGAGGGGTTTCAGAAGAAGATTTCGGGGGATTGTTTGATGGAATAACAGAACGGTTACGAGCAGACCTCCATCTTGTTTTCTGTTTGAAACGGCGAGCAGAAATCCAGGAACCAATCACATGCATTAAACGATAAAGTACATGTCCACTAGTGGACCTGGTGGACATGTACCACTGGATTTAACATTACGGACATGACCACTGTGGAACAATTTAGCCACAAATTCACAGACCAACCATGAACAGCCCAGACCGATACTCTTCTGTTTAAAGCTTTTACTTCAGACATCTGTGACGGAGCTGAAGAAAAATATGTGTTGAAGAGAGAAAGACAGAGGAGAAAAGTTTGTCTTGTGTTCCCAGCCGCCCCCTCCAGTGATCACACATCTTACATCAGTTTGTACTATCATCCAGGCGTTGGTCAGACCCACGTTGCCCTCGGTGCCGAAGAGCTGGAGGCCCTTCTTCAGATCCCGCTGAGCGTAGTGATCAATCTGAGGAGACAGGATAAGAAAACGGCCGTGTCACCAAGATAATTTAACAAATCTCATTTCTGCCTGTGTCAGTTTGAGGGAGGAGTGACGGAGAACATGTTCCTTTTAAGCATTAAATGCTTGGAGCACTTTATTTCCTTTAATCACCAGGTGAGAGCAAACGTTATTTCAACTCAACTGCCAACAAATAACCACATAGATTTTCTGTTCTCCTCAAAGAAAACTGCCGTACAATCTGTACAACCTGATATCACAGCGAAGCGTGTAATAGAGCCACCGGAGGATAGTGTGTCAGGGTCACGTTCTGCCTCACCGAGGTGTGAATATTCAGGCTGCTCTCATACATCGCTTGTGTCTATACCTTTAAAAGTAATGTACTATAATCCATATATCCTATGAAACCTGTATGTATGTAATCCACACAATTGTTAGGAACCAGGAAGTATAAACAAAGTATGCATAGGGAGGAGGTCCGGGTGGACCAGGAGACCAGTGTTCGCACCACATGTGAAACCAGAAGCCATTGTCATTATATTTATTTGTCATGTAGGCTAATGCCTGTACTAAAGTCAGTTCCCAAACCACGACCTTTTCCTCAACCTAACTAAGTTGTTTCCTGTGTTCACACACAAGTCACGAGTTGCTGGACATTTGTAGGAAAATGCATGAAAAATGAAGAATAACTCTTCATAAGATATCATACAAACCGCTGTATGAGGATACGTGGGAATATTACGTTTGTGAAGGTGCAGTACTAGCAGGGGGGCAACAAAACCACTTAGTTAAGTTTAGGAAAAACATCAAAGCCTTAAAATGAGAACGTAAACTAAGTAAAATAAGTACAAAAACAGTTTGGTTTAGTTTGGAAAGTACGTCACAAACATCACTAAAGAACATGTCACAATAACTTCCAATCTTCCAACAGAGGAATATTTTATTGCTGTTTCTTCAGTCTATTAATAGTACGAAGAATCCTTTATATATCTTTTTGTTTGCCAAACGTGTTGTATTGGATTGTCCTGAAGGCATTTGATCAGATTCAGACTGGAGGGGATGTTAACTGTCATTAGTAGCAGACACTTTGATACCTGACTGCCTGCAGTTTCTCCTGCTAAGCGATATCACAGTGTAGTGAAAGAGGCAGAAAAGACGAGAACTGTCTTTCAGTAATGTCTGAAATTTATATTTGTTTTAGAGAGAATGAAGCTGAGAGGATTCACGGCTGCCAGTGAAGCACATCCAGTTTGTCTACAGCAGCCACCACCCGGCAGACAAACACATTATTATTATCATTATTAGTGAGTGTGCTTATACATACATACTTTACACGGTGCACGTCTAGGTTTGATAAACTGTTGTATTTTCTCATTTGCACACATCCCATGAAGCTTGATAAAGTATGAATTCATTATTCAGGACCATTTGAACCATTCAGCCCCTCTGTGGTGACAGTGACAGACAACACAGCTTCTACAAAAAGCCATATTCCAATATTTCATTTTAGACATTTATTACACATTTATCTACTATTTTATTCATATATTACACTGCTTTTGTGAATCCACGACTTTGGTTAACCCATCAGTCACCAAAACAAATCATCCAATCTTCAGCTTTTCAGCTTTAGGGCCAAAGGGTCTCCTGACACAGTGCTCTAAGACAGTGGTTCTCAACCAGGGGTCCTTCTAGGGGGTCCCCAGAAAAATGGCAGTTTATTTTCACCATTTAATTCACTATAGAAGCAGACCCACCCTCAGGAGAGTCCAAGGCCAGGGGGCGAGAACAACCCTTTATTTGGTGACCTATGTCACTGACTGTACCAGTAAATGTATTTACACCCCCCTCGCTGTTATTGTGAAAATGGTTCGGTTGAACCTGGACCTGGGAAGCAGCGAGGTTCGGGTGGGGGGTGTGCACTGCAAGGAGGAAATGCACCAGGAACGGTCCAACGGGGATCCTTCACCCGCCGAGTTGAATCCTCTGGGCAGACTGAGAGCCAATCTACCGCCCGCCGCCACCCGTGGAGAAGTGTAAAAATACCGTTGAGTCATTATGAAACTCTGGCGGGTAAACTTAACGGGAAACACTGGAGCTTGATCCTCGTCCCTCCGGCTGATCACTGACATATGATCTCCAGAGAGTTGGACTCATACACACATTCAGATATCCCAAATCAGAAATAGAAATGTATGATGTAATGGAACCTCTTACTGTATAAGTAAGCTGTTACCATGTTTTGGTATTTCAGTTATTTTTGCCATACCTTTATTTGATAAATAGTTTAGTTTAAAATCAATAGACAGGCCAGATAAGACCGAGGACCCTTAAAGTAACCCTGTTTATTTCCACTGCATGAGAGTGCATTTATACATAAACCATCATTGTGGCAAATACTGATAAACCACATTGAAGATGTCAATAATAAATAATAAATAAGGTCTATGATTCTGAATTAGAAAAGTTATAATAAGTCAGGAATTGGCCTGGTTTAAAATATTAATAACTACTACAGACTGTGGGCTCAAACACACTAGAAGCCTGATTCTCCTTTACAATAATTCACTACATGTTCACAGTCAGGCAGGCAAACTCCTTACAATACGCAGTAATTCAGATCAGCGTATATGACGGAGTAGTAGCAGTAGAGTGTACCACTGGTCAACAAATTTGTGGTTTTCACTCCCTCGCTGGCTTCTGTTTCCCTTTGGCTTGATGCTCCAGATCCTTGTGGAAGGCCCTAAACAGGGGCTCAGGAATAAAATCCAGGGTACAGAGAGAACAGGAAAATGAAAGGATCAGAGAGGCAATGAGCAAATTTCTGAAGAAGCACCAGACATGACAGTCGAAGCTGGATGTACAAAGGTGAGGAGCTAGACGGACTATAAAAGCTGCTGTAATGGGCTCAGATTTAAAGCTATAGAGTGAAGATCTGGTATCATGTGAAAATGGGCGACCTAGATTTTGGGCAGATGAGGGGCCCAGTTTGGAAAGTCTGTCCCCCTACCCATAATTCCTAAAGGCTGGCCTGTATAGAAGTGAGCCCAATGGCAATAAGAGTCATTTAAGTGACTACGCTGATCATAGATTGAGTTTTTTGAGTTCCTAATCATCACCAAACTCTTTTCATATTTAAGTGTTCGAAGCAAAATCTTGTCAAAGGGGTCAGTGACCTAATGTGTCTTTGACACGAAATGAGGTGAAGCACCACTGGTCTCGGACAGATGGGATCCTCAGTATAAAGAAAGCTGAGACTGTTTGATGTTCTGCAAATTTTGATATGAAACACTTCACTGTTAAAATACCTTTTAAAAAGTGAATTAGAGAGGATATATAAAAACCGAAAATGAGGCTTCTAATAACTGTGGTGAGCAGTAGAAACAAGACCACTTTGCTGAACTTAAAGGAGCACTTCACCCGCAAAATGACAATTTCTGCATCAAGTACTCCACTGTGTTATTACCTCGAATTCTTGAGGAAAACTGATTGTCGGCATACCTCCACAGAGAACGGAGAATCAAAAAACAGAGAAAAGTTGTGATGAATTAAATGGGGGACGCATCAATACATCCTTTTAATAAACACTCTCACAACTCATGCAGTATAATCCGAGTTTAATGCTCACTACTTTCCAAACACATGCATCTTTAGTAAAATTGTACTATTTAAAACACTTTTAAATACGCACAGACGAGTAGCTCGCCTGTGTATGCAAAAGTGGTTTCGATTTCAGCGAAGATGCATGTTTGGGAAGTAGTGAGCGCTTGTTAATCTTTACTTCAATTCATCAGGACTTCCTGCGCTTTGGATTCTTCAGTAGTAAGTAATTGATAGAGTATTTGATATACAAATGATCACTTTGTGGGTGAAGTATTCCTTTAAACAGACTGAATCGGACTTGATTTGAGTGAAGCAACACGCTGCAGGACAGCAGTTGTTCAATAAACAAGCTAAATGCAGATCCATGTGGGTTTAATTTAGAAGCTTGGTTCAGCAGGGTGAACCTAAACAAACAAGATAAAGCGTTTAACAAAATCTGCTTTTTTTAATCATTGAAATCAAACTGTAGGTGTGAACACAGTCACAGAGATAAACATGTTTAAATAGATCGAAGCTTTGCAGTTACCAAACCTAAAACTTAACCTTTAAAATCAACAATACGATCGGATAGAATAGGAGCTATATACAAACACACACACGCACACACACCGAAGCTGCTCAGTGCTGTGTACACATTTGGCCGATCCCATCAGATATCAGCTGCATTGATCTCCGCTGACCTTGCGTTCTCCTGCGCTGCAGCCTTTTACCCTGAGCTGTGGTGCAGACACCAAACACCTTGTTAAATCTATGTCTTCCACCACGCTCACAGAATCTGGCCTTCATTTTGCCAAACAACATGTAAATGTTGGATGAGTCGCTGCATACATTTACGGATATCCTTGACAGTATAATAGGGACGAACAAGGTACTGTAAATTATTACCTGACAAAGCCTCCCTACAATATCGTTCATTGTTATTTGACATTTCCCTGAGACAGGCTACAATGATGAATGATTAATCAAGTTCTCTAGTGCACTCGTATGTTAACACACACCCTCTTACACGGTTGGATTAACGAGCCACTCGCTGGGCTGTTATTGGTTATTAGTGCTCGTCATTTTCACTGTAACCTGGAGACATGGCAGATATACTGGGAACATCAGGTTTCTGTCAAAGTTGTAGTTTCTAAATTAAGCTGAGTTGAAGGTTCTCTAGTCCGTATTCAGAGCAGCCAACAACTATGTGCTGTGTAAAGATATAGAGGAGTCATGTCTACCTGAGCAGCCTCTGTGTGTTTTAATGAGAGTTCCTGCTTTGTTGCAATGCGTCTGTTTTAGTGCATATCAGAGACTCAGGCGGTTCTCATACTGTTTGTAGCTTTACTGTTCTATAATTTATATATATTCCACGAAATCAGTTTGTATGTAATCCACGTAATCGTGACCCAGGAAGTATAAAGAGCAACAAACGCGAGGAGGTCGGGGCGGATGAGCGGACTTTCACCCAGGAGACCGGTGATCGGAACCTGTGTGAAACCAGAAGGAGGTCGGGGGGATGAGCGGACTTTCACCCAGGAGACCGGTGATCGGAACCTGTGTGAAACCAGAAGGAGGTCGGGGGGGATGAGCGGACTTTCACCCAGGAGACCGGTGATCGGAACCTGTGTGAAACCAGAAGGAGGTCGGGGGGATGAGCGGACTTTCACCCAGGAGACCGGTGATCGGAACCTGTGTGAAACCAGAAGGAGGTCGGGGGGGATGAGCGGACTTTCACCCAGGAGACCGGTGATCGGAACCTGTGTGAAACCAGAAGGAGGTCGGGGGGATGAGCGGACTTTCACCCAGGAGACCGGTGATCGGAACCTGTGTGAAACCAGAAGGAGGTCGGGGGGATGAGCGGACTTTCACCCAGGAGACCGGTGATCGGAACCTGTGTGAAACCAGAAGGAGGTCGGGGGGGATGAGCGGACTTTCACCCAGGAGACCGGTGATCGGAACCTGTGTGAAACCAGAAGGAGGTCGGGGGGATGAGCGGACTTTCACCCAGGAGACCGGTGATCGGAACCTGTGTGAAACCAGAAGGAGGTCGGGGGGGATGAGCGGACTTTCACCCAGGAGACCGGTGATCGGAACCTGTGTGAAACCAGAAGGAGGTCGGGGGGATGAGCGGACTTTCACCCAGGAGACCGGTGATCGGAAACCTGTGTGAAACCAGAAGGAGGTCGGGGGGATGAGCGGACTTTAACCCAGGAGACCGGTGATCGGAACCTGTGTGAAACCAGGAGTCAATGTTGATTTATTTGTCACGTAACTTCGGTACTTAAGTATTGCCACTTCCACTGTTATTTTAACCCAAACAACGATCTTTTCCTAAACCTAAGTTGTTTCCTGTGAAGACAGAAGTTTATTTTGAAAAGACTGCATGCGTTGCTGGACATTTGTAAGAAAATGTATGAAAAATGAGGAATAACTTTTCATAAGATGACATACAAACCGCTGTATGAGAATACGTTGAATGGCTAGCTCATGGTTAGCTGGCTAGCTTGTTACAGCTGATAAGCGCATCGTTGAGGAAACGTAGCGCCCACCCTCCGGTTCCCCTCAGGTCAACTGTCACAAACTACCATTTAGGCAACAAAACCACTGAATGGTGTTACACTTAGGTTAAGGAAAAAAAGGACATAGTTGGGCTTAAAACTACTAAGTTTGTACAGTGAATATGAAACTGAACATTGTGAACACTGGACAAGAACAAACAATGTGAAAGTGAAACATGAGGCACGTGAAACCAACAGCGGTCTTCTGGATGAAAGCCGTTTTTATTGGACCCATCCACCTCTCCTCCCGCCCACCCGCTGTTCTATTCGCTCTTTAAACTGTCACAACATTCGTCGACGTGTTTACTGTTGCTGCGAATGACTTTCCATTGTAGTTAATAGAAAGACTGGTACACCTCATACTGGTGCTAAGAGGTGGCAGCGTCGCACGCCGATGGCCGAGACAAAGCGCCGGTACTCGGGGAAAGGGATGGGCTGCAGTTTCACATTTAGTAGCAGTAAGAACTAGGCCACGGAGCTGCAGAATCCTGCTTAAGAATTCCTGCGCTGTGGAGCAATGTTTTTCCAAGTGGGTACTTGTTACTGGTGAATGTACACAAGCACAAGGACGTGCTGATGCAATACACATGCCTGCTAAAGGTTTCATGCCATTCCATTAATCGATGGCGGAGGTCAGGTGCCAAAAGAACGCAGCAATGTGCTGATAAAGGTTAGAAAGAAGAAAACTGCAAGCTGGTAAACATGGATGCAAACCATGTATGTCGGATGCAACAGTTTCATGAGAAATGAAATGCATTGAGCACTTTGCTGTGGCTCAAGGATACACACAGCACATATTTTAATTTTACGTGTTTACAAGGAAACTCCACAGTGAGCCTGATAATTAGCTATTTAACATCTATCAAAGAGCAGCTTTAGTAGCTGTTAATGAGTGTGACGTTCCAAAGGTGAGTCATAAAAAGAACATTTGATTAATTTTTCACGATTTGTGAGTGAAGCTGACTTCTTATTATGTAAGTAATTAGCTTTTTTTGTTCACAATGTAATTTTCTGTGAGCCACTTCTTTCAAAGTCACAGATTTTCCTGTAAGTGGAGGCGTTCTTTTCCGGTAATCTGAGATGGAGGGGATCGCATTAAGAGGACTGTAGCAGAGCCATGTCAGGAAAAGGGATATCTGCCATGACAGAGGATGTGTACATGTACGTGCTAGATATATTTAAGGCTATTATTTATCAATATTGATGAACATGCCTGCAGGTATGAACAGTTGTGTGAAACAGCTTTGTTAAACTAGTAGCTGTGGGGTAAAATGTGCCATATGCCCTGAGGAGCGATGAACCGCATGTTCAGCTAATATTCAACTCTCTGAAATTACTCTAATACTACAAAGATATGTCAGACCGCTGAACGTTCAACCAGGGGTGAAACGTAACCGTGTACATTAACCCAAGAACTGTACATAAGCAGTTTTAAAGTAGTCATACTTTACTTGAGTATTGTTATTTTATACTACCTTATACTTCTGTTTCACTACAATCTGGGAGTGAATATTGTACTTTTTACGCCACTACATTTATCAGACAGTTTTATTTAGTTTGTAGATTCAAATTATTCATACAAAACATAAATCACCATGATGTATTATTACACATTAAGCTATCCAGCAATATCTAAAGTAATTACAATTAGCTTATTAACATTTACCAGCTGAAACATTAAAGTGATGTACCAGTCCGTTCTCATTTCCCAGGGCTTCAAATACCACAGATCACGGCCGCCAGCGTTCAGATGCACAAGTCAACCTTTAGTGTTGGTATGGAATGCACTGGGCGTTCCAGTAACTATAATGTAAACCAATCCATCCATCCTTCCAGCCATCCATCCATCCATCCATCCATCCATCCTTCCATCCATCCATCCATCCATCCTTCCATCCATCCATCCATCCATCCATCCTTCCATCCATCCATCCATCCATCCTTCCATCCATCCATCCTTCCAGCCATCCATCCTTCCATCCATCCATCCATCCATCCATCCATCCATCCATCCAAGCCAGATTCGAACCTCTTGCTGTGAGACGAGAGTGCTAACCACAGCATCACCGTGCAGCCCCAATGTAAACCCATCCACGTCAGTTATTTTTACTTAAATAAGGTTTTGAATGCAGGACTTTGTACTTCCACCAGAGTATTTTTACATTGTGGTATTGCTACTTATACTAGTAAAAGATCTGAGTACTTCCTCCGCCACTGTGTAGAGTATAAACGGGCGTAGCGTAGCCAACAAAGAAATCAGCTGAAACAAACAAAAGACAAAGCTACTGGGAAGGACGTACTGAGCACTATGATAGCAGTCTTCTCTCCTTTGTCTCGTCTTTTTGTTTTTGTTCTCATGAATGTAATTTAACAACAAAATGTTTAATACAACAAACCATGTCGACACTTTCATATTTTCCCTCAAAACAACAACACTGTGAAATTTCGCTCAATAAAAGTGCCAGGCACAGTTTTGTGTGGGTGAGGTGACTGTACATCAAATCCCTGAATGCAACAAGCCACAAAAAGGAAAACAACAGAGAAGCATCCTGACAGTTTCAGATGGACAATGCACTCGACAAACATGCTCCCAGATGTTTCAGCCTACTTTTCAACTGCATACAGTCACGCTCAACTCATCGTCAACTTTTGACAATACTTCTTCTGTAGCTGCTGTCATGGTAAACAACATAAACACTCAAAGAAACTTTTTGCCGACAAAAATGATGATTTTTCTTTGATTCAGCACAGCCGAACTGTGTAATAGACCTGCTGTCAACCAGAGGTCAGTGTGTTGGTGTCACGTTTTGCCTCGTTGAGGTGTGAATATTACACACATGTATGAAGGTGCAGTATCAGCCGGGGGCAACAAAACCACTCACTTCCACTTAGTTAGGTTTAGGAAAACTGTCACGGCTGAGCTTAAAATAACGTAAACTAAGTACAATACGTACAGAAACGATCTAACAGACGTACAGGAAGCTAGTCCCTCCCACCCACTATGAGCAGTCTCTCTCACTTTTCGTTCCACGTCGGTAGCTCAGAGTGTAGTAAACTCATGCTGATGCATTTACATGCCGTACAAATCACACGCCAACGGCGAGATCTGTACAAACTACTTTAAGCTTTTACCATGAAAGCACAACCTTAAAGCTGTGTTCACTGTTTTCTTGGCCACTAGGGGGCATATAAACTTTGCAGGTAACTCTCAAAACCGAGCCTTTGACTTGTTACTGTGGTAAGTCGTTGTTATAGTCAGAATGCTAGCACACACTGCCTACACAAACAGCAGACACACAGCCCCATAGCATTTTCAGCTATCTGATGAATATCACTCCAGTATTCCCTCTGCTTCTAGCCCTGGTCTGGTCTCCCAAACTCTTCAGTGAAATATCTGTTTTTAAGGGCTGGATGTTTAACCCTGTGCTGGGTGCTGCACAGGGACTTTGCTGCTGCTGGAAACAGGGCTGATGAGAGCTGTTGGTTTCTATGCACTCCCACAGCCTGAGTGAACGACACTACATGGGTACAGAGACGCTGACGATGCCACGGAGAGCTGATAATAGGGACAGACCCTCTTTCTCAATGGGAGGGGTGAGGATTGCTTGTTTCTTCTAATAGTTTGTGTTGTTTTCTTGGTTTTTCATATTTTAGTATCCCGCACTGTTAGATTCTGTACCTGGAAAGGTTGAGGCTCCTGTGGCTGATTTTGGTCACCTATGATTAACTATAATTAACCCCACCTGAGTATATTGATTGTGAAACGGCAGCACGCTGAAGTGGGCATCTTACCCATAGACTGTATAAGAAGTGGATGTAGTCATTGTGACGTCACCCACCGGTTTATGGGCTGCTGTTTTGAAGCCTCGGGTTCGGCATTTTGGCTGTCGCCATCTTGATTTTTCGCAGCCAGAAGTGACACAAGAGCTGAACACTGAGAAAGATATCTTTAGGAGACCAAAATGTTACAGTCAACTTTCCTGTGAAAGGGTTAAAGACATCCAGACCAGACAACACCGTGGTAACGACCTGTCAATCACCAGGTAGCCCCGCCCTAAAGCCTCTCCTGCTTTCTGGTCTATCTGACTCTAAATGGACCATCATTCACTAAATGAACATCCTGCTGTACTGAAGAAGACTGAAACTAGTGATTGAGACTGAAACTAGTGATTGAGACTGAAACTAGTGATTGAGACCAGAAACTGATGTTTCCAATGTTTACTGAGGTAATCAATCAGAGAGAAGTAACTGAGTAGACTCATTTTCTCATTTTTAATTTTTCGATGATAAACCACAAGAAGTGAAAAGAGGCTAAAAAGCTGTGTAGAGCTGCAGAATTTCCCATGAGTTTGTCAATTTGAGTGGTCCCCTTTTTAAATGATTGATCTTTAATATAGTGCACAGCCATTTTCAGTCAAATGCATTTTATTTGCAAAATGCTTGTGTTACCCTCATTATTATGCTTCATAGGTGGGATCTCTGTCATCCAATCACAGTCAAAGAAGATGCTGCATTAGGGTCTGTAAATATAAAAAAAAAATCATAATTTGGATGCCTCAAAGAGACGGAGATGAAAGAGAAATCTGAACGACAAGGCAAATGGCACAGATCGTAATTTCTTGCAACAATATCGACTGTTTTCTGATCTGATTTCTGTGCAGACTGGCACTGTGAGCTGCTGCATGACAACTCTGGCACGAGGCAACATGTGAGGCGAGCTATCCATCTGATGTAAGAATCTAGCACAGGGAGCCCTTATCTCCCATTTGAGTGGACTGGATAAAGTCTTCTGAAGTTGTTCAAATAAAAGGAAAGAGAAAAATACTTTTTATTCACATCTAAGTAGGTCATTAGTTAAGAGTGACTCCTGTGGAAGTGCGGCAAGGCAGACTGTGCCTTAGCCACGGCTGTACTTTTAGCTCGGTATTGATGTTGTCCTCGGGACTTCAGTCGCCCTTTAACTACACCAGGCGAGTCAAAGATGGGCTATCAATTATTTATATGGCGGGGATACAAGGAGAGATAAGAGATGTATATGGGAGAGGCGAATAGAGGAGAGACAGGAAAAGAGAGTGGGTGCAGGAAAAGCATAAACAGGGGAAAAGATGGAGAGGATGAGCCAGACGACGATGGAGGGAATATGTAAAAGCAAATACAGTACACTGTGGGGCAGATGAAGTGGTTATATGACTCTTGAACTCCAGATTACAATACTAAGCACAGAAAGGGAGCTTTCCATCTGTGACAGCTGGGGAGAAAAGATATTACAGAAACACAAGAAAGAGATTTCAGAAGAGAGGAAATAATGAGAGGAAAAATGGCTCAATTTGCTGACTCCCTCCAAACAGCGGATATCCATTACCTGTGTCATAAATGTAGCAGGAAGACAGGATCAGAGTAAAGTAGATAAAGGCATCAGAAAGAAAGGAAAGATCAGTGATCATATTCCCTGCGGATGTCCCGTAGACACATTTCACATTCAGATGCCAAACTGCATAAAACATGCACCCACTTCATCCCCTACCGTGACGTTACTGACTCTAAAAGAGGATGATTTTAACATTATTGATTCATAACTTAAATTGCAGCCTTCAAGTTTGGATTTCACTGCAGTGGCTTCGTACCACCGGATCATCCCAAATCAAGATTGTATTAAATGTTTTATTTGAAAAGTCATGTGTCAGTTGTTTCAACTTTGGTCACCCAGTCGAGTCTGTATTTTCTGAATGTACCTAAATGTCCCACTGGCCTTCAGCCTCCCTCACCTATTGGGTGCCCCACTCTTATTCTCAAGGGTTTCCTGCAAATACTTTTATTTCATCCTTCCTCTGAGGGAGACCACATTACATTCCCCGGACCCAATTTGGGCCAAAGTCAAGGTTTTTCGAGGGCATTTTGACTGCAGACACACTCTAGTCTGACTTGCATGCACTTTATTTCCTCCAACTTGAGCTTAAATCTTCTTCTTGCACTGCTTGGAATAGGAGCTATAGGGGAATGCCAGCGTTCTGAAGAATCCACGTTTTTCCTGTGCCTCAGGACAGATCTGTCAAAAATTGTAAACTTAGACAACTCTCCTCTGAAGCTAACTCAACCCTTTAATTTGTAAAGTGGGATGTGAAATCTGGCAGTGCTCCTCAGATAATGAATGGGGCAACCAAGTCACAAATTCAAGGCTTCTGTCGCTGAACTGTAATTCTGTCCCGGGGCACGGCAATAATGTGAATAATTTAAAATGTGTGGCATTCCCCCTTTAAGTGACTAATCTGAGTCCTTAGCTGGGGCAAACCAATTACAATCCCAACTCAGGCAAATCAATTATAATTTCCATCCTCTGTTTCTAATCAGCTTCTGATTAACACTTGGCAAAGCATGTGAGTAGACAATCAATGGCACTAACGGGTGAGCAGGGAACGAGCAGTACCACGGCAGAACGCCTACGAGATGATACTTGAACAGCCTTAGTTACAGTAGTAGTAAGATGACAGACTTCACACCACATGCTGGACAAAATCACAAGGTCAATGCTCATTATTGTCATGGTCTTGCATTTTTGTTTAGTCTGTTTCCTGTTTTAAATTTGAAAGTTACTCTCCCCTTGTGTCATGTTTTTGTTACTTCCTGCCTTCGTTTGTTTTCCAGTTTCCAGTTAAAGGTTAA
Organism: Pterois miles; assembly: GCA_947000775.1. Classification (NCBI taxonomy): domain Eukaryota; kingdom Metazoa; phylum Chordata; class Actinopteri; order Perciformes; family Scorpaenidae; genus Pterois; species Pterois miles. The sequence goes on along the minus strand of CAMQGK010000479.1, from coordinate 1,519,514 downwards.
AAGTTAAGACTTCTGCTCCTCCTCATGGCTCTGTTTTCAGGATTTAAAATGTAGCTCATGATGGGAGACTTTGACCAATCACAGGTCATTTCAGAGAGAGTGTTCTTATTGGCTGTGCTCCAGGTGGTGGGCGGTGCTTGGTATTTCCTTAACACTCTCAACATGGCTGCCGGGTCATAAACTTTCTCCTTTTACAGCTGGACAGTAACTAGAAGATGTTTCTGAGAAGATGTGAGGAGAGAACATCACAGTAACAGAATATTGATCCATATTTGATCAGCGCTGCCTGGTTTGACCGTTTGATCGGAGTTAGCGAGTCAATGAAAACTGCTGAGAGACGGCAGACCCCAGATCAGCTCTGATTGGTTGCTTTCCTCTGGTCTGTGGAATCTTGCAGATGTCATTAGGAGCCACCAGGGGACACAGAGGATCATGATTTTTTCAGATTACCTGTCTCATGCACTACTGTCAGGATAATGTGACGGTTTTACAGAAATAACTTTTTTTAGTCATATTGGCTCCTTTTCTACCCACTGCTGCGTTAAGTACGGTAGTTACATGTGTGTTTGGTCAGTGTGTTCCCTGTTTCAGTCAAGGCTATTGAAGTGTCCTGACCTACGGGGATTGACATGTACGCATTGTAACTGGAGCATTGATGCTGCTGCTGCTGCTGCTGCTGATGATGATGATGATGATAATGGTGATGATGATGATGATGAGAGTACAGCAGACAGAGCTAGAAATAAAGGGGTGGTGTCTGCTCAGGAGCTCTGTCGGTGCACTCAGCCTCGCAGAACGTTTTGGGTACGCTCATCTTCAAATAGGAAGTATGGCTGTGATTAAAGCTCTTTTTAATAATTGCAGAATTGTAATACTCACCCATAGAGAAGGTTATTATTGACACCGTCCCTGCAGACACCTCAGTGAAACGAACTAATCATCCCCATGTTGTGTGATTGTCCAGACTTCACTGCGCCTGTGTTGTTCACCAGTGATATGACTGTGACAGCTCCTCTTGTAACACTGGTTTCAGTGTCAGGTCGTCGGCATTCGTTACTGCCGTTACTTGTGTCATCGCCGGCCGATCAAGCTACAACAATAAAAGTGGTAACTTCCTTCTGCCTCCGTATAGACCAGACCTGAGCATTATACGACCCAGCTTTTGTTTTGCTGTGCTGGTGCATTGTTAGTGTGCTGATGTAAATTGACGTGACTAATGTTAGCGTCACCTGCTGAGGCATCACGTCTATAACAGGTCATGGACTGATAAGTAATTTGTGGAGGTTGGTGTTAAAGCTGTGAGCGTAGTTTACAACAAACATGGCTGTATCCAAAGAATACAACTAGAACCGTCACTTTGAGACAAAACCTGCAGAAAGATCCAGAAAGCTTAGAAAGTTTAGCTCATGGAAACATTACTAGTAAGTGTCCAGTATGTTTCCTATAGTGATAAATTACATCTGAAAGTATTGGTTTGGTTCCTGGCAACAATCTGGGTTTCTGATGTGGCCCCCAGGAAAGATAACTGCCCACCCCGGGCATAGACTTAAATGAAGCAAATTCATTGATTCTGGCATTAAAAATCTATTTCAAAATTGTATAGACATAAGGGGATCAATTTTTCCCCCACTCGTACCGCCTGGAGTCCTACATCTGGATCCTATTCTCTGAACTAAAACTGTAATAATAATCAGAGGTTCAACAGAAACTGCCATCGTGTTCTTGCTCGAAATTCAAGAGATCATTTTCCTGCTGTTTTCATACTGCTCCAAAAAGTATGAAGCTACTTTCCTGCATAACTGAAATACTTTTAAAAGCTTTTGCCTGCAGCTATTGACAACAACAGGTGCCTGTTTCCTGACGCTGGCATCTGATGCCTTCAGTCTGTCCTGAACTCTTTACATCACAGTATTTTGATCCTCTTTCTGAAGTTTTATCAGCAGCTTTTCCATCTCAGTGGTTCAGCCGGCCGACTCACGTGGAATGGATTATTATGTTAAAATAGATCCTGCACAGCGTAGATATTTAGTCTTCGTAGCTCCTCACAGGGAAGCATCAAGCAGGGAGAGGGAAACGATGATAACTTCCTTTCTATAAGGAACGTAGACTCCGAGCCTACAGGTGGATATTGGAGCGGAGGATTTTGAAATGCTGTATGAACAGCAGCAGGAGCAGCACAGGACAGTTTCAGGTGGGCTGTGAGGCAGCAGGCATGGTAGCACAAGATTGAACAGTGCACGGTGTATTGGATATGTTGCAGTGAGAGTCATGTCATCTGAAGGTCGTCACTGACTAGAGTTGACTGCTTCAATTCACTGTCTGGCTTTTACTTTTGTCTCTTCAAGTACATTGCAACAGTATTAAAGTAGGAAAACATATGGATAAGATACAATTTGTAGATCCACAATCTATAGTTAGTTGGTCCCTCTTTGGCTCTTTTAGCTTGACTGGGTTGTGATTGTCAAAAGGTGAATCCTAACCAGTGGGCAACCTCCAGAGGTCTGTACTACGAAGCAGGATTTAGGGTTAGCGAGGTGTTTTTAGGGTTAACTCTGGGTTTTCTGTCCCATGATGGTGGTTCACTTCTTAATGGGGTAGATCGCCATGGTAACTTAGCTGAACAGCTTATCTTCCAGATAATTGATCAACTCGTATAAAATGCATCGCATGGCTTACTGACCAATCAGAGCTCGGTGCGCGGATCATATGATAATATTACACAAAGACAAAGAAGGGTATGTTGAACTCACTTCGTAGTACAGACCTTAAGTGCCTGAAACTAACATCCTGTCTCAGCAGGGGGCGACTCCTCTGGGTCTATAGAGTCTCTAGAAAATGATCCTCCTCTCTGATTTATTACCTCAGTAAACACTGGAAATATCAGTTTCTGTTCTCAGTCTCTAGTTTCAGTCTTCTTCAGTACAGCAGGATGTTCATTTAGTGAATGATGGTCCATTTAGAGTCAGATAGACCAGAAAGCAGGGGATGCTTTGCCACCTCTGACAGTGTGTTTCAGTTCATGAAACTGAACTGTAACATGTGGTCGCTTAAAAATGTCTTTAAAAATGTCTCAGTGTTCAGTTGTGCTTAGCTCCGCCCTCTCCTGTCACCTCTGGTTGCAAAAAGACAAGATGGTGACGGCCAAACTGCTGAACAGTCCACAAACCAGTGGGTGGCGTCATGGTGACTGCAGACACTTTGTATAACGTCTATGATCCTAAAAGATAATGACAAAAATGCTGCAGTATCATCTGAATTATTCATTTTGAGGAGAAACAAACATGCAAACCACAGCCAGGATATAAGACTTCCTGTTTGAAACTAGAACTTTTTAAAACGTCTATACATTTTTTTCCCTAATGTTATGTGTATTAATTAAACAAGTAAATAGATTTTATTTCCCCACACAGTGGTCTGTCTCAAAGCTTCCTCCTGCAATATGAATCTGGTAGAGAAATACAAATGCCTCAAAAACTGTGTTTAAATCAAATTAAAGGTGCAGTGTGTGTGAACTACGGTGGCCGGCGTGAAGACACGACTGGCCCTCTCCAGAGCCAGGTGTCATGAGAATAGCGTACGTGATTTGGAGAATAGCAGAGTGTACGTAGATTGTGAGTGAATGTGGGAAGTGAGTGATGAAGCAAGAGACGGAGAGAGCGGCGGAGAAGTGTTTAAGCTAACAAGTGAGCAGAAGACAGAGTTATTGTAGTTTGTGGGCATCATGTGAATGTACAGTGGAGATAAATGCTGCAGCTCCTCAACACCAGCTGAGGTTTCTCGTGAATTGTTTCCCGGTGGCTGGGTGGAGTGACGGGGGTTAACTCCAGAGCCAGACACGTTATTGACGAGGAAAGTGAACACAGTGATGTGTCTGTTCTGGGCCACCGTAGAAACATGGCAGCCGGCTCCGTGACGAGCACCCGCTCTGTGAGTAGATGTAAACGGCTCATTCAAGGTAGCAAGAATTAATATTATATTCCATTTACAGAAACAATACTGAGGACACTTGGTGTTAGGGTGTTGTCACTACGGCTGTGAATAGAAGTTAGACAAAACGTGAACCCCCCAAATCTTATCTTGTTATTAAGCTAAACTCCATAAAGTAATTTGCTCATGAGAAACTGTGAACAGAACTCCTTTACATGATTGTTCGCTCCACTTTCGCCGTGATGGATTTTTCAAACATAATTAAAAGTCTTGAAAGAGAATTGTTGTGTGACTTTTGGAGCTGAATGGGAAGGAATAAGCTGCACAAATGTGCCAAAACTAATTTAAAACTGGCAAAACTGGATTTAGAGGTATTATTAATCATGTAACCAGATTTAACAAGCGGAGAACATGTTTTATCCAAAGCAGCCCAGTAAATTTGAACTTCATTGTGATGATTCAGTATTAGTGCCCTGCTTTGTCTGTCATCCTGAAGAAGCAGTGAAGCCTGGGAAAGTCTTGTAACATAGCAAATGTTCACCTGAGCTGAATGTTTGACAGTGCTGTGAAGCGGTTTTATCCATTGGATGGAGCCATCATTGGATTTCAGTTAGAACCCGTTAACCTCTCAGCTGGCGCTGTTTCATCAGATTCATGCACCAGGAAGAGAAAAAGAAGACAACAGGTACAATACGTGACAACTTTCAGATAAGTAACCACACTGTCTGTCCAATATGTAATCCTAAAGCCATGCTTATAGAAATGACACTAACCAAGAACATAAAGTTGAGATCTAAGAAACAGACCAAATACTCTGAAGCAGGAGGAGCAAAGGGAAACAAAAGGCCGCTGAAGCTTGTCAGCTTCACAGGAAACATGTATTTGCCTCCACTGAGAGGTGAAATTACAATTTGATTTGTGGGTAACACTTCTGAATACAGTGTAAATATTCTGTACGTATGGAGCGTGAAATACAAACTACAGTGTTTGGAGTGGCTGCTTTATTTTACAGCCCACACATCTTGAAGTGACATTTTAATGCAGATTTGTCCCACATTTATCATCAGACAAACGTACCCTGCTGGTAATGATATGATGTGACCTCCTGCCAGGAAATCACAGCGTCAGTCCTTTTATCAAGTGTGTTTACCTCCAAGTGGCAAAGCTCAACACGCTCATCACATACTGACGCTTTGTCAGACCCCAGTGTCACTTTTTGGTTGCAGTAAACACATGCTTAATGTCGGGAATTAAACAAAAACACTTGCTTTGGACTAGGCAACAAAACCACTGTAGTTAGGTTTAGGGAAAAACAACTTGGCTGGCCTTAAAACTGCTATGTTTGTACAGTTAAAATGACAGTGAATGTTGTGAACACGGGACAAACTCACTCCTGAGTGAGACCTGAGTGCAGAAAAAATAATAATAATAAATACAATAGAAACAAGCAATAATGGCAAAGACATCAAAATATAATAATAATATAGCAAGATTTAAACATACTAGGGCTGTCAAAGTTAACGCGATAATAACGCAGTAATGCATATTTGTTTCAGCGACTAATAACGCAATCCATCCATCCATCGCAACGTAGCATTAATGCAATCCATCTTTTGGAGGCTGTAATCGTTTCATAGTGAAGATCAAATGAAACTAGAAACCCTCAGGAGTCCATCGGTACCAACCAGGTCAGACTAGTTTGTTGTGAGAGAGGTTAAACAACGCTCTAAACTTACTGTAAATGTTGGTGAGGAAAAACTGTCATGTCCATCTCCAAAGGGGTCCGTTGACCTCTGACCTCCAGATGTGTGGATGTAAATGGGTTCTCTGGGTCCCCACCAGTCTCCCCTTCACAGACATGCCCACTTTCCAGTCAGTCTGGATCAAGTCCTAGTCAAGTCAGCACTCTGACACACTGACAGCTGTTGTTGTCTGTTGGGCTGCAGTTTGCCATGTTCTGATTAGAGCAGATTGTTGATGCTAAAGTCAGAACCTGGGAGGGTTTCTGGACAATATCTGCCATTGATTAGTGGTGTTATTGATTTACAATAATAAATATATACATACATTTGCCTAAAGCAAGTGTATTTTCCCACGCCCATGCTGATAAAAATATTGAATACTTGACAAATCAGTAAACACTGGAAACATCAGTTTCTGGTCTCAGTCTCTAGTTTCAGTCTTCTTCAGTACAGCAGGATGTTCATTTAGTGAATGATGGTCCATTTAGAGTCAGATAGACCAGAAAGCAGGGGATGATTTAGGGCGGGGCTACCTGGTGACTGACAGGTCACTACCACAGCGTTTAACAACTTCAACCCTTTCAGTGTGTTTTCAGTTCACTGAACTTAATTATAACACTTTGGTCATTTAAAATGTGTTATTCAGTGTTGGGTTGTCCTTGTGTCGCTTCTGGTTGCAACAAAACAACATGGCGATGGCCAAAAACCAAGACGGCGACAGCCAAAATGCCGAACTGGAGGCGTCCAGACGGCAGTCCACTAACCAGTAGATAACGTCAAAGTGACTACGTTGACTTCTCATTTACAGTAGGTGTCCCTCCACTTCCTTGGCTATACTCGTTATGATATGCCATTTAAACATGACCCTATTATTTAAATGTCAGCGTATTAAATCAGTACACCTTAATTAACGGCTGTAATCTAATGCGTTACTGATTTGGGGGCAGAGTAGTGTTATTTGTGCTCCTTCTAATATCAGGGTCTTCGCCAAATTACAATCTAAATGATTTATAATCACCGTCTTTGTAATTCCTCAGCATTATCTGCTGCACTCTAACTGCTCTCTCCCTTGTCACATGTATTGGGGACACAAACAAATATCTTGTCTGTTTGCAGATCATCTCAATTTGTCTCTTATATTAACATTGCCTGACGTGGGTGTATTTTAGCAATGTGATTAGCCAGGGGTGTTAGTCTAATTGCATTTCTCCCAGTCTACATGAAATGAAAATTTCTCAGGCTTGAAATGTATTCAGACAGGGGTGCCGCATGTTGATATCTTGACAAGCTAAAATGTTTTGACGGCTAATGCTGGAACAGTAATGATGTGGAAAAAGTGGAGTTATCGGGCTTGAAATGGGATTCCAGTGGGTATCTTGTGTCGTCTGCAGTTTTATATATTTGATGCCTGTAGTTTGCTTTAACACATGAGTGGTTGCCCTTTACCTGCATTTGAAGTAGTCTTTTCCCAAGTGGGTACTTTTTCATTTCCTTCTCCTTATCATATTATTTTGCTATCTTCCAGTTTAGTCTAACAGCAGTGGAACAGGGCCAAGAAGGAAATACAGTGATATGAGAGCGAGAGTGACAGCAGAAACAGACACCGGTTCTCCGGAGAAATGAAGCATGACAATGAGACATCTTCTCTCTGAAGAAACTGGATTTTAGCTTCAAACACATCCAACAGAATGAAATGAGGTGATTCAGAAAAACGCAGTGTGAGGACAGGTCTTTGTTCAGCATGAAAGATCACTTAAGATAAAGTAATACTTTACTTAACTCTCCCAGAATTCATAAGTAATATATAAACACTTCATAAATAGTTTAACACACTATATTGTAGCTGTAAGCCGATATAAGGACATTTTAAGTGTTGTAAATAAATGAACCATTTGTAACTGGTCTTTAAAAAGTCAATGAATAACTTATAACTCAGGAGAGGAGTAGAACAGAACAAACCATTAGTGAGCTACAAACAGCCTAAGAGTCTACAGTCATGTTAGTGGCTCTGACACTGTGAGCTAAATGCTAACATCAACATGCTAACAGCTCACAGTGACAACGTTAGCATGCCGATGTTTAGCAGGAAAAATGTTTACGTGGTTTCCGTCTCAGTTGAGTTTGCTGTTGAAAATCAGGAGGATATTTTATTTCATAAAGATGGACGACATGACAGCGTCCCCAGAAGTGAAGCCAAGACAGCTGACTGGCTGCAGGTCCCGTCATAAATCCCGCCCCTCTGTGTTAGTGGATGGGGCACGGGCCAAACTAAGACATCCAATTACACGGCCCAGAGATACGTTCTGTCATTTTATATAGTTCTCTAATGTTCAAGTGTTCGTTTTTCTGATAAGTCTGGTTTTAATGAGTTATTTGAAGCTATAGACGTCATGATCGACAGCTGCTCTGACTGAAGTAGTCAGAGAGGAGATGTAACTTTAACTTATATGTGTCGGTTTGATCATAATTACACACATTTTATGTTCAGCTGTGTCTTTCTAGCCAAACCGCTATCGTGGTGCTTGATAAGATGCGGCCATGCTCGTGAGTGGCGGGAGCGTAAGTATCATATAAAATGACCTGTGGTGACCTCGAGGATAATCACAGCCTCATGAAGCTTTACAGCCACAAACCAGAGACTAGGGACGGGTCACGATTGTCAATGTGTGTGTGTGCGTGTGTGTGTGTGTGTGTGTGCGCGCCCCTCATAATTTCAGCGAGTTGATCAGCTGTTCGATCAGCGGAACACATCATCATTCAAACCCAACAGAGACAAAATAAAACTCACCCAAACCGTCATGGTTTGTTTTTCCAGCCGCCTCTTCTACGGTTCCAACAACATGGTTAAAATAAACTCTTAATTCATAACTTTAGATGGGAAAATGTGCTGACGCTACATATGGTTTTTGCATTGATTTTTGAATAATAATAATAATAATTCCCAGTGGTTAAACTGGTTAAATCTAGCACCAAACCTGTGGAACAAAAGATATCCACCCAAGAAATGTCCTTTTCACTTCCTACAACTACATAGTGTGACTAGACCTTTGATTATTTTTTATACTGCTTACAAAGGCTTAATAGAGGTTAAAATAAAGTGTTATGGATTTTTAGAGGCAGGCATTTTCAAAGTTTTGCAAATGGCGCCATCAGAACAAAATACGTGTCCAGATGTCATGGTCATGATTCATTTTAACTGCTCCGGTACCCTTTGGGTTAGCAGCTGAGGTCTTTTGGGGATCCAACTTGAACATAGCTCTTCATGACTTCATTTTTACAGCAGCATTACCTCACCTTGACTCTTCCCAAAGCACACAAGCAGATAGGAAATCACCCGCATAGCTGGCCCCAGGCGCCTCGTTCAGCCGTCAAACACTGAGCTGCGGAGGAAATACTTCATGCTGCATTGACCTGATAACTAACACCGGCATGTAGAGGTGAGAACACAAACGATCCTGGCAGGATGAGCCACACTGTCGGTACACTGACAGAAATCACAGCTGGTTTATGGTCATCTGGTGGCTATTTTTTGTCGTATTGTTTTTATGAGACAGCTGAGAGTAACAGAAAGGGGGTCATGTAATCCTACAGCAGATTTGAAATCACATGAACTGTGAACACTGTTGTGTGAAGTGAACAGGACATATCAGGGTGCATCCACATCCAAGCCAAAATTCAGGCTTTCTTAAAGTCACTTTTCTTAAAAAATCCTATCTATTTTTGTGCAAAATTATGATTTAAAGTCTAAATCTTAAACAATAAGTAAACCATGTTATAGATGTGACCAAGCAGTTGATGCTCAGTATTTGATTATGAGCTTTACATACTGTATCACCAAGGTACACACCATAGAAATAAATACACCTCAGACCACGCTTGGCTGCGTGGTATGCAAATCAAAACTAACACACAGAAGGTCTTCATCTTCATGAAGGTCTTCATCGTTGTTCATGTACCATGTGTTAGGATTTGCTTTCACGTTACAATCAGCTGCTTGTTTGTGTCCCGTGTTCACCATGTTTCATTCTCTCTTTCCAGACATAGTAGATTTAAGCCCAGCCAGCCATGTTGTTCTTTCTTAAACCTAAGTGGGTTTGTTGCCTAAACTGGTACGGTATATGACGAGTTGGGATGTCACACAGGAGAGGTTGCTATCTGCAAACTCACCGCTAGATGGCACCAGATTTTACATACTGTACCTTTTAATCACAAGGTTGCCAGTTTGATCCCTGGCTTTGTATGTGTTTGCGTCCTTGTGCTGAAGCCCAGCGGCTTGCACAGTAGCTCCACCGCCATCGGTGTGTGAACGGTAAATGATGCTTTGTCTGGTAAGGTAGAAAATTGTAAAATTGCTGTCCACTTAGCATTTAAAGATACAGTAGATACTTCAGTTTCTCCACTCAAAGTGTGGAATAGATTATAATACAGTACAACCATAATGTTGCCTTTAAGGTCACCGCTTTGAATATAAACGCATACTCTTATGGTAATTATTCTCTTCACTCCACAATGTGAATGAATCCACCTTTCACACCACTTCTCTGACAACTTTAGTAGCAGTCGATGAAGCAGGTCGAGGTAAAGTCAGCCAAACAAAAAGGTGAGTGACAAAATAAGCAGAAAATAACTGTAATGAATATGACAGACTGCTGATACAAAGCAGTTTAAGCGTAGCTCTTTTAATTTCAACCTATCAGTGTCAAAATGAAAATCTTTTTGCCACAGGGCCTTTGTTGAACTCGGAGATCCCAGTAGAGGCAGCAGTCTGCGGCGCGTCACTGTTGGCGTCAAATAAAAAAATCTCTGCTTGACTGGTGTCTCTTCAGTTGCTCACACAGCACAGCGTGAACGAACTGTCCACAGCTCAGCACCCACGAGCAAAGCCTGATATTTGGCCACATCTAACAGTGGATGGTAGGCCTGTTACACCGATACAGAATAAAGATCATTGTTCATACATCTGTTGCACTGTGAAGTGTAGTAAGCCTTCTAAATCAACACACAAACACACAGCCTTCAGTTAGTGGTCTGAGTTTGATCATTTATATAAGAGACTCCAGGTCCTATCAATATAGCTGCATTCAGCTTTATGCACCTCAGGGGTAACTTATCAAGGAGGCAGGGCAAAAAAAAGGCCAATAGTTTCTATCACTTGTACTGAGCATTTTTGATTAGCTGGCTTCACTCCACTGTTCACTACTTAACATCCCTGCAGGCTGTTAGATGAATAAATGAATCATATAGTCAACTACCATAAGTACAGTTACTACAATAAATACGGCTACTACTCGAGATAGCAGCTACTGTTACCACATACTTTACTAGTACTCACAGTATTCAAATCCTTTACTTAAAGGAGCAGTGTGTAGGATTTTCGGAGGATCTATTGGCAGAAATGGAATATACTATTCACATTAGTTTTCCCTTCATATCTACATAGGACTGTCAGATGGGCAATAATTATCATACTTGTGCTATGATTTTCTTCTGTATGATGTATAATCGAAAATGCCAAAAACACCATGATGTATGATAATTTGACCATTTTGTGACACCTACAATAAGCAGCTGGTTTTAGTCTGTGCTGTGTCTTTTTAATTCGTTTCTGGATGAATCCTACGTCTGTGTTTACACATCTCCTCTCATGTGACCTCTCTCCAGCCAATCATGCTGAGTGAAGGCTGTGATAGTGATGAACATAAGATATTCCTATATTAGTCCCACAGTGGGGAAATTCACATGACGTCGCTCTCTCTCCCCAAAGAGGACAGAAGCCAAGAGATGAAACTCCAGTGTTTACAGCAGGGGTGTCCAAACTTTTGGCAAAGAGGGCCATATTTGGTGAGGTTAATCTGTGTGGGGGCCGACCATTCAGCCTGACACTCTTTGAACCATTAACATAACAGAATAACAGGTATCTTATTGGAGGCCATATCAACCTGTGTATCAGCCCTTCTTTCATTTCAACTGAACATCAAAAATAAAAAAAAATAAAAAATATGAAATGGAAAAATGAGTGCTGGACCAAATTAGATTTCAATATTTAATGTTGAGTATTTGTATATTTGTTTCTTAAGACCCTAATGTTTGTTATCAATAAATATGAAGACAGTTTAGTTTGTTATACAAGAGCCAGTTTGATTGTCAGTTGAAAAACAAGAACAAATGATCCATGGATTGAAAAGACTCAGAGCATATTCATTAAAAAAGAAAAAAAATAGAAGTGATTCACCTCAGAAGACTAAACATATAACTTGTTTGCACTAATGTGAAGGGTGGCTCTGAGATCTGGACTACAGTCAGTAGACCAGGTCTGGCTCTAAAGCAGTGGTTCTGATGCGCAGATGTCACGCAGGTGAGAGTCTCTTAATCTGGTCCTCAGTCGGTTCTTGGACGTCTTCTTGCATGTATGTGGAGCCAAACGAGTTCAGCATTTTCTTAGCAAATGTTTGAATCTCTGGGAACCTGCCTTCATCCAGCTGGCGGTAAAAGTTGACAAAGGGAGCCGTTGGTGCCGACCGCGACTCTCCGCATCACACTGCAGCTCAATGAGGTCCAGCTGGAGGAGGTCTGGAGCGTCGTCGGAGAAAGGAGAGTTAAACAGCCTGATATCCTTTTCAACAGCTGCAAAGTCCCGAAAGCGGCGCTAGAATTCCTGAGATGAGGTGTCTGCTGCATACCTCCTCAATTTCGCACCGATATCGTGGCGGACCGCATATTGTTGAATTTATGACAAAGGCTGCGGGCCGGTGGAAATTTGAACACGGGCCGCAATTGGCCCGCGGGCCAGACTTTGGACATGCCTGGTTTACAGTGACAACAGATGCAACCGCCATTTGGTTTTATAATATTTTATTCTTCAACACAGGCTGTCTCGATAGAATATGACAATACAATTGAAAAAATTGATATTACTTTAGTAAGGTAGTTTTTAGGCAGACGTTTTACTGGCATCCATTAGTCACTTTCAGTCCAAAATGGCGGAAGCGTAGCTTTGTTACTGGGCGCTGATGTTGCAATGGAATGAGCAATTGACTTTCATTTCTTGGCAATATACGTTCTTTGCTCTCCCTCCTGTCTTATAATTTACTTCTTTAACAGAAGACTACAAAAATTGTCAGACTGATGGACGTATGGACACGTACCTCCTTCCATGCACCATATCTATGTCCTTCCATGCACCATATCTATATCTATGTCACACCCAGTGTGGATAGATTTATATCAATAAGTAGTTTAAATGTGCCTTTTACAAAATGGCACATGTTCACCTAATTGTTCTCATGATTATGACTTGTGTACGACAAATTTAAGCCACTGGTACGATAGTGTAACATTTCCCATCTGGCAACGCTGCTGCATAGGGAGTGGCCGTGGATGTATAAAGAGAACTGGATCCAGCGTTGCAGGCGGGGCCCCGTTCATGCCTCTGAAAGCTGCTCAGTAGCGCCTGAAGTCAACCAGTAGACTTCCAGGTCTGGAAAAGTACCTGGATCTCTTTGGTCTTCTGGGTCTTACTGGACCCCTGTGCTCATGTCCGATATGCCTAGTAGTGTCCGTTACAGTCTGGGTAGTCTGGGTCTCCATAGACATAAACAGAGGAAGGAAATAACTCTGGATTTGGATACTAGTGTATTTTACAACTTCTAGGACCTAATGATTTAAATAGGGACTATTAGAGTGTTGGGACTAGGGGGATGATTCACCTCAACAAAAATGGTCTGCTGAGTTACAGACGTCTCTTTCTCAGTGTAAGTCTAAGAGGAAAAAGTCTTTTTGGGCCAAATAGCATGCCATGCTATGTTGGGATGAACGACCGGCGCTCTTCCTCGGGGGGTGGGTCCGCCATGCTGCACCGCCGTGTTTTATGTTTCAGCCTTTTCAAGCATGGTTTCTGCTTTACAGAATGATGGGACTTGTATTTCAGCTAGACCGGTGTTTTTCAACCTTTTTTAAGTCGTGGCACATTTTTTACATTGAAAAAAATCCAGCGGCACACGACCAACCAAAAATATTATAAAATGACCCTTTTTAGCCTAATAACGACAATACGGTCTCTTAATTTCTGTATCCTCGCTCAGTGAGAAACCTGGGCCTGACTAGATGAACACAAAGCTGATATCCTGGGAGGAAGCAGAGACTCTTCCTCAGCAGCTCTCTGGTTTAGCTGTTATAGCAGTCAGGGTTGAAGAGCTCAGCTCACACTGATATGTTGTGGGAAATGGGAGTAATGTTGAAATAGCTGTTTGACAGAATGGGGAACTCCTTTGCAGCAGTCAGCCAAAAACTGTCCAAAGGTGGGTCAGCAAAGCTGAACTTTAAACCACCATCTTGTCTCAGTTTAGTTAGTCCAGACATGCAGACATGTCATCAGTTCATCTGGTAATTGTGTTATCAGAGAGACAGACTTTGGCTATTTCTTTTACCTCATCAGAGCCAAGCGTCTCCTTAACAATGGCTTTGCAGGCAGGCAGTATTAATGACTCTGCTACAGTGTGCCACGTTTTGGATTTAGCACCAAGTTCAACAATGTGGTAGCTAGCTCTGACGGCTCGCTCATTCACTTCGTGGTTTTTGTCATAAAAGTTCCTGCTTCTTTTCACGCAGGCGAATAAAATAGTCCGTGTGCTTGTCTTGAAGCGTCGGGTGTTTCGTTTGGAGATGGAGCTGAAGCTTACTTGGGGGTCATGGCGCTGTTGGACAGCTTTTCACCACACACCAAGCACAACGGAGACGGTGCCGTCGCATCCCTGGTGACAGTAAATCCGAATGAGAGATAGCGTTCACTGTACTGCCTGGTCTTAGCCATCTTTACATCACTACAGCTGAGACACCTCTCTTAAATTAGCTAACTGCTGCTGCCTGGTGACACGGATGTAATACATTACTCTTAGAGCACAGTCACTTAACAGTGGCATGTTATTGTTTTTTTTAGACCAATTAAGAAAATTGGATAATTTTCCAGGGCACCACTTACAATATCTCACGGCACCCCGGTTAAAAAAAACACTAGGCTAGACATTGTAAGTTGTTGGTAGATAATTTATGATACAGACACTCCTAGCCTCTTATTAGTATGCTCCATAGAGTTTGTTGCATATAAATAGAATATAGTATATAGATTTTCTACCTATGGTTTATTGACAGAAGCTGCACGGGGGTGCAGTGGTTAGCACCATCACCTCACAGCAAGAGGGTTACAGGTTCGAATCCGGGGGTCCTGCTCTGTGGAGTCTGCATGTTCTCCTGTGTTAGTGTGGGTTTTCTCCGGGTTCTCTGGTTTCCTCCCACAGTCCAAACACATGCAGTTTAGGTTAATTGATAACTCTACATGTCCCGTAGGTGTGAATGTGGGCGTGAATGTGATGCAACCTGTCCAGGGTGAACCCCGCCTTGGTTCAGAGCCAGCTGGGATTTGATCCAGCCCCCCCGTGACCCCTAACGGGATAAGCAGTTGAAGATGATGGATGGCTTATTGACAATCGCATATAACTGCACAAAGCTCTGCCCAGACTCAGCCTGAGCATCATGTTACATGCTATGGTGTGCTCTATTAACAGCAACTTCCCACTGACGATAATTGATCCAGAGATCATTGCTTCACTTCACTTGGTAAGAGGTAATGTAGCTTGGCTGTGCTAATGTCATGTTGTGCATCGGTGTCTTGGCTGCTCAGCTGGTTTGTCAGCTTGGCTGTGAGGCTGTTAGGCTGCTGGCTGCTGACTCAACGATGACCTGATTCAATTTGGGTGGTCAAAGGTCAAAGATAAAGGTTACTGGGAAGAATTTATGTCCTATTATGGTAATTTCACATTAATGTCTCACAGGATAACATGATGAAGTAATGATATTTTGGACAGATATGGATGTAAACTGCAACTTGACAACCAAGCTGGCAATTCTAGTTTATGCTTTTTTCATGTTGAATGACTTATTTCCAAGAAACTTGTGAGCACATCTCTGGTAAACGCCAATCAAGTGGTGCTTTTGTGTGATTCTTTGTGGAGAAACTCTGTTGAATAAATCAACTTATTGATTTGCCAGCAAAATCCTATGTATGTTCGTCATCTAAGAGTTTCTTCGGTCAAGGTCAGTCCTTCTTGTGGGCTTGTCTTTGTGTTTGTTGAACATACTGCTTGTTCTGTTTGAGTTACCTGACTGAACTACTACTATTCTACCAGCAAAAAGGGAACTTAACTTTATTAAGTTAGCACATTTAATACAGAGCAGTAAATGCATATGCAAATGTACAAAGGCAGGCAAGCAAACATATTGTGCTAATAAGCTACTTAACTACACTAATGAGGCTGGAGAAGAGAGATTTTATAATTACCTCTAAAATGAACTGATAGTCGATGTTTCTTCCATTCCTACTACTCTTACTTCTGCTGTGATGGCTGCTGATTGAAAATATAATAATACAAAAGATGATTGTTATAAGATGATGATTGCTGATAATTCCCTCATAACGACATATTGCTGGTGGTCTGCTGCTGTTATTGCTCTGTGGTGTGGTGGAGTGATTTTCCCTTGAGGTGACAATAAAGCCAAGCAGACAAGGTTGTAAACCCACGCCTACGTGGTTTAAAACACCCATACATCAATTTTCAATATCACGCCGCTGAGTCAGACTCATTTTTATTCACGATGACACTTTGAAACACAGCTGTGGCGCCGCTGAAGCTGACCTCATTGGACCTTTTCATCGCCATTTGGAACCAACAAAGTGAAACAAACGGTGACGGTTTCAGGTGTGTGGAAGATCTGTGAGCTGTTTGAAGCGGTTTCCAGCTGCGTCACAGAGCTTTTTATCAGGTCTAAAGCAGGTGCAATAAACTGGACCACTGACTGCGACCAACCCTGAGGCCAGGGATGGGCTTCATCAACATGCACCTTACTGCTGCACTCTTTTTAAGTTATGGCATCTGGAAGGCTTCTGCACACTGGAGGAATGGCATTGGCTTGTACTCCAAGTGCAGGACTGCTTCCAGGATGTTACCATGGTGACAGAGGAGGGAAAAAGCAGCAGGTCCTGATAACCAGCGATAAACTAGAGCTCTAAAAACCACAGGATACTCTAGAAGATTAACAAAACAAACACTGACAAGGATCTCTTAAAATCTGAGTCCAAAAATAATTGTGTGCATGGAAAGAAGTATTAAATGTTTTTTTTCACCAAGTGTGCCATATTCATAGTAAATTCCCATAAATAATAAATAACCCCACGTATTTATTTTGAAGAAACTCTAGATTATAAAGTGAGCATTTTGAAAACCCTCAGACACTGCACTATATTTTTCCTCCTCTGTTTAAGCTGTTTCAGCCATAGACTGTATGTAAGAAGCAGACCATGACCGTAGTTTCAGCTGCTTAAATAACAGAGCTAAGACAACACTACATGTTATTAAGACATGTCTAAAGGGGTTTGACTGTTTTGAGTTTGCTTTAAAGGGAGTTTAATGTCATATACAACAGTTTGCTATTGAGCAGCTCTACACAACAAAACAAAGTAATACCAGGGCCAGAATCACCTATAATGATTCTAAAACTTTTAATCATTTAAAGCAACTAATGCACTTCCATGCATTAGCCATGATTTATGAGGTGGTGATTGCATCATTAATAGAATACAAACAATTGATTTCATTTCACCATCGTCTCATTTCTTCATCATATGCACGAGAAAGAACTCAAAATGATGAACATGTTTTGTTTCTTCTGTGAACTAATGAGGTGAATGCTGCACACAACAACAGCAGAGCAGCAAAAACTGGATCCACTAAGAGCTGGTTTCGTGCCCAAAACATGATCTGCTCATCACAGGAGAGACGGTTCCTGTATTCCTTAATGAGGTACGATGTGGAGGGAAGACAGCGAGATCCTGTTTCTGTTTTCACATAGATCCCATTGATGCTAGCATGGACACTCCAAGCGAGTCTTATTACGTCTCCTCAATCAGTTTGCATGGGATGCAGAGACCATTTTCTTAATATGTCAACAACGTCTTTTCAAGCAGCTGAAATCTGTGTCGTTATCTACTCAACTACTGTTGTGACACACTATAAGTCATAAGAAAGGATAATGGTTGGATGTGCAAAACGTGGTTTAAATATGAGGCAGATGGTTTGCTTCTGATGGTGATCTGAAGTTGACTAATCATACCTTAACCACCGGGGGAGTAGTTTTATTTCTTTTCAACCCGATCTCACGGGAAGGCGGATAAATAGAAAGACATAAAGAGATTCTGTGTGTCATGAGGACATTTTAGGCATTTTAAGCTTTTCATGTGTCAAAAAAACCCACCCAGTTAGGTTTAGGAAAAACGTCATGGTTGGGCTTGAAATAAGTACGTAACTAAAGTTGTAACGTAACATAATGACGGAAACACATTACGCACACTTCGGGTCTCGAACACCGGTGGCCTGGTTGAAATTCATGTGTTTGTTGGACCCGTCCACCTCTACTCCCATGTGGTCTCTTCTAGCTTTTTATTATACATCACTAACTGGTGCTATGCACTCGGCCTTAATGGAGACATAATACCAAGGCAATTTTCAAGTTTAGTACATGTCAAAAATTTCAAAAAAGTTTGCGACAACTGAAGGTGACCCATGTTGTTAAATATACTTTAAGATATTATACAGGTCTTATTAAATTCTCCAATAGTGATCACACTGAACTAATTACAAAGTCCCCCGCTGTTTAAAAGAATATCAATGGCGGTACCGGTTATGGCTACTCATTCTTTACTGTGAGCGATTTCCCTCGATGCACCAGCTCTGCAGAACATCTACACCATCACTAACTTTTTACTGCGTTCTGCCACTAATCGCCTCATGGGGAGCAAAAACTGAATAATTCAGAGGCTGAATAATGGGGTGCACTGAACATCAGGGAACACAGATGTATGAGAGAGGTGAGGCGTGACAAAAAGACAACATTCATTAAAGGCTAAACAGAGCAGTGCTGATTGGCTGAATGCCCAGTCAGGAAATAGTCATTGCGTTCGACCGCCAAAGACAAACAGGGATAGAAATACAACACATTAGGCAACTGTACAGGAGTTGTGCCAGAATTAGAATAACAAAGAGAAAAAACATGCAGGTCCATGGCCGCAAATATAATTCAGACAGAAAGTGGGGGAAATATCAAAGGAGACTGTTATTTACCCAAATGTGAAAAGGCATCAGCGTCAGGGTTGGCCTTGGCCTGGGTCTTCAGGGATAACGTTCGCTGTCCCAACACATGAATAATGTAATGCAAGTGGTTTGAAATTGCCAATGATTTATGATGGGGCTCTCTGTTTGGACTCCGCCAACACATTAAGAGCCTCTAGAGGGTGTCCAACATAATGTACACTAAATTAAATTACAGCACCAGCAGATATCTTTCAGTCAATTATCAATATTTCATCTTATTACAGGATGCTCGAGTTCTGTATTGCAACAAACAAGGAGCCTAAAATCACGTCAGCCAAATTGTCAAGCTCTCATTTAATAGAAACATGCTATTACTGCTGAAATGACTGGTCGACTCATCAATCAGTTGAATATGATAATCAATGAAGGGATATCTTCTACAGAAATGCTCAGGTACTCTCAGGACCCAGCTTCTTCATGATTTTGCTCCATTTTATGTATTGTTTATGGAGCTGTATATAGATAAAAAAAATATTTAATCAAGATTAATCACATAATTAACAAAACAAAACTGTGACAAATATCGTCCAGAAACCCTCACAGGCACTTCATAAATCAGAACATAATCAAACTGCAGCCCAACAGGCAACAACAGCTGTCAGTGTGTCAGAGTGCTGACTTGACTAGGACTTGATCCAGACTGACTGGGACTACCATAAAGTGGGCATGTCTGTAAAGGGGAGACTGGTGGGGACCCAGAGAACCCATTTACATCCACACATCTGGAGGTCAGAGGTCAACGGACCTCTTTGGAAACGGACATGCTAGTTTTTCCTCAGCAGAATGTGGAGCGTTAATTAGACTAATTAGGTTGCACCAATGGATTCCTCCAGTTTCATGTGATACCGCTATTGTCACTCAAACTCTGAAACTGAGCCTGCTACAACCTAAAAATCACAAGTTACATTAATGCATTGAAGAAATTAGTAGCGTTTAAAAGAAGTTTGTTGTTGTTGTTGTGTTAATATCACCTGAACTCTGATAGCCATAATCGTTCACTAAATATCTTTTCTGGGTCGGTCGAAACAAGACGTCACCGTGTGCTCCAGGAAACTGTTATGAGCATTCTGATGACATTTTAATGTCTGAACAATTAGTCATTTGGTAAAAACAGCTTAATCTGCAATGAAACAATTATTATTTTGTTATTTATTATTATTTCTTTTATTTGCAGCCCAAAATGCTGTACTGACTGAGTTGCTCGTTGATAGTAGTACTGAGCAGCCATTTGTTCGCTGCTGCTGCTGCTGTTGTTCCTGCTCGCCATGTTTCCTGTAATTTAATTTAACTAGCATTATGATTACAATACAACAATACATGCTTTGGACTTTTGATTCTATTATTGCAATAAGTTGTTTGTTAAAAATTTAATTGTATTTTTTATTGACTGTGAGAATAGTCTGACTGTGGCGACAGCAGCTCTGCATTACAAGATAACATACATAATGTTCAACGGCCGGGATGCATTTTTTCAGAAGGCTCTTGGGCCATATTTTAAAACCTGAGCCATTCGTAGCATCAACCCAGTCTTCTTCTGGGAATGTACCTCGATAGATATGACAGATATTTTGATAGATATTTTTGATAGATATTTATGGACAGAATAGAAAGTGTATTGTCACTGCTTACACACCAGTCTGTAGGGTTGAATATCTGCAACCACAATAATATGTTGTTCTTATTGTTGGAATTTCACAAGAAATCAAAATCCAGCCCTCAAACCCTTAATTAAGATTAAGATGGATGGAGTTTAACATGCCCTTTCTGTGCATTATTAAGACCTTCGCTGAAAATGTGAAGGGATTATAAACTCATATTAAGAGAGAGAGAGCTCATCCGCCTCTTGTCTCCTGCCTGATTTATGTATATAAAGCAAAATCATCCAAAATGGATGAGCTGGGATAAACTGAGATTCATTAACAAGGAAAGGAGATTCAGAACAGTGTGTTTTTTTTTCTAATCGTAACCCTGAGATAAATGTGTGTGTGTGTGAACCCTCTTATATGCAGAGTGTCACCTGACATGCTCTTTTCTGAACCAACAAACAACAACACTGCTAGAACAATAAAAAAAAAAAAAGCTGCTGTCTTCTATCTGAAACATCAGCAATCTGCATGACACATGGAGGGCTCGGCCACAGCTACTTATCTTGTTCAGGTGGAGAAAATCACAGCAATTTAGGTGCCTTACCTCATCTTGGTAGATGAAGAAAAGCATGATGGACAGAATCTCCAGGAAGAAGATGAGCAGGAGGAGGATGAAGAACTGTGGAAACACAAAGGGAAGAGAGAGGAATTATTTATCACACCATTTATCAGTGAAGAGGGAACGACAACAAGGGTGATAATAAGCATCTATCTGTGAAGAATGAAGTAGAAATTGAAAAGAGGGGGAAGCAGACACCAGAGTGTGTGAGGGGAAAATAGGAAAAAGTAATAAAAGAAGGAATAAAGTGGCTGCAGAGTGTCAAGGAGAAGGAGATGGCGAAGTAAGGACGAACGAAGAGCCACAATATTTCTAAGTGACAGGTCAAGAGAGCAGAGCGGGAGGAAGAGGAGGGGCAATCATAGCAGTAGGACCGACTGGGACAGATACAGTTTTCCTCTATCCACTTCTGAATTTGTTAGAGGAGCCACATTTTATTCCCCGCCAGTCGCCGCCGCCCCCCGTCCTGTCTGGGATGAGCTGCTCGATGGGCGATACGTCTTCGTCCTGTGGGTCCGAGTGAGTGCTTAAAACAGTTAGGAGCTCAATCACCAACCACTCTGCTGTAAGGACATGTCCCCCCACACATGGGAGTGACAGTCTGAACCAGGGAGGGCTGAAATCATTTGAGACAAAGGTATAAAGTTCCAGACGGTCATAAAAAAGATCATGAGACAGCACTAGATCGTCAACTGATGTGTCTGCGGACAAATGTGCTGCATCATGCAAAACGAGAACGGTCCAGACTGAAATATCTCGGCGACCTTGGATTGAAATTTGGTCCTGATATCCATCATGTGGAGAAGTTAAATCTGCTTCCACTTTGGTGATCCCGGTTGCAACCACCATCCGGTAAATATAACATACAGGAACCATGGTGATAAGGCATTCGGAGCCTCGCCGCAATGATTACACTTTTCGCGGCCGGTAGTCGTGTTTCAGGCGGGAAGAAACTCTTTTGTAACATAGGTCAACGTGTCACAGGAGTCACAGGATCTGTTGACTGATTGGCTGCAGGTTGGCTGCTGCAGCTTTTCATTGACATTGCATGGCCGTTCACCTCCAAAAATATTGGTAGTTCAGCATGACAAGTTAGTATTGATGGATTTTGTCACTCCTATAGAGTGCTGCAGGGATGACCTATTGTTTTAGGTCATCCAGGAAGTTCGCATCACCCTGAATTCCCTCAACATAAAGCCGATGGGATCCTCTGGTGGTAAACAAACGTTTATATTTCCATGTTTTGCTCAGCAAGATAATCTTCACAAATGAACACCACGTTTATGATTTTTGAATAGTAAATGCAGTCGCCAGAAGTAAACATCTTACATCAGGTTGTAAAGAAACCACACGACGGTCACATGAGTGTGAGTTTACACCACAAGACTGTAAAGGCAGACGAGTCGGTATGATGACGTTTAGTCGTCTCATTTAGCTACTTCTTAGTAACCGCCTTTTTAAAGAAACATAAAGGCTTCAAAATTCACGAGTCGGGTATTTACTGACGTATTTTATATCGTAGAACAAAACGTTAAAATCTCTTCAGCTTGTGTCAACCACAGATCTTATTTCAGCCATCTAACTAAAAACCCACTGACCTAAAATTGAGGGAACTAGAAATCCTAAAATGCTGACTGATTTCCAGGTTTTAGGACTGATTCCTGTAGCGCTCTATAACCTTTGCCGTACTTCGTACATAATTTGGGGTCTTTGCAGATGTAAAGAGGAGATATAATGTTGCTGGAGTGAGTTACTACAATGTGAGCGCCCTATATTAGAAGAAGAAGAAGAAGAAGAAGAAGAAGATATTCCTTTATTAGTCCCGCTTAACTTATACACACACATGCACAAACAGGTCCATATACATGCAACAATTGGAGAGGTGTCAGAGTGAGGGGGCTGCTCCTGACAAGCACCCCGAGCAGTTAGGGGTTTGGTGCCTTGCTCAGGGGCACCTCGGCAGTGCCCAAGAGGTAAACTGGCACCTCTCCAGCTACCAGTTCACACTCAGTTCTTGGTCCATGTCGGGACTTGAACCGGTGACCCTCCGGTTCCCAAGCCAACTCCCTACAGACTGAGCTACTGCCGCCCCCGGCAGTATTGGAAATCACACTGACTCTGAGAGTCTGTGTGCCATTCCTGTGCTCAGATTTGACTGGATTGTGACTCCTGATGTTGGCATTTGCTCAAAGCACCGCTGTGCATAAGTACAGGCTCACAGAGCTGCAATCAGCATGTCTGGCTTGTCCATAGATGCAGAGGATCATTGAAATTCTGATTAAAATGTTCCAACACTGCAGGGCAAGAGGGGAAACAGCAGCCTGTATGAAGTGTTGGTGGGAGGGCAGAGGAGGACGGGCTCCTATAATCTAATCCTTTCTTTCATGCTAATCTGTTATTGGCCAATAGAGAATGGATTTGTGCTCTGGGGCACGGCAGGGTGCCACCGTGGAGTGGATGGAGATCTCCGCTCTGCTAGCCGCCTCTGGCCTCACTGCCTCAGCTGGCCGGGCTGACCTACTGCATAACTAACTGAATATTAATTGTGATCCATATTTTGGCTTCCCACAATTAAATGAGCACGATCGACTGCGATATCGACGTTTACAATGGGTACTCCAGTCACTGAAAACAAGGACTTCCTGAACTAACGGCCGTCCACCGGGAGGAGATGCTTCAGTTTTGGGGAGCCGCCATGCTGCTGCACCGGCACCCCGCGGTGGCGACCTGTGGAAACCTTTTGGTTTGCGGCTGCAGTCCAGAGTAGAAGAGTAATACTGTGTTCTACTTCTGATGCAAAGATTTGTTAACTTGTGAAAGTCAAAGCAGTGCTCTGCTGATTTCATTTTGGATGATAGTTTTAGTACAATATTATTTAGATTTTGCTTCTAGGAGATGCACTGTGTATAAGGACCAGTTTATTTAAATGTGGAAATGCAATACAATATTTTGTCTAAGTATTAAGTAGTAAGTATTAAGTATCATAATCTCAGTCATGATATTTATCTCAAAAATAATCTCAGAATAATCATCATTTTGTCCATAATCATGCAGTATTATGCTCTTTTGTTTAATAATAAAAAAGGGAGTAGAGATTAGTGTATAGTGTGAAATAACACGACGCCGTGGGATTGTTTTCCTCCTGTCCACACCAGTTTTTGGAGTTACCAGCTGCCACTTCTGTAGACTCTTAGTCTTGTTTTTTTTGTTAAAGGGAGGCACAGAAAGCACGAGGCCATCTCTTCGGTTTCAAAACAGACTTTAGAAGTAGAGATGTTATTTTTCAAAGGCGTCCCGGCTTCGTGTCGTCTGTGTTTTCCAGCTTGACGGTGGATGCGAGTTGTTAGTTCACAGGGCTGGAATCAAGCCGGGCTGTCAGCTGCCCCACGAGCTCTTTTTTGGCAGCAGCTGCATGAATGAATCACTAAACGTGGAAACACTGGAAGGTGAGACACCGACGAGGTAACACTATAGCCCACAGTGTGTTTGACTCACCCACGCTCTTTTCAAGAGGTGCTCTCAAATAACCGTCTGAAATCAATTTCTATTGTTCTGTCAGGCTTCATTGTCTGAATGTTATGCTCTGTGTTGCGTGAAATTGCTGGTAACTCCAATTTGGGGGGATTTAAACGAAGAAATATGCTCCACTGTGGATTTGAGAAAATTCTGCCTTTTTCTGGGCTGATGAAATCCTTGAACAAGTAAGTAGATAATGTCAAAATACAAGTCAGTCAAATAAGGAAGCACTACAGTTTTTCCAAACTTTGAGTATTTGACATTTTGAAGGTTCTAGTCATAATATTTGCATTTTTTACTATGCACCACAGTTCTACAACTAAAAAGAGTGAATGAAGGGAGATACAGAGGCAGATTTACAAAGAATGGCAAAAGTCAAGTTTCAGTCTGAGCCATTTTGTGATATTTCTTGACCTGCTATTTGTGCTCGTAGGAAAATGTTTTCCTCTTCAGCGTTAAGAGAGTGAAGGTCAACTGTGCAGCTACTCTGCAAGAAATTTAGATTCAGTGTCTGGTCAAGAATTCGAGAGCAGATTCATGAGGCGGCGGGTTCAGGTTATGTTTGTTCCTGCTTCGAGTTGCATTAATGGATTCATATGCACTAGAAGACGGGGAAACAAAAGAGACAGACCACGAATCCAGACTCAACCCTGACAAGCTCTCTCTTGGTTCAGCTCTTCTTCTTCAGATATTAGCTCCCCGATAGTCAGACTGAACTGTCTTTGCATCCTCTGACAGAGTGCATAGCTGATTTCTGTTGGGGGGATCATTGTGCTCTAATCGATCAAGTATCATTGTCATTTTCAGTCAACAGAGAAGAGGCTGTCAGCAGTGGTTGCTAGGAAAATAACATAAAAAATATTTAATCGTAATTAATCACAAATTTGACGCACATTTTTTATCTCTTCAAAATGAACCTTCAAGTGAGATTAGTTCAGTATTTAATACTCATCAACATGGGAGTGGACAAATATGCTGCTTTATGCAAATGTTTGTGATATATTTATTAATGGAAATCAATAACAACACTAATCAATACCAGATATTGTCCAGAAACCCTCCCAGGTTCTGACTTTAGCATCAACAATCTGCTCCAATCAGAACATGGCAAACTGCAGCCCAACAGGCAACAACAGCTGTCAGTGTGTCAGAGTGCTGACTTGACTAGGACTTGATCCAGACTGACTGGGACTATCAGAAAGTGGGCATGTCTGTAAAGGGGAGACTGGTGGGGACCCAGAGAACCCATTTACATCCACACATCTGGAGGTCAGAGGTCAACAGTTTTTGGATTCCTTAAGTGTCTTTGTTTTATATGATGCCAGTATCTTCATTCTAGCTTTAAAACTGAATCTGCTCCAAACTAAAAACTGCAAGTTCCCTGAAAGCTTTAAAGAAATCGGTGGTGTGAAAATGCATAATGTTTGTCATTTTGATAGAAAAATAAGTTGCATTTATGAATCATCACAACTTCTTTAAATTAAGATATACTGCGGCTGTGTCTAGCTATTCCACAGTTGGCCATTTCTGGGGCCATTTTGGTGTTGTAACTTTTCCGGCTGTGGCACAAGAAGACGACGGGGAATACTGTCAATATTATATATAATATATAAATATAATATGTACTACTGTCAATGGGCACGATGCCTGGATCATTTAAATCGCTGAAATTTTCAGATGTCGACAGCGATTCAGAGGCCTGGAACCAGAATATTAGCCTTTATTTGGAGCCATGTTTCTGGCCGTTTCTCCAATGAAATATTACATAATCACTCTCCTTTTCTCACTGGTTTGTGATATCTGTAAAAGATATGAGTCATAGCTGCAAAATGTTAAGTTTGTCTGTTGTTTAGTGCTGGGTGGGTAGCACGCAGTGGGTTTATCTTTCTGCTGAAAGCAGCTGCCTGCTGCAGCCCGACACGTTGCTCATAGTCATAAATTACTTATGGATATTCAGTTTGTCAGTCTCTGGTTTATGAGCACATCGTTTGGGACTCTTAAATGTTTAAACCACAGATTCTCAAACTTATTACTCAAAAGTCCACATCCGATGTTTTATTCAAGGTCAGAGGTCCGGAACGATTGGTGATAACTGATTGATATCACAGCGTATTGTTAGGATGATCCTTATTGGTTTGGTTCTTTAACAATACTCTTATTGGTTCTTTTTTAATCACTAAATAATTGCTTTTTAATATATGATTTAAAGAAAGGAATGAATTCAGGCCTGGATTACAATTTCTTTATATTTTAAATATAATATTCCAGAATTTCCCTCCGGGGATTAATAAAGGTTCATCTTATCTTATCTTATCTTATAACTAAATGTCGATTTTAGAGCAGTGTTTTCAACAGCAAGGTCGCTATATAAACTTAATAATAGCTCACTGTCAGCAAATATAAAATCTAAAATGTTACTGAGATAAATAATATTCATCAGGGAGCGATGGATGGACGTTATTGGTCCCAAACTGGGAAATTGTTGAGATACAGCAGCAGGTTTTCCAGACATTACATAGGAACGGTAAATACACAGTAAATATATACTGGAGATGAAAATCTCCAGAATACACAATATAAATAATATAGCAGAATACGTTATACTAGAGTACTACAACTAACACAATAATATAAACACACAGTAGATACTATATACGTAACCAAAGTTCCTTTTGTTTTGATTTTTAATAATCACTGTCCATATTAAACCCTCAGCGTTGGATTTAAATTTTAACCTCAGCAGTTTGTTTTTGTGTAACAAGAGAAAACAAAGGGAAGAAGAATTCAAGCCACAGAAAGTCTTCATTTTTGCTTTTTACTGTTTCACTCAAACTCTCTCAGACCCTGTTTTGTCTACTGGGCTTTCGGGGTGTTTGTTGGAGACCATGAAATCACAGCAGAGAGCAGAGGGACGTTGTTCAGACTGAGAAAGTGATACTCAGCAGCACTTGGAAAACAAACAGACCCATCCCCTGTGGCTCTGCATATTCCCCATTAATCTGCTCTTAATAAGAAATTGAACTCCTCTTCTTTAGACCACAGGCAACAGGCAGACTCAATGGGATCATTTGATGGCAGAAGGCTGCATTTAGCTCTTATAATATACTACAAGAAAGCTATTGAATTTGCTTGAACTGCACAGCACTGAATGGGTTGCTGTTATCCAATGGGTTACAGAAATTAACTGTAAGTGATAAAAACACATCTGCGAACAGTGTAGAAAGGATGATAAAAAAATAAAAGAAATAACAGTGTGCCAATTAAGTCAAGTGCAGAGGAATCATTCTGAAGCTGTTGCTTATTTGATGAAATATGAGGATAAGGATAGATGTAACTCCCCAGTCACATTAATAATAGTAATAACAATACTAAATCTATACAGTTGGTGGAAAACAGTCCCTTTTTCTCTGGGGGTTTTATTGAGTCATAAAATATTAAAGAGCTTAATTTGTTGTTAATGACTTTAAAAGGCTGTTGCCTAACAAGACTGTAATGACACCCTGGTTTATGTGACAGAGATGCAGCAGGCTGTAGAAATACATTAATGTCTGTTTTAGTCGCGGTAGTTTAGTTAAACCTGGATCTCCGATAGACTCTACAGAGGTTGGCTTGGTTTTGTGCTGGCGCGTCCTCAGTGTCTCCGAAACAAAATATTATAAACAAAGACTCGGATCTCATTACAAAAGCACCAAAACATTCAAACTGAAATATGTGAGTGTGGCTTCCAGCAGCACCGAGATTTATCGTAGATCAGAGTAGAAGGAACCAAAATAGGGCAATAAAAAGGTTTTATGGATCAAAAAGCTTTACAACTTTCTAAACAGCATTCTTGTGTTCAGAGATTCTGCTTTTTCAAATCTATCACTATGTACATATTCAGATCTGTTACTTAGTAAAAGTTCTTTCATATTATATTTATATTCATATGATATTCTTTCAGAGTACTACACAGGTAACAGTACAAATATTATCATCAAAATGTACATAAAGTAGTCAAAGTATTTGTTATTTTTTAGAATATTTTGTACGTTGAGGTGGAGCTAGTTTTTCTTAAAGGACCAGTGTGTAACGTTTTTATTTCTATGTTTTTATCAGTGTGTAATCACTTCATCATGAGTCCATATCTACATAGAGAACAGGTCCATGTTTCTACAGTAGCCCAGAGGGGACAAACCACTGCTGTAATGTGAGTGTAAAACCGTGGGACCGCCAGCTGCTGTCTGGCATATGTTGCTCCTAAATGAGTGTTATTATGGTATGATGGCCTCTGAGTTACCACGGTTCTGCTCTCGGTAGCTCAGGTTACCGGAGGGAGGAGTGAGCGGAGGAGTATTCAGATGGTTGCAAT
Source organism: Pterois miles (assembly GCA_947000775.1). NCBI lineage: Eukaryota > Metazoa > Chordata > Actinopteri > Perciformes > Scorpaenidae > Pterois > Pterois miles. The sequence goes on along the minus strand of CAMQGK010000479.1, from coordinate 1,490,577 downwards.
CTGCAATCACACCACTAGCTGCCACCAAATCCGACACACAGTCTGTTTAATGTACTGAATTTTAGTCCTGTGGCTCCCCATGTCTGGGTCGGGCCCCTCCAAGGTGTCACATGATAAACCGAGGGGCCCCTCCAAGGTGTCACATGATAAACCGAGGGGCCCCTCCAAGGTGTCACATGATAAACCGAGGGGCCCCTCCAAGGTGTCACATGATAAACCGAGGGGCCCCTCCTGTATATGTGAATATTGGATAATTTTAGCTCTTTGGGTGTTAAACAGTTATTTAAGCCTGAGTCGTATAAACGATAAATCAGTCTCTGGTAAAACTGCTACAGGTATACGGCTTCGGTACAAAACGACTACTAGACGTGTGAAATGTCACAAGGGGCCCAGTCAGACATTACTTTCATATAAAAGGTCACAAGCCAGAAAGGCTGGGAACCAGTGGTTTGATCTTTAACAACAAGCTGCATTTTATTTATTTACTTATTTTATATTATTTTTTTCTAATAAACAAGTAATTATAAGATTTCTCTCTGAAATATACTGGAAGTAGAAATTACCTCAAGTTGTACTTGAGAAACGTATTCTCATACAACGGTTCGTATGATAGATCATGAAAAGTATGCCTCATTTTTTTGTGTTTGCTAACAAATGTCCAGGGTTTCCTCTCCATTCTTTTCAAAATAAATTTCCATTTTCAGGAAACAACTTGGTCAGGTTAGGCAATAAAACCAATCAGTTAGGTTTAGGAAAAGATAGTGATCAAGTTACACCATTCCAGGAGTGACTTATGTAGTAACTTACGTTTGGAAGTTCAGAGACAAAAACTTCTCGGTTAGGTTTAGGAACAGATTGTGGTTTGGGTTAAAATACAGAAATGGTGTTACTTAAGTACAGAAGTCACATTTCTGGTTTCACACTGGGTACCAACACTCGTCTTCTGGACTAAAGTCTGGTGTTTTCTGACACACCCCTACACACCTCTTTCCTACACACCATTTGCTGCTCTTTATACTTCCTGGTTCACAATTATATGGAATACATATGAATTGATTTTGTAGGATATTGGCATATGAGTTAGAGTGCATTTACTTTTCATAGATATAGCTATGAATGCTATATGAATGAATGAATGAATGGTATAACAGTCTGACTTAACTACAGTAAAATATAATAATGAATGTTCTTTCCACCAACTGTAAAGTCCTTTTCTAATTTGACCCCTGGGCCCCTCTCTATTTCATTAATGCAGTAGCTGACAGGAAGTAATCTCAGACCAAAGTTGTTGCCCTAGCAACAGAATGGCAATGACAAGGTCTATAGTATGGCGTCCCTCTACAGAAACCATCACACAGTACTCTCTTGTCTCTTCTCACAAGGCTGCTTTCATCCCTGAAATCCTCACTCTGATCATGTAGTCACAGACAGAACAATAGCATGAAAAAGATTCATGTTTGGCCTTAAGACCTTTCATATCATATCCCCAGATAGCACCGAGAATGTGAAACCAAGAAAGCTGCACCATTTTTTCCTGGTGCTGCGCTCATTGTTCAAGCCTATGGGATACAGATAGCACTGACACATGTAATGGTGTACATCATCATGTCAGTCTATCACAGGAGAGATAAAACTCAGTAAATTGGTCTTTTAAGATCTCTATATTCCTGGCGTGTTGGGCCGGTGTCCTGCAGGTTTTTGTTCCATTACAGTTTTGTACCGTGAGACTTAATGAGCCACAGCTGGTCTGTATCTAACTGCCGCCTTCAGGGGGGAACAAAAACCTGCAGGACACCAGATCTTCAGGATCAGAATAGAGCTTCTCAGGGTTGAGTTTTTCTCCAAGTATTTCCACGTTTGCAGCTTGTTTTACTGCAGCAGAATCCTTCATAGCACAGAAAACAGTGTTGGAATTACTCACTACTGAGTTGGGATTAATGTGTGATATTTACTCCAGATTAAGTAGACTTTAATGTATCTGAAGAACAGTAGCTTTTATTGGCCACTGAAGCCTAATGCACATTGCACATAATATGAAAATTTATACACTCCAGACTGCGCCCGTGCATGTAAGTGTTGTTTGTAATGGCTTGTTTCGGCCAGCAGTGCTGAAATGACTGTTTAGCAGAGATTGATGTCTCAGCAGGGTCTCGGGATGAGAACTATAATCAAAGTCCAGGCGCAGCGATTGATTCCTTTATGTGATTTCCACTCTGTGTAAAAGCTACACAGGCTTTTTGTGTGTCGACAGGTGAAGCAGTCATTGTCAGGTACACAGTCCATCGCTGCCTCACAAATCAATACCTTTTGGGATCTTTCCTCTATATAGAGGGAAGCCTTTGAGGTGATAGCTGTGTTTACTTCATGTGGTGGGTCTAATCATTTTTACAAGCTCTATATCTCAGAGCCATGTAAGAGGTGGTCAGTGCAAACAATCTGCTTCGATTTCCACCACAGTGATCTCCCCTGTCGGACTAATTTGTGGGCGGATTGGGTCACAGACCCACCACACCTCCTCTGTACCCTTTGACTTGTACTAGTGTTGACTGTGCAGCGAGTTCACTGGTGTGAAACATTTCACTCACCCATAATCCTGGGGAAAATTGATTTTCTGGAGAAATTCAGTTGCCTCAAAATTTGGTTTAATGTCATGACTTCAGCCTTGTTCTGTAATGATTAAGCTTTCTTTAAATCCTTTGAAAGACTTAATCCATCTTCCATCATCTGCAACCGCTTATCCCGACGAGGCTCACGGGGGGCGAGAGCCGGTCCCAGCTGACACTGGGCGAAGGCGAGGTTCACCCCGGACAGGTCGCCAGTCTATCCCGAGGCTGACACATAGAGACAGACAACCATTCCCGCTCACGTTCACACCGACGGGACACTGAGAGACATCAGTTAACCTGCATGTCTTTGGACTGTGGGAGGAACCTGGAGAACCTGGAGAAAACCCACACTAACACGGGGAGAACATGCAAACTCTGGTGCTTCAGTGCCAACCACTGCACCACCCTGCAGCCCCTGAAAGACTTAATCAAAACTTAAGTTTGAATAAAAAACTATTTCCCTTTAACATGTATTTGTGACTAAAGTTACAGTTAAAGTGGCAATCTCAAAGATTTTCATTTAAATAAAGGTCTGTTAAGTCACTATCTACATATAACCAAATGAGGTAACACTATTGTGATTGAGCCTGTAGCCCTCTGGTGAAAGTACTGCAATATTTATGTACAGTATTTGCAGCATTATTAAATGGGTGACTGTGGTGACAGACTGAAATTTGGCCTGTTTGTCAGTCTTGTTCTGAGAGGTGTTTGAGTACAGAAAGCATGCTGTAGCTTAGTGCTGTTAATACTGACGGTGCAACCGGTGCAGTGCACAAGGGCCCCGAAGCTGTCAGAGGCCCAACAAGCACCTTCCTACACCGTGTCCACACTAAATCTATTATACACACTTCTGTTACTGCATGGAAACAAACCATGTAGGCTACCTGTCAGCTGTTTGCTCACATACAATATATCTGAACTGCAAGTAGGAAACTTTCAGCTCCCTGGCCATATTAAGGTTTCTGTAGGTACCGTTTCATTTCAACTTCAGCAGTCAGCTGCTTTTTTTGTTATTATGGAGTGAGATCAGGGATTTAAGTCTATGTTGCTGTGACAGTTATGTCTCATATGTATGGAAATGTGGATCTGCTGTACTCTGTCTGTGGGAACGTGTGGTGTCCACGGCAGGCTGTTAAATTAGCGTAGCTCGGTTTGGCGCTCCGGCTGCTGCTGTCCGTGGTGCTGATCGAAGGCTGGTCTGCAGTGTGGGCGTCCCACGCTGAGCCTCTCTGTTCTGGTTGTCCGGAGCGGTTGGTTGTGTTCGTTTGAAGCCCAAGAAAAAAAGTCCAGCGGAGCCGATTCACAGTCATGTTACTCTGCTGCTGTTGTCCAGGAAATTTTCAGTGTCCAGTCTGAATATTTAGTTGATTTCTGTAAAAAAGGCCATGCCTCTGTGCATGTGTGCTGTGCATGTGCTCTCAGTGTGCCTGCACTGTTTCCCCCAAATACAGCAGTGAGGGAGAAATACCGATGAGGAGAAGAGGGCTGGACGCCATCCCTTATGATCGTCCATGGATGAATAAGCACACACACACAAACTGTGTTGGACCTTGCATTTAACCCGTCATCTAGGCAAACATCCTTAACTGCTGGCACACTTATTGATCCATAAAATAAAGACCCGGGTTTACTACAACAAACAGATCGCATCAAGTGAAGGGTATTCTGATAACGATACCACGGCTTTGGGTGTTGGGTGATACCGAGTACCAATACGATACCAGTTTTACCATTTTATCAATAAGCTGTATGGCTCACTGTGTGGAAGTGACTGGGATCATCATCAGGCATCAGGCTTAATATTGCTGTCTTAACTTTGTAAAACAAAATGTGACAAATTAATACCTAGATATAAATTTACTGAGCTGTTATTAATTATTAAATTAATAAGTCGTATACCAACAACTTGGTAAAACATCTTCTAAAGTAGCAGGTAGTGTAAACCTTTTTACTGCCGCAACAAGTGGTCAAAACTTCAAATTCAAATTCCTGTCTATCATGTATATAGTATATAAACATAAAATTGAATTTAATAGATCAGCCTCATTCTCATCGATACCCGATCCAGCCACTGTATATGAGTCTGTATCGGCCCGATAGCCGATCTAGTATTGGTATCGGTGCATCCTTAGCAAAGAGCAAACATTTAACTCTCTCTGTCTTGAACCCATCAGTGACAAAAACAATCACTTTCAGTCAACATACGCTGACGGTGTGCAGTTGTGCTGGAGGATTACATTGCAGCCGGTATGGCGGCTGCCGGCTGCAGTGTTCTCCCTCAATACTGGACCAAGTCCAAATATCGTTGTCTCCATTAGTCACTTTGACACAAACACATGAGCAAATAGGGTCCAGTAGAAAAATACTGCAGTTTCCCTTTAATTAGACAGCTTGTACCTTCTGACTTTTTAATGAAACAACCAGATATTATGTAATGCAGCTGCTCATCTGCTGTGCTGGTGATTAAAGCAGGACATTTTCATATCTACCCAAGCCTAAAAGAGGTCACCAAATATTGTCTATGCAGATGATAAAATGGATTTTTCCTTCCGGAGCATCTTTTTACTATTCTATTATGCTGACTTTGGCAGAAAATAATGTTTTCATCAGTCATGGGACACGTCCACAGGCTCTGTCTTTTCCACACTTCCCATCTATTGTCTATGTAAGCAGTCTTGCAATGCATTCTGGTAGCGTGGCGGCGCGATTCGAGAGACGAGGCATCATGTTGACTGCTCCTCATTTGCATTGAGGTCTAGGCTACTTTATGCTAATCCCGGATGTCCAGTCCAGATTTGCCACTTCTGGAAACTCCCTAGAAACTAACTGTTGTTGATCCAAAATAAAGACAGATTCAGCAACTGCATGGCTTATTTCTTACATAATATGTTTTCAAAAACACATTTTGGTGAACTATTTTTATTTTTGTGATTATATGAGAGGAACGTTTCCAAACGAGCCGCCGTGCTGGTTTCCTCTCTGAAAGCTGGGAGCAGCAGACCACGACAGAAAGGGCGTGATGATTCAGTTAGTTTGTTCTGCTTCGTAGCTGTTTTTGTGTTTGCTCTCCTCCCCTCCCTTCTGTTTTTCTCCTGGCAGGTCAGGTGTGTGGCTGTGGGCGTGGCCGACTCCTCCTCTGCAGCAGGAGGTTCACCAGGTCCCACTCTCCTCCTCATCCTCTCCATAGAAGCCTGGTCTTCCACTCGTGACGTTGCTGCGTAGTCCAAGTCTTCTAGTGTTCGCTGCTTTTTTGCGGGATTCAATTTTTCTTTTTTGGATTTTTTTTTTTTCCTCACCGCCGTTTGTTCCTGTGCTCAGGTTTCCGTGTGCGCCTCGCGTCGCCTGTCGAAGGACCTGCTGAGATTCAGTTTTCCATGTGCTCAGTACTTGAGTTCACTGCTGCCAATCTGTGTTTCCCTCGTGGGAGATCCAACTACGAGCCAGCCGGCTCCCTGCCTCCACCGCCTGCACACTCAACCTTTTTTTTCCTTTTTGTGTTTTTGAACAAACTTTTATTTTTCTTTTTAATCACCTGAATCAGTCTTTGCTTTTTGGGTTCAGCAAAAAATAAAACAAACTGTAACAGCGCACATCCAATCAAGTGCCTCGTGCCTTGCGTCTAGTGGCAGCCCATCAAGTGTCCAATGCTGGGAAACTAGGCGATCCCTCATGATAAAAAAACACCCCTGTGGACGTGCACCATTAGTATCAAGCTAAAAATAGGTCTTCTTGACCTTTTAAGGCTCCTGTCTTTAGTGATCAGTTTCTACACGAATATTACAGCCCACATTCCTTTAGTAACTTTGTCCAAAGATGGCTGCAACACTACATCAAGACTGGAGCTTTCACAAGGAGCTGTTTGTAGGAGGTTTTACAGTCTACTGCTACAAATTACAAGACACACAAAGCAATAATACTTTTGCCAACACAGTGCGCAACAGTAATTCCTCAAATATCTCACAGAGATGTAGCAATACTCTGTGTCCCTCATCAGCGATCAACATGCTAATTAGCCCTGAAATTTGAAGGGAGAAGAGTCTTTCCTAATCTCCATGAAGAACGAGCTGCTCTGTCATTCATCAAAGCACACTTATAATTCGCCGGTCTCATTATATTGACACAGCACAGGAATTGGTCTGGCCACTGCAGGGAAAATGTCATGGATCATGCTAATGATCGACACTAAGACTCATTCCCACAGAGCTCGTAATTGCTCACCATGCTGTGCCATTTTTCTAATGATAAATTGTATTTTTCCCCCACACAGAATAATTCTTCCTGATAAATGCTGTGCAGTGTCAGTGCTTGATTACATGAGCTTCTTTGTTTATCTAAACACGTATCAATCTGTGGGCTTCACGTTTTATCAGGGATGCTGGTTTGAAAATGTGTATAGATTAGAGCAGAGCAATGCACTTCCTGTCCCTGATTTCTGTCGGTGAGTCAGATATATCTCTTTTCCCATGGCAAGTTCATGTCAGACACTACTGGTGTAAAACTCCTATCAACTCTGCATCCGCATTAGTTGTATTTATTTTAATGGTGATACCATAGTCTATATGTAAGAAACGGACAGTCACTGTGACGTCATGGGTCGTGGTTTGTGGACTGCTGACTGTTTTTTTTTTGAGGCCAGAAGTGACAGAAGGTGGAGCTAAGTAAGGCTGAAAGCTGAGTAAGACATTTTAGGTGACCAAAAAGGTTATAATTAACTTTCTGAAAACTCACTGTGAAAGGGTTAAAGTTGTAAGACGAAAACACAGACAACTCCCAGACCAGACAACACCATGGTAGCAACCTGTCAATCACCAGGTGGTCCCGCCCTAAAGCATCCTCTGCTTTATGGTCTATCTGACTCTAAATGATATTGCTGGAAACGAGTCTGACGTACTGATCTCGCTTTGGGAGTACAGAGATTGGATGGCCCTGAGTAGTGACCCCCTCACCCCATACTCCTGCAGCACCTCCCACAGTGCCTCCTATGAGACCCGGTCATACGCCTTCACCAAGTCCACAAAACACATGTGGACTGGATGGTCATACTCCCAGGCCCCCTCCAGGACCCTTGCGAAAGGGAAGAGCTGGTCCGTTGTTCCACGGTCAGGACGAAATCCTCTCTGATCTGAGGTTTGAGTCAGTCAAACCCTCCTTTCCAGCACGTTGGAGTAACAGGGGAACCACCACCCCGGTCTGCCACTGCTTAGGCACTGTCCCTGAATTCCATGCAATGCTGAAGAGATGCATCATCCAATCTCGTCAGTCCCATGCCATTGTCTCGTCAGTCCCTTTGCCACTGGGGACTTGTTTGACTGTCTCAGTGACTTGCTGCTCATGTTACAGTCCATCCAACTCAGGTGGTTCCTCCCACAGGTGGTGAGCCCACAGGATGAAGATGGCAGAGGTGCTGCATTGCCCGGCCGGGCTCCGTGGCAAGCCTGGCCACCAGGCACTTGCTGACAGACCCTCCATCTGGGCCTGGCTCCAGACGGGGGCCCCAGGCTTCCTCCGGGCTCCTCCTCTGCCTCACTTTTTCATGGGATCTCTGTGAACCGTTCTTAGTCTGGCCCCACACCTGAGCCCAATACGCCATGGGAGACCCTACCTGGAGCACCAGACTCCAGACAATACAGCCCTCAGGGTCATAGGGACACACAGAGCTCTCCACCGCGGGTCCTGGAGAGGCATTGGTGTGTTTTGTTTATTCAGATTAGTGAAACTATCTCTGGATTGTAACATGCAAGAAACGTCTGAAGGTTTGCATTTTCAATATGTATAAAAACAGTCAGATGTGGCCAGCATTCAACTTGTGGCATACAATATTAGCAGTCTCATTTAAGTAACATAACTGGGATTGGTAGTATTAAGATAAGATAAACTTCTATTGATTCCCAGAGGGGATGTTCAGTTGTTGCGGCAGCACAAGGACGTATATAAATACAGAGATAACACAGATAAGAGGAAATTTAAAAAAAAAAAATCAGTGAACTGAAATAGAATAAAAGTAAAACTAGAAGCTATATAAGAAAAGAGATAGAAAAGTGATAGTAGTGTGATGAGAAAAGTGATAGTAGTGTGATGGATAATGGATGAGGTCCACCGTACTCAGACAAGCTTGTGAAACTGTGGTAATGTGAGCCTCAGAGTACAAAATCATGATACAGCCATACAGATGCCGTCTGACTTCTGCTGCTCCTCGAGTACTGTTATTATTGTACCAACGGCGCGTAGGTGGCTCAATTTACTGCTGTCTTACAAAGGGAGGAGTGAGCAGAAGGGTGCTCATCTGGCTGCTATCTGCAACCTCACCACTAGATGCTGCTAAATGCTACACACTGTACCTTTAAGTCAAATTTGAATCAGGAATATGCACTTAAAAGTATTAAAGTAAAGTAAAAAAAAAAAAGTCAAAGCACTCAATACAGACTCATCAAAGTTATTTAAAATGGATCCAAATAATTTAAAGAAAAAGCAGCAATTCCTCATTCCTCCATTTTTTGTATGTATATATATATATATATATATATATACAAAAAATTGTTATTTGGAAATAGTGGGCAATTAATTATAATAATAATATTAAAAAGTACAATACTTCCCTCTGAATTGTAGTTTAGTAGAAGTATAAAGCGGCATGAAAAGAAAATACAAACATCAAATGTAAAATGAAATATTTATGATGTACAAGGTATTTTCGGCAGTGAAGCTCGCCCGGAGAGCAGCTGTTCACATCTGTAAATACAGGCTGAATCACCAGCGTATGTCATTCAGTGATAGAGAGAAACACAAACTCATGCTGTATGAGAATGTCAAAGCTTAGTACTTTATGAAAATTAGTGATATTATTTACCATGCAAACAACAGCAAAACTGATAACATGGTATCATCACATCTACACAGCCTTGTGTCTAAAGTCAGCAATGGCATCAGAAAGGTTCCTGGAAGATAACTTACTGTCAGCAGCAGAGGACGGCTCTCTTTGACAGCCCCCACACAGCCCAAACAGCCAATCACCATGATTATGGTCCCCACTGCGATGAGCAAGTTGGCTGCCGACAGGGAGGGAAGGGATGATGATAGGGTGGCAAAGTTTCCTTGGGTCACCGAGAGCCAGACTCCCACCCCCAGTATTCCACATCCTCCCAACTGTAGAGAAAACACAAAGAGGCGCAAAGCTGTCAGCGAGCCAGCAACGCAATCAAACTCATCCTAAACAGAAACACAGTCAAACACGCTGGTGCATAAAAATATCTGCCGAACGGCTGTGGCTTTCGGTTCCTTCTTTACAGGACTGAGGAGGTAGAGCCAGAAAAACTCTTGTCAAAAACCCAGAACAGCAACAACAATTGGATCAACATAGCAGAACAAAACGACCCGAGTCTCCAAACAGCCCAGTTGAAAAAGGATTTGGGGAAATATATTCATAACCAGCAGGCAGGTATCTTAGCTTAGCATAAAGACAGGAAACGGAGGGAAACCTGCTAGCCTGGCTTTGTGCACCAGCAACAAAATCTGCCTACTAGCCCCTCTCACTAATTATACTATATTATATTTTTCATAGCTGGTTTGCGTAAGCCACACAAAAATACATTTAAAACATTACAAATTGTTTCATGATTTCTTGCCAGCAAACTGTAACCTCCTGAGATCTCTGTTGGTTGCAGCAACTAATTCCTGCCAAGGAAAAGTCCAGCTGTCAGTCACTGGAATTGGATTGTGGACATCAACGAGATATAAGATGCGATTATTTTATACATATTAGTGAGCTTAGAGGTGTTGGTTGGCGGATTTTGTTACCTTACGACAGAGTCAGCCGTTCCCCAGCTGATTCCAGTATTTATGCTAAGCTAAGCTAACTTGCTGCTGGATGTAGCTAGGCCTACATATTTACTATACAGGTGTGAGATGGTGTTTAAATCTTAATATTTAACTCCCAGCAAGACAGCCCGTTATCATAATGTATTATCATATGTCACGGCTGTGCATAAGGCACTCTGTTATATCTGTGTGAGATGCACGTGTAAATCCACGTCATGCACAGCAAGAGTCAATGCTCTGAGAAAGTGCGCCCGGAGTGTGGTGACATAGTTTTAATAGTAAAAAGACATTGTAAATGCAGGTGAGAGGGGTGTGTTTGAGCCCGACAGACAACAGGCTTTCGTTCGTGTCCCTGTTCACAACGTTCAGTTTCATTTTCACTTTACAAACTTAGTAGTTTTAAGCCCAAGCATATAGTTCTTTCCTAAACCTAACTACGTGGTTGTGTTCCCTAATCCCAAAGTGACACCACGTGGTGTGTCAAAGTATGTGATGAGTTGGACTGAGAACATGTTGGGCGAGAAAGTGAATCAGGTAGGCGTGTTTCCCAAAATATCACCTTTCCACGTGTAGTTTGGTTCACATGGTCCTGTGAAAAAACTGATAAGAAATGAACTTCCACACTCAAGAAACGATAATAAGAATAATAAATAAACGCACTAGACATGTGGACTGGCAAGCAACGCATTCATGTCGTGTCACCTTTGCTGTGACATCATGCATCATCAGCTCGATAGACCTTTTCAAACTGACAACATAAACTGTCTAAATGGGCCACGTTGTATTTCCTGTCCCAATGGTTTTTAATGCAGTAAATGACAGGAAGTAAACTTGGAACCAAGGCTGTTGCCTAGCAACTGCATGGTAATGAAAAGGTCTATATGGACCCACATAGGAAAATGAAATACCAGTGACTCACAGCATGTCATGTACAGTATGGCAAATTGTTGCACCTTATCTAAGTGTATTAATGTGACTGATCTGCTTTATGAGCATTATTGGACCTAGTATACTGTATGATGAATAAAGATAAGAGGTTAGAAAGGATGAAAAAGTGTAATATTATAGGAGGGATAGTTACTGTGAGGTTGCTTCTTTTTCACTCCCTTTTTAATGAGGAACTCCTCTTTTATCTTTCCAGTTTATGAGGGGAAATCTCTGTTCTCATGTGTGGACACATTGGCACATTCACTAAATGATCTTGCATAACTATACAGGAAAATAGAGGTTGCTCTAATAGATCTCTTTGAACGTTGCTTTCTTTAGACTTCACACAATGTGTTTGATTATACTTGAGCTTTTAAATACATGTTAAACTCTCATACGATCCAGTAGTTAGTCGGCTTTGCTTTCACACCACAAACACAACCGAACTAGTTTGAACTGAACCAAACAGGTGAGGTGTTAAAGCACCTTACTGAGATGTCTGATGGCACTTTGTTATCAGGGAAGAAAATGGCGTATTTTTGTTTACAAACTCCATATAATACCCAACAAAACACAAAATAATAACTGCAACAACAACAAAATTGCCAAAACAACTTCAGTTCTTGGTTACGTTCTGGACATTAATTTGATGCACGTTCGGGCAAATTATTTTGGTTCCGTTCTAGTTTTCTGTTTTATTTTTTTACCGTAGACCGTTGCCAGTTGCCAACACTCACTAACATCTGTCTTTTGTCTTCAGTGGGAAAGGCTTCAATCGACATTCATTCCTGGAACAAATGACTGCAGTAGTCACAAGTATTTATCGACTCCAGCTCCGATCAGCCGTGATGGACACGTGGATGCTTCGGTGGACACGCTAATATTTATCCCTTGTTCAGTGTGATGCTGTGTGATGCTCATTCAAATCAACAGGGATTTGGATACTTCTTATAATTCATTAGAGGACCTCATAAGCCCTTCATCATCAGGCCCATTTGTGCTGGTGGAACCTGAACATGTAGTAGAAGTTGGATGGCAGGGTCAAAGCATGGAGACCATGTGGAGAACACTATGCTGATGCTCATGCTGCACCAATGGAGCAACAGCTTTGGGTGGCGGTACTGTCATGGTGTGTGGCGACATCTCCCTCACTGGTAAAACAAGACTTGTCATCACTGACAGCCATCTCTGTGCAGTGAGACATTGGGATGAGATTCTAGTGGCGATCCCATATCTTGTGGGATCAGCTCGGGGTGCTGTACATGTTAGAGAGACCAACACAACAACGCCGGCCAACCTGCAACGAATCCTGGTTGGATGGAGTCATCAACCAGCAACGTGTGACCAGGGTGGTGACCAGCATGACGAGGAGGCAGCAGGTTGTTGTGGCTGCGAATGGAGCTTCCACCTGCCACTGAGTCTCCTGACGGTGTATTAAATGAATAAAATGTAAAATTGCCAATACGTCTTGTTTGTTCCTTGTTACTGTTACTGATAGAGTTCAATCTAATCCACCAAACAACTCAAAACGAGAGTCAGTACCAACAGGAGAATACACTGTTTAGGATTGACAGGGAATTTTGGCAAATTTCACTTGGGTGCTACCCACATAATCAGCTGTTCTGCTCATCCCACAAATATGTGATCCGTACAAGTTGGACATAGCTGTGAAGGTAAATGTACAGGCTTTCCAACCACGTCAAATACAATGACAGTTAGCATTGGAACAACAGAGAAATATTCCACCGAACACTAATTTCCAATTGTGTTTTGTGATTCAAGTCATTGCAGACTTGGTTTAGACGTGGTTTTCAACCACGACTATGCTGTATGTACATATACCTAAGGAGTGGGTCCTCTCCACAGAGTCCACCATGTCTCTACAGTAGCCCAGAATGACTAGTGACCGTAGTCGATAAGGTTATTTGCTGCCGCTGCCTCTCTCTCTCTCTTGCTTCACCGCTCGCTTCCCATGTAGATACACACTCTAAACACTGGCTCTGCTCCATATGACCTACGCTGCTCTTACAGCGACCTGCTTCAGATCATCCATCATTTACATCGGCCACCGTAGATCTTATGGCGTCTGGGCGTGGCTTCAGCTGGATGCAGTCTCCTCACGCCCCACTAGATACCGTTAATAAGATAGTCACTACTATTGGATTGGATTACAAGATCGATGTTTTGGCAAATGATCGACGTTGTCAATGCATAATTAACAACATTTCCTCATTATGTTGACGGTTAACATAATCTGGTCAAAACCTAATTACTTTTGCAAATTTGTTTGTGTATAAACATGATTTCTAGCGTCGGCCCACCACAACCACGAGTGTCTCACTTTAATAATAAAAACTGATCCACGTGGTCTGTAATTACTTGAACATTTCAAACAAAGAAAGTATGAATTTCCCATTAAACACACATATAAGGCTAATTATCACCTCCACTAAAGAGGAGAGGTGTTTAATATGCGGGACCGGTTCTGAAGGACTGAGCTCCTCTGGGAGGAAATCTGCAGCCTTTGGAATCCAAAGAAAGAGCTGATCCTGTTTTTTCTTCTTCTACAGCGTTTGAATGATAGTGAGGGAGAAATACAGGAACAAATACGATATGAAAGGATTTTCAGATGCATGCATAGGAAGAATCCTTCGCATACACACACACACACACACACACTCACACACACTCTCTATGGCCACTTGCCAGAGCTCCCAAAGGCAATACGATTTACATGGCTAAATACACAGTTATTGTTTTTCCCTCCAACTTTTCTTTCTATTTCAAGCCTCAACACAAGCTCTTATTTAATGAGCTCTTGAGCTAGAACTAGGCCAAGGCGAAAATAAAAAGCACTCATTCACAAAGGCAGGTTTCTGTTCACTATCTAAAACGGCTGGGATTTCAGCAGCTTGCAAATGAAGGGTCGCTGGGTCACTGTCGCTCACAATGGACCCTTATTACGCTCCAGAGTATATTCTGTAATGAAGACTGGCTGCAGTGAGAAGGGTGAAGGATCACCACCCTGCGCTCCCCGAGAGGAGGATATAACAACATGGGTGCAGTTTACTGTACAGACAAACAGGGGCCAAGGACAAGTCCTCCTAAAGAAATTACTAAGCACAGAAACATTCATTCATTAATTGTCTATGTGTGAGTGATTTTAGTTCATTGCTGGCTTCAAAATAACACATAGTGCATGGTTTTCACCCTACACTGCATGTCATTATTATAAAGTGGGCGTATCTGTAAAGGGGAGGCTGGTGGGGGCCCAGAGAACCCATTTACATTCACACATCTGGAGGTCAGAGGTCAACGGACCCCTTTGAAAATCGCCCTGCCAGTTTGTCTCCACAACATGAACATAATGTAACTTTAATTTTATTATAGCTTTATGTAATCTTCATTAACGTTCTTCACGACAAGCTAGCATGACTGGGGGGACCGATGGACTCCTTAGATTGTCCAGTTCTAGATGATGTCAGTAACCTCCAAAAGAATGAATAGTGGACGTCAGGTTTTTAAGAGGCTAATTAAAAATCAACACAATGCTTTGGAGAATCAATACAGTACACACAATATCACAACACTGATATTTTCTTACACACCTTGTTCAAATTCACCCATTCTTTGTTTTTTGAAACTGATTCTCTTTGTTTGTGCATTAGAGATGATAATTAAGTGATGCAATTGTTAGTCAAGTCAATTTACTGTATATATCCCAATATCACAAATCAAAAACTGCCTTGAGGGGTTTTAGCATTGTTACAGTAGACAGTCTCTATCCTTATAGTGTATATATATATATATATATATATATATATATATATATATAACACACTATAAGGAACACCCTCTGGAAAGAAAGTTTTTCATTGCAGTACTTGTACTGAAGTGAAAAAAGTTGTTTCAGTTTCTGTGTGTGTGTGTCTGTGTGTCTGTGTGTGTGTGTGTGTGTGTGTGTGTGTGTGTTTGACCTTGGGCTGCTGCAGTCTTTACATTAATACGACATATTCAACTTAGACTTGTGCTCTGCTGGAAGATTTACAGAAATGTTACTACTATAGGTTTGACCTCTAGTGATACTGACGTTATGAATTAAGTTGAAAATGGCTCCTATGCATGAAATCAACATGTAAAATTGACATATTTACCTAACAAGGTGCATTACGGTAAAGAGCTATTATGTATATTGTAAGAAGGCAAATTATTATTATTTGAGATTATTCTTATTTTTTTTTTTCAACTAATCCTTTAATCAGTATATGAACTGTCAGAAAATAGTGAAAAATACTCATCATTATTTCCCAGAGCCAAAGGGTGAAATCTTAAATTGCAATTTTTTTTGACCAACAGTCCAAAATGAAAAGATATGCCATTTACATTTTTAATAAAGAGGTAAGCAAGAAATATTCATCTCAGCTGAAATCAGCAACTGTTTGTCCTTTTCACTTGATAAATGGCTTAATTTCTTGTCAATAAATGGATGTATTATTTGACGAATCATTTAAACGCTATTATTGAATATTGTAACATTGGACTGACGAAGGCTGTTGCAATAACAGCAGCATTGCAGTACCGCTTCAGTTACAAGCGACCGCCACAACAGCGACGTCCACGTTTTTGCCTCGTATTTACACGATGCTACAAGCTGTTTCCTGAAGGGAGACTGTTTTCAGGAAGAGTAACAGAAAACATTTTAAAAGGTTACGTTGTTCATTTCTAAAATAGTGCAATAGTAGTGCAAATGCTGCCGTTTGGCCTTTCCACTGTCGAGTGGACAAATTGATTTGGAAACAATTGGAAGAAAGGGTTTGTATTTATAGACGAAGGCCGTCTGCTCCCGACTCCACACCAGCGACCATGATGGCCTCGTGTTTGAGATCAGCTCAGCAACATTATCGTGTGTATACAAAACGTTTCCGCCTGGCGTCACCATCAAGGCTGGATGGACGAGGAGAAGATGAGTGAGTGGCTGAGAGAAATTTATGTCAAGAGACCCAACGGCTTTTTCCACAACTCTCCGTCGCTGTTGATCTGAGACTCCATGCTGCCCATCTCACCGACACCGTCACAACCAAAGTGAAGAAAACTACTTCGGAGCTCGCCGTCATTCTGGGTGGATTAACTACAGAACTCCAACCGCTAGATATCGGTGTCGACAGGTCGTTCAGAGTTAAACTGAGAGCTGCGTGGGAGCGTTGGATGACAGAAGGCCAACACACATCCACCAAGACAGGGAGGCAACGCCGGGCCAGTTCCTCCACTATCTGCCAATGGATCAGGAAGGCAGGAATCATCACTGAACAGCTAAGTAACAGCAACCAGACTGACTCGATAACGACCAGACTGACTCGATAATGACCAGACGGATTCGGCCTGCTCGAGGCCGAAGTCGCCCGACTGTTTAACTCAGACGCTGATGATGAAGGATTTGATGGATCTGTGGACGAGGAATGAACTGAAAAACACTGAAAGTCAGTGTATTGTTTGTATTTCGTGAGTTCCAACTGAAAAATGTTGAGAGTTATTGAAGTTATTGATTTGTTAGATTAATAGAATCAAGTTTGACTTATATACAGTACATGGACTGCTTCAGCCTTCCCTTCATCCAGAGTGAGTTCGGGTTAACCCTACTCTACCCGACTCATAGCAACCAGACGCAACCAAAGCGCCTCAGCTGAAGAGAACGCTGCGCCTCATTGTCCGCCTTTGTTCTGCATGTAAATATTTAAATAGTTTCAAAATGGTCATCTTTGTTTACAAAGCAACAATACCTTATAATAGCCTAACAATGAAGCCTATTTATGTGGCCCTAAAATCAGGATGAAATAAGTACTTTGCAAAAAAAAAAAGTAGTAGTACCACACACTGTTACACTGTTGAGTCAGTCTTTATCTCTGCAGGGGAGGTTCGTTCACTGCGACAGCCCTTGGACTGACTACTAGCAACATTTAGTCACCAGTTTCCAAGCTATGGTCTTGTTTGTACAGCTAGTTTTGAGGTTTCTCAAAAACCCGTCCATGGAGCAACCTTTTCAACGGGGCGTTTTACTTCCACTCTGATCCATACTGGTCTTGATTACCACCCGTCCCCCAAAAACAGCAGTTTAAATCTTTACAGTCTCACAGATTTGCAGTGTTTAAATTGATGCAGCCATCTGGACTGCCTCCTCTTCTCACAGCAGGTTTGTGCATTTGAAGCAGAGCCTCTGATTCTGGCTGCTGATTAAAGCCCAGTGAGAGAACATTCGATTTTCTTCAATAAGTACCTACCAACCAAACGGCCTTTACTATATGAGAAACATCACACAAGTTGGCACAGTGCAGCAGAAATACCCACATTAATATCATTTTGATATGGTGATGAAAGGAAGTCTCCCTGAATGATTTTCACTATAAAATATACATGTGCAGGAGATGTACTTGACTCCTGAGCTCGCACTATAAAAACAGGTGGATGTTTTAATGACTACATTCACAGTTCGTGACAACCAGTGCGCTGATCTCATTGCAATTATTGAGTGCTCCAGCTACAGCGTGGGTCAGGCATACACATGAATATGATTATAATGGTATGATTAAGGTCAGAATCTGAATTCGTATTCATACATAAATCAAATGTAAAGCTCTCGGGGCCAAGGATTAGCAGAAAAGAGAGTTTTCATGGGTACCACCCCAGCAGGAAGAGTTGGTTTGAATTCCCATGCTTCATGTATTATTTCTTTTGTGACACTTTGATGTGTGAATCATGTATTCAGTTTGTCCCAAAAGAGTGAATTCTGGTACTTAAATCTGCTCTCACGATTACAGCCTGCTGATGGCTTTTAAAGAGTATTATTTAAGATTTAATTCTTTAAATCTCTATTGCCTTTACGGTATTTGATTTATAAAAGTGATATTCCTGCATTCGCTGCACGGTGTGGAGTTTGCATGTTCTCGCCGTGTCAGCGTGGGTTTTCTCCGGGTACTCCGGCTTCCTCCCACAGTCCAAAGACATGCTGTTTAGGTTAATTGATGACTCTAAATGTCCCGTAGGTGTGGATGTGAGCGTGAATGGTTGTCTGTCTCTACGTGCCCTGCGATGGACTGGCGACCTGTCCAGGTGAACCCGCCTTCGCCCAATGCCAGCTGGGATCGGCTCCAGCCCCCCCGCGACCCCTAACGGGATAAGCGGTTGACGATGGATGGATGGATATTCTTGCATTCTTCTAAATTTAAGTTAAGGGGTCATTGAACTATCTCTGTCTGTCTCTATGTATGTGGGTCTGTCCTTCACATAGCTCATGTCCCATCGAACCATTCAGCTGATTTACTCCACACTTGGCGGGTGTATTGCTTCGGATTCAAGGACAGGCAGTGTTGAATATGGTGCAATTTAGGCAAAACTGGAATTTGTGACATATTCAGTATAAATAAATTTTGAATAAACAAGCAAACAGCGCTTTGTGCAGCAGGAGGGAGGGGCTTCAGGGCTCTGCCAACCTGGTCTTACTTCCAACAGCTGTTCGGTCAGTGCACCTCGGCATCGGAAGCTGAAACACGGAGGCACCCTTTAGCAACAGTATGCGACAAGCCGAACTTTCAGCTAACTCCAACGTAAACCCACCCATGGCGTTATGCAAGTGACATAACCTAACTTCCTGTAAAAACAGAAGTTTATTTTGAAAGGACACTATGCATGTAACAAGTGTATACTGATGAACGAAAGTAATGCAAGATGCTGAGTGTTACTCACCAAGCAGCGATATGTGAAATCGTCCACAGCGAACCTTAAAACTATATGAGTGCGCCTGCCACAGTGGACCCGACGCGAGGTGGGTCAGCTAAACGTGTCAGGAATCCCAGGTCTTAGACGGTTTTATGTTTTATGTTGCATGCTTGTCTGTCTCACATTTCCTGTTTTATTTTGGCATGTGTAACCTCTCCTCTCGTCTCCAGATCACGTCACTTCCTTCCCTGCATGATTCCCGCCACTTCGTTTGAGCACCTCCCTATGACCTAGTTCTGCACCATTCACCTGCGTCTCATCGTGATTCCCCCGCCCTGATTGTGTCCACCTATGTATAGTCAATCACTCCCTCACTAGTATTTAATGTGCGCTCCCCATTCCTTCTGTGCCAGATCGACTTGTGTTTTCATGCCGAGAGTTCCAGCATTTACTTCCCGTGAGTTATTGCCTTTCCGTGTATCGTATCTCTGCCTGTTTTTGACCAAGCCCTTTGCCTATCACCTTTGGAACTGTTTGCCTCGCTGCTTGACTTTTGTGTACCAAACCCTGGACTGTACTAAAGACGCCACTTTTCTGCCTAGACCTGTTTCTCCTGTGTTTGCTTTGGAGTCTCCCTCCTCCTGTGTACAGAGTCGTAACAAAACGAGGTTCCCACACTGCTTTTCAGGTATGACTGCCACAAACAGCCTACTGATAAATACCTTAAAAGTAAAGTAAAACACCTTGTTTTTTACCTTGCACCTTGTTCTTCCTGAGCGACAGTACTTCTAAATACTTCAGGTCCTTGTTCAAAAGTATGAAGTTCATAAGCTTAAACTATTGATATGATATGACAAACCTGCCTCCTATATAATACAACAACACCATGTAGCAGATGATGACTGAAAGAATATGAAATGTGATAATGAAAATATTGATGAATCCACAGTACACATCTTAACTGATTGTTTGACCTCTCAGGGCTCTAAGTGGTGAGACTCTTCATTTACAACCAGCCTGGTGAATCTCACTAGATAACGACCCAGTCTGGTCCTGACCAGATGAAGGTTTCTGACTTACAGGTCAACAGGTCAGAGACCTGGTCTTTCTCTGCAGAGAAGTGGTGAAACACAGACACATTATGGAGGCAGAACAATCTGGTTCTGACATTACAGTGGACATGAACTGATGTGTGATGCTTCACTAACATGTTCTAGTGGCAGGAAGTTGGTGACATAAATTCAACCAAAGCAGGTCAAAGTAGCTGCAGGTTGTAGACCAAAACCTTCACTTTCATGCTAATCAGGTCATTATATCTGGTGCATCAATACCTTTACATGTGCTATTTATGATCTTAAACATAAAGTTGGGTGCCCACTACTGCCTCGTTAATCTCTAATCTACTAGATTACTCTATTTGATATATATTTTAATCTAGTTGAAACTAAACACCACACCCCTTACTCAGCTGATAATAAGAAGCTTCACACAGCTAGTCTGGGGGGCTTTTGGGGCTTTTGGGGCTTCAGGCTCTTCGGGGTAGTTCAGTTCTTCAGCTCCCCTCCTTGGTCCCATAAACCGGGGCAGACTCAGGTCCAACACCTCCCACCCGGCTGATACCTTTGGACTTGATCCAGTCCGGCTAAAGAAACGAATGCTGTCCTGCTACGCTGTCTCTCTCTTGTCTGAGCCCTATTTATTTATTATGTCGCTGCTCTGCCCTGACGGCTGAAACAGCTGCTGAAGCCTGAAGCAGCTCCGCTGTATCTACGTGCTGGTGAATCCCAGCCATTGTGAAGAGGGACTTAAAGAAGGACTTTAGGTCCAGAATCTTTTGAATCCAGTGACCCATCCAGCTCCGAGGAGGGGGGTCTGAAGAAATGGCTCAGAGATGCCTCACCAGACGGAGAGATGAAGATGGAAACGTGCATCGAGGGGACACGCCAGCCATCCAAAAACGAGGGTGTTCGAGGAACCAAAGAGAGCTACTGAGCCACTGAGGGAGAGAAACGATCCAAGCCGGGTCGCATCGTTGGTCCAGAAGATCCAGACTGGTCCAGACAGAAGCTGCTGCCGCTCTGCTCCAGACAGCACAACCTCCATCTACCATCTACTCAGAGAGGCTGATGTGTAGATGTATCCTCAGAGGAGAAAGAGTCTGATGACTAATGAACCAATTCATAGTCAATTCATAAACAAGATCAGTTACAAACTTAACAATTAAAATTAGACCACGTCTAAATTTATAGCATGAATCTGATTCTCAGTCTTCTCTGGTGCTTCTTAAACTCTTTGTTGGTATATGAATACCAAAACTAAATTTAGTTGATAGACTAGTATTAAATCCAATCAGAGAGATATCAGTCATCTTATCGATATCGGTCATCTTTAACTTGTTTCTATCTGTGAATGTTCATCATTTGTATTGCTGTATTCCTTGCTGTATTCCTTCAATTATTCTTTATTTGATTTTATCATTGTTTTATCATTCATTCAATCATATTCTGTTAGTAGTGTAGTCCAGTAGTCAAATACTTCATTTATAAAGAACTTATATAAACACTATTCAAATCCCTGTTCACCAGGCCAAGAACTCCAATCCTGAGATTATGAGACTCAACTGATTAATATCAAATTTGATAAGATATAAAATGTAAATATAAAAAATTGAACTCAATGGAACTCTACTTTTGCCAGATGAGGCACAAAAAACTTCAAATACTAGTGGGCTTTTAAACTTCTATATTTGTAACTTTGAAAAGCCATAAAAGATACCCACAAGTTTAATAATAAAACTTGAAACGTTCATAACTTCTGTCAGACGGTACAGCCTGAGGCCTGCCTGTATCATTCCTGAGAGTGGACATGTTTCATTTGGTTATATTATTATTATTATTGGTCATATTTATATCTATACTGATAGTCCACTTGCTTCCTGGGTGTCAGTACTGAGCAGCTTTTCAGAACAAGACGGGGCTGCCAACATGAAAGTGAAGCAGGGCCTCATGGCTGAAGCAGCTGATCTATAAAATCCTCCACCAGTACGAACCACAGTGGGAAAAGAAACCGGAAAGCTCATCTGGAAGGTACCAACAAATCAACTAAATCTTTTCTGCTCTACCACCCTCATCAGGTCAGGTTAAGGCTGAGTTTAGGAAACTCTTTGGTTATGATTATGGAAAGATTAAAGTCATCATTGAGGATAGTGGTGGCTGGGGGTTTTAGCATCCTAGGTATAGTTACATAAACAAACCTAACACATTTATTTAAAACTACAAAGTTAAATACTCAACATTTTCCCACCATTTGATTATTACTGGAAGTGTAGCAGAATTCAGTAGTAGTAAGCAGTTTCATGATGAACCGAAAATATTTTTGCACTTCTCAATGGGTGGGCTGGTTGTCGTCGGGTGCATTTCTTCTGTGACAGTGCTGCACACTACGCAGCGACTGGCTCTAGTTTGGCTTCATACAATATACTAACAGCTGAACGGCTGCCTCGCTGAACGGCCGCCTGCCTCGCTGAACGGCCGCCTGCCTCGCTGAACGGCCGCCTGCCTCGCTGAATGGCTGCCTCGCTGAACAGCTGCCTCGCTGAATGGCTGCCTCGCTGAACAGCCGCCTGCCTCGCTGAACGGCCGCCTGCCTCGCTGAACGCCTGCCTGCCTCGCTGAACGCCTGCCTGCCTCGCTGAACGGCTGCCTCGCTGAACGGCTGCCTCGCTGAACAGCCGCCTGCCTCGCTGAACGCCTGCCTGCCTCGCTGAACGCCTGCCTGCCTCGCTGAACAGCCGCCTGCCTCGCTGAACGCCTGGCTGGCTTGCTGAATGCCTGCCTCACTGAACGGCTGCCTCGCTGAACGGCTGCCTGCATCGCTGAACGGACTGCCTGCCTCGCTGAACGGCTGGCTGCCTCGCTGAACGGCTGGCTGCCTCGCTGACCAGCTGGCTGCCTCACTGAACGCCTGCCTCGCTGACCGGCTGCCTGCATCGCTGAACGGCTGCCTCGCTGAACGGCTGCCTGCCTCGCTGAATGGCTGCCTGCCTCGCTGAATGGCTGCCTTGCTGACCGGCTGCCTGCATCATGGCTGCCTTGCTGAACGGCTGCCTCGCTGAACGCCTGCCTCGCTGACCAGCTGCCTGCATCGCTGACCGGCTGCCTTGCTGAACGGCTGCCTGCCTCGCTGAACACCTGCCTCGCTGACCGGCTGCCTGCATTGCTGAACGGCTGCCTGCATCGCTGAACGCCTGGCTGCCTCGCTGAACGGCTGCCTGCATCGCTGAACGGCTGCCTTGCTGACCGGCTGCCTGCATCGCTGAACGGCTGCCTTGCTGAACGGCTGCCTGCCTCGCTGACCAGCTGCCTGCATCGCTGAACGGCTGCCTTGCTGACCGGCTGCCTGCATCACGGCTGCCTTGCTGAACGGCTGCCTGCATCGCTGAACGACTGCCTGCATCGCTGAACGGCTGCCTGCATCGCTGAACGACTGCCTTGCTGAACGGCTGCCTGCATCGCTGAACGGCTGCCTCGCTGAACGGCTGCATGATTCACGTGTTGATAATGGTCATTATATTTCATTGTAAATGTCATTTATAGTTAGTTCAGACAGAGAAAGGTTAAGAAATGTGTGATAACTTATAAATAGTAATAATCCACAATTAAGACCCTGTACTATATTCATGGAGCCATGCAAGTCACTGCATGGCTTACAAATATTTCAGAGTAAAAGCCTTGTGTTAACAAGTGAAGGAATTCTGTCCACAGGAAAAAAAAAAAATAAATGCTTGAGAGCTTTTATTTTGAAATGGAGGTGGATGGGTCCAACAAACACAAGGCTCTCATCCAGGAGACTGCCGTTCATTCAGTGTAATTTTCACTGTACAGACGTGGTAGTTTTATCTCAGCCATGATAGTTTCCCAAACCTAACTGTGATGGTTTGTTGCCTAAACCCAAAGTGATGCCAAGGAGCACTATGTGATGATTTAGGATGAGAATGTGTTGCACGTTTCAGGTGAAAAGGTCTGTAGATTATCCAGAGTAACAAGGATGCTATTAAGTCCTCAGACAAATGTCAGTTCATGTGTGTGTGTGTGTGTGTGTGTGTGTATTTTATTTTTTTAGGGAAGTTAGAAAACAATGAGGAGTCTTAGATTAGATCCCATTGTGACGTCATTGAGGTTGTAGTGACTCTATGAGCTGTACAGGATCATCCCCCCAATTCAGTCTAGTAAATGAAGTGTGAACTGTAATGTGGAAGATGCGTGCACGGCTCTGCTTATTGATAGTTTTTTTTTTTTTTTTTTATCAGCCTTTAGCACAGTCTAACCACATTTGTGAGCTGAAAAGCTTTGAGAGTAAACTGTGCATCCTTAAAAATGTTTTTTATCCACCAGCTCTCCTGAGGGCTGTACTCTCTCTCCTTTGTGTTATACTCAGTGTTTCATATTGAAATGACTGTTGTAGTCAGCAGGAAAATGGCAGCCATTCTTAAACTACTGTGCAGGATGAACATGATCTCATTATGTGTCTGGAAAATCAAGGCCAGGATTCGCCACCGGGCTCCCCACATATAGTACCATGATCAATAAATATCTGGGTACCTTTTATTGACTTTTAAACCGATGCCGATTACAGAATATCTGAGCAAAACCTTTGCGGTAAAAAGTTTTCTTTTCTAAAACTTTCTGTCTGGTGTCCTGGTTGTGTAACCTGACTATGAAAACAGATTGGAGAGATTTTTGAAGGCAACATCAGTAGAGCTGAGCTCAGCTGGCTGAAATCTTTGAAAGCCATTTTGCTCAGCAAGGCAAATGCCATCCTTGATTGTCATGGTCGCCCCCATAGAGAAGTTAAAATGTTGCTCCGTGAGAGCCGCTTCAGAGCCCTTAAATCTGGGATAGACAGTATATTTTTAGGGTCATTGTGGAAAATTAGTGGAAAATTTTCCATAATCGCCTTTCACAATATTATAATTCAAGCTGTCTGCCTGTGGCAAGAAGCTTTGGGCAATCATAAGTGATTTCACAGAGAGGACGTTCCTATAAAGCAGGTCCCTTCAGATGGTGAAAGACTGATTTGCTGTATATCCTGCAGGAAAAGTTGCCATTCCAGCAGCAAAGCAACCCAAAAAAGGAAGACTGACTCATCAAAAAGAGAGTCTGACAATATTGGTGAAACATTTCTGGGATGGAGAGAAAACGTCGCTCAGAGTCACAGCCACAGCCGGCAAAGCAGCAGGCTAAGAAACAGGCTAAACTATTAGCAACACTTTCTCTTCATCGCTCTAAAGGTTTAGCGTGCTGTGTTACAGTTAGCAGAAGGCTAAACTTAACCAAACTATTGGCAGCATTTCCTCTCCATCTCTGAAAAGCTTCAGCGATATTGTAGATCGATATCTCACCTCACACTATGACATACCCACGAGTTAGCAGAGAAAACAGGACGGTAGGTAATGCATGCATGTATGAAGAGAAATGGATGCACTGTTAGAGGTGGGCTCCTTTTCATTCCAATGAGAGTTGTCCAATGGTGCACGAAGCCAAAATGGCTCTACTGCCGAGTGACAGAGTGCCCGGATCATCCGGCGATCTCCTGCATCCGTTGGGCCCATAGAGCCGGCGCACTAGTGCTGGAGTCTGGGCCTCATTTACATGAACGGAGGAAGGAAACTAACTCTGGATTCAGCTATTGGTGCATCAGTTTCAGATGTCTCATGTAAGTCGGGAGGGAAAAGTGCGTGTTTTTTTTTTTTTGGGCCCAATGGCATCAAGTGACAGACACAAAGTTGTAATGCCACCGTTTGGCCACTGTAAAAATTTGTTTCAGAGCCTGGCACTGCTGATGAAGAAGAAGAAGAAGAAGAAGATCTACCTTTATTAGTCCCACATTGGGGAAATTCAATTTACACTCTGTTAAACTCATACATGGTACATGCAGACCTGAAACACACACATACATGCATTAATGGAGAGATGTCAGAGTGAGGGGGCTGCTCCTGACAAGCGCCCCGAGCAGTTGGGGGTTTGGTGCCTTGCTCAGGGGCACCTCGGCAGTGCCCAAGAGGTAAACTGGCACCTGTCCAGCTACCAGTTCACACTCGCCAACTCCCTACAGACTGAGCTACTGCCGCCCCCAAAAAGTATGCTTGCATTGGCCGGGAATCGAACCCCGGCAGCCTGATGTAACGGCATCAGCATCACAGTCGGGATGGTGTTTGAAATGAAAGACTGGTTCAGGTTACTGTATGAAGGAGAACAGAGGAGAGCTAAAGGATGAGGGCTGTTTTCAAAGACGACCCCAGCATTAAATGCACTAGCAAAAACAAATAGTTTTGTAAATATAATTTTATAATATTTGATAATACTTTAACTGCACATTAAAATGTAACAGCTTTAGCACTCTAAGTTATTTGCAGCACCTGGTATTATTTATTTCTGGTATTCTTCGGTTCTTATTAAAGTTAAATGCAGCGATGTGTTGCCGTGTTAATACTGCTCCTTTTCATCTATATACTGCTGTGTTTTAATGCTGTTCTCTTTAGACTTTAGTCTTTTTATGACATGTGACATAAAGCCTCATGAGTCCTCAACACTTTCAGTCCTCTTATTCCAAACAGAAACATAGAAGTCAATAACAGCAAAAAATCATGCATGTTTTTTTCTAAGTTTGTGTTTTTGTTCATGCACTGCTGTGTAAATAGCAAACCTTAGGCTGTTTACTGTTTACTTCCTATTGGGAATTTAAAGATGCTAAACATCCAACTGCTTGTTGCTAAGGAGAGCAGAAACACCAAACTTCCCTCCAGCATCTTCTTGTCTGGTTTTCTTCCGAGCTAAAGTGCAGAGAGACGCTTCAACACAAACTCACACCAATGCAGCTGGAAGCACATTAGATAGATGTCACCAGCAGAACATACTGCTAATTGGGCCTACTAATTAAATTATGATAAACTAACATCTTTAAGTGAATGTGGCTGAACACATGTTACCAAAATAAAATTGGTAATTGAAAACATTGCATATTTTCTCAGAGATCATAACTTGCTTCCGAAATCTGCGAGAGCTAATTAACACCAATCAAGTTTCACACCAGCAGCGGCCCATTCGCAAAGACAAATTAATTCATTTTAACTAATTCAACCCCCCATTCATTTTCATTTGAATTAATTTACAGCTACTGCGATGCCCATTTTTATGCCACATATGTTCATTTTGAGACAGCATTTTTTACTAGCAGTGAGAATAAAACAACAACTTGTGTGTTTGCAGCAGGAATGCCACAACAGCCTCACATGACTGAGCCTGAAATCAAAGAGTCAGTAATGGAGCTCTGAAATGCATTCATGTCTCATTGACGTGGATTGTCGCAGAATGTACTCTGTTATGTTCCCAGCAATGATGTGAAAGGCTTAAAAGGCTTCCACTGAATATGAGATGAACATTTGACAAACATTAAGGAGGAAGCTGAAGTTGCTTTGTAAACCTCAGACAACCAAGGACACTAAATTCTGCATTCAAGCTGTTTGAGGCTTTATTGAGATTTACATAAACCTGCTACAGTGTCACACTACAAACATTTTAAATTCAATAGCCTTGAAGTATCTGTCACTTTGGTATAAAAATGTGTTCAGTTCTCATATAAAGAGATTTGTCAAGCAATTTTAGGGAAATCTCATCCTACAAATCTCTCATTGATCTTCTTTGACATCAAATTGCTTTTCCAGAGTTCTGCAGTTCATGGCAGCAAAGCTCAGAGCCCACAGAAAAGATGCTGTCACATCTCCTGTAGGCGGTTTATGTGTCAGTGTGACACAGTTTTCCCTCCACCCTCCGGTCTCTGCAGTTCCTCACCTGTCCACTAGTTTCCTCTGTTTGGTTTTCCCACCACTGCTGGTCATCTGACTATTTCCCATATACCTGTACATCCCTTCTTGGTTTAACTATCAACATCATTATTTTATTATAGAAGGTTGGAGGAGCTAATTCAGGCGTCCCTGGTTCTGTCGGGTTGTTCTCATACACCATTCATAGCCAAACCTAAGAAAAATAATGCACTGTAATTAATTTATATTCCACAAAATCAGTTCCTATAATCCACATAATGGTGACCCAGCAAGTATAAAGAGCATTGTGTAAGGACGATCATCGCAGGAACAGTAGGAGATGTGTTGGGGCGTCACCGTCAGCCCACCTGGAGCACAAAGGCCGAGTCCTTATCTCAGAGGCCCCGATTCGGATCTGACTCGTTGGTGCATGTCGTCCTCTGACTCCCCCTCTCCTGTCTTCAGCTGCACTATTGAATTAAGGCAAAAGAGCTAACAGCTGGATGTGCCACATCATGATGTGTTCAGGATCTATTCAGTAAAAATGAGTATCGGGCAAAGGTCAATTCGAACCTTATCATGCTGTGTTCAAAAGTAATCTTGTAAAAAGTTTGTGGTTTTTGGGAAGAAACCTGAATAAATCCAGTTGTTTGAAGATGTTTTCACAGTAATATAAAATAGATAATAGAGAGACAATTACTAACTTCCTGGTGAAAACCAGTATGGAACCAGTAATAAAGGAGTGAATGTTGAAGTACCTGGGATTTATTGTTTTACTTTTTTTTTTTTTTTTTTTTTTTTACCGTGGTATCAAACTGGTATCCAGAATCATGTAATTTTACTGACATTGGTATTGTTACTGATTTTCTCGACTGATATGTGGACTAGAGGAGCTGGGGCTCAAACTGACTGACTGATCTTCTGATTATTGGACAACCTGCTATGACTCGCTGGGAAGGTGTCGTTGTGCCATAAACAACTCAACCAGACAGCGTTGTTACTGCAGCAGGAGACTCTAACCATGATCTGTCACGCCGAAGTTCTTCAATAATGTACCAGCATCCCAGATATCTATAAAGCCACTCCACTCCCACACCTTGGACCGTCAGACCATCTGTCCCTTTGACTCCAGCCTACAAACCTCTGATCTGCAGACAGAAACCAGCTATTAAAACAGTTCAGGTGGACTGAGGAGGCAACCTCAGCGCTACAGGACTGTTTTGATGCCACAGACTGGGATGTATTTGCTGAGGAGACAAATCTGGACATACAACAGCTGCCCTCGCCTACATAAAGTTTTGTGCTGAGGGTGTGGCTGGGACAAAAACCATCACAGTGTTTCTAAATCAGAAATGGTGGCTCAACAGCAAGGGGCAGACCCTGCTCGGACCACGGGACTTTAAATCTGTGACCCTGCAGGAAGACAAAGAGGGGCAGAGGAGACTGAGGAGCAGGATCAGGGAGTCCAAGAGGAGCACTTTAAAGTGCATGTGGCAGGGCATAAAATCCATCACTGGCTACAAAGACAACTGCACAGCCTGAAGTCCCACAGACAACACTCTTCCTGATACCCTGAATCAGTTCTTCGCTCGTAAAGAGACCAACGTCCAGCCTGCACTTCCAGAGAAGGACCATCCGATAAAGCTCCAACACCACTAGATCAGATCCGTCCTGGAACGTGGCAGGACCGGATGGGGTCACCAGACTAATCTTTAAAACCTGTGCAGACCAGCTACCAGGAGTATTTACCACGATCTTTAACCTCTCGCTTGAACAGTCTGTTGTTCCCACATGCCTTAAGGCAACCGCCATCGTCCTTGTACCCAAGAAAACCACCGTGACCGATCCTGATCAACACCAGTTTGCATATTGAACAAACAGATTAACAGATGATGACAACACAGACTTAAGGATGCTGTTGGGTTAAAGCCGGTCACTGAGCACATGGGAGCTGGACCTCCTCAGAAACAGACTCCATTGTGTCAGGATGGCCACACCACACCTGAGCCAGTCTGACCCTGAGCACTGGAGAAATGATAATGGACTTCAGGAGAGCAAGGCGGGTGGAGCAATCTGCCCTCTGCGTACGTGGAGAGGAGGTAGAGAGGGTGGACCGCTTCGAAGACCTCAGTCTAGATTTCGGCTGGCCTCACATGGTCCAGAAACATCTCTTATCAGGTTGGGAAGGCCCCCAGGAAGCTGCAGCAGGCTCACCTTCCTTAACACCTGCCGATTCATTTCTGTCAGGCCAGCACTGAGCCTCCTGACCTACTGCTGCACCGTGTGGTTTGCTATCTGCACAGCAGAGGACAGGAGGTGAGGATGGCAGAAAGACTGTTTCCCCCCTCAGCGACATATTTGCTGGCCGGCTACATGGACAGTTTACTACCCTTCCCTCAGGATGGTGATACAGGACCATTACAACACACAGACTATGGAACAGCTTTTACCCACAGAACCCCCACCACCCTCACAGGCTGATGAATTATTATTATTAATTATTATAGCACCTGCACTTTATGATTTCACTGTTTATCATTTTGATCTGAATGTTTTTACTACCAGGAGAGCTGTTGTTTTTTCATGACAACAAACTCTCCAAGTCTCTAAGTCTAATCGCTGCCTCACTCCCCTGCTGCATGTTTTAATGTGCTGGGAAGGAAGGTGAATTTCAGGGTGTCGCTGAATTTCCTCTTAAAGTTTAGAGGGAAGTTCATTCCCCCTTTTGCTGGTGTTTTTGCTGACCTGTAGTATAATTCTCACCTTGCTGCAGTGATCAGCACACCATAACATCACTGCTGGATGTGTTTATGTGTGCAACAGAACAGACTTCAGCCACAGCTGTGCAGCGGTACACTGATTTTCAGCTTGTAATTGTTCCAGTAACCTTGTCACGCTGTCTCAGAGAACCGCTCCAGAACATACTCTGCCAGTTTGTCTGCATTCGGGTGCTAATTTCTACTGCCAGTAACACTGAACTGTGACATTATATGAAGGAGTTAGTTGGCAGGTTACACCTATGTTTAATCCACCATGAGATAAATGCACGCGTTTCAGGAGCACCATTTTTTTAGGGAGGTAACTGCTGCTGTCCCGTTAATGCCAGGACTCCTAAGTGCTGTACTGTCACTGTGGGTTTAGCTGATGTGGGCGCGTGCTGAATATCTGAATATTCCTCCGACAGTATGCAAGTTTGACTAATCTCCTTCCGCCCCTGAATGCTTCATCAAACAAATTCAACAAACAAATCTCATCTCCCTCTTCTTTTATTTGCAGAGTTGCTGTGATGACACGCAGTAAAAGCCAGGATATAGTGTTATACAATCAAAGTTCTTCTGCAGAAATATACTGATACAATAAAGTCCCCAAGTATTATGTAACATAAAATAGGACACAGATTTCAGCAAAGTCGCTAGAAATTAATTATTGAATGACAAATAATCATCCTGCTTTACAAGCGTGTAGAAAAACTCCAAACAATGAAACTGTTAGATAAGACTTCATAACCTGTTCAAGTTACAGCAAATTCTCTGTAAAAATCAATTTCTTCCTGATTCATTTTTCAGAGGGACACTGTGAAATGATGTTTTCCAGTCTCTGCTGCATTTATGAAGTGCGTTTTTTAAGACGTTAGAAGGGTAGCTCCCCGTCGTGCATGTAATGGAGTTTCAGCAAAGATAACGACGGAGCTGACGGGGCCAAAAGTCCTACACAGCACAGTACAAGAGCAAACGCCTGTTCAGTTTCTACCAGTAAAATAAAAGGCATTAAGTATTGTTGGTTTTTATATGCATTAATAATTTATTGAACGAGTATCTAGGGTGAATATTTGCCCACAGCTTTTCCACAACTGTCAGACAACCATTCGAAAGATCAAGACTTCAAAAATTGCCTCACTTCTTGGGTCTTCGTAGCTCTTTGTTTCTTCCATCTAGCTAAATATTTGGTGATTGTGCAGTTGTTTGAACTTTAATAGAACCAAAAACCTATTTCCTCAGTCAGCGTCTTACTAGAAGAGATTAGATCCCACAAGAAGGGTTTTTCAAGGTTCGGGCAACGTTGGTCATTTCAAATGTAAGATTTCTGTTTTTGTTGTTGCTTTTCTCGCTGGTTTGAAGTCACGTCTTTCCATGCACCAATCAGAATTTGAGAATTTGGCAGCATTTGAAACTAGATGTAACTGACCCTTTGCTAAGTCCCACCCCTCACACGCAGACTGGCCAATCACAGCGCAGCATCGTGGTCTGACACACGACGCTGGTCCGTAGACTCGCATGTAGTTTTTTCAGATTTTCTTCATTTCCAGGCTGGTTTTGTGGATTTTGAGCTAGTCATGGCTAAACGTTGTGTCTGGGGAATGTGGATGTGACACTTGTTACCTGAAGAGGTTGGAAGGAGATAAACATTTATAAAACATTATGTTTCTACATGAAAACTTGTGAAGCAAACTGGGAGTGCTGTAGGAATGAGTCCTATAGTATGGAAGGGATATGGATATGGATATGAGAGCTTTTTACCACTTCTGGTTCCCTCGTCTTGAAGTCAATGTTTTATTATTTTTAATGGGTTTTCAGCTAGATGCTCAAAATAAGGTGAATATCCCACTTGTGAATTTTGAAGGCATGACATGCGTTAAAAAGGCAGCTGCTAACAAGTGACTAAATAAGACTGCTGAACGTCACCATGCTGAAACACTAGCCCAGCTTTAGGTTAGTGGTGGGGTCGTGAAGTTATATGACCGTGGTGTAGTTCATTTATAGCCGTAATGTTCGATTTTTACTTCTGGCAATCGCATTCGTGCTTCAAAAATCATAAAAGTGGTGTTTGTGAAGATTAGTGTATGGAAGAAAAAATGTAAGTATCATAAACATTTGTTTACCACAGAGTTTATTTTCTGCAATAATCCAAAACACAATGGAGAACTCCCATTGGCTTTTTGTTGAGGGAACTCAAATCACACAAATCCGGGTTGGCCCACAGACAAAAATCATCCCCGAAGCCCCGCCTCTCAGACGCAGACTGGCCAATCATAGCGAAGCATTGTGGTCTGATGGCTATACGACTCAAGCAATCGTTTTCGATTTTCTTCATTTTCAGGCTGGTTTTGTGGATTTCGAGCTTGTCGTGGTAAACGTTGCACATGAGGCAGGTGTTATAGTGATGGTACCAGTACCTGGAGAGCTTAGGAGGACAGATACGTTTCTAAAATGTTACGTTTCTACATGTAAACCTGTGGAGCTAACAGGAACAGCGTTAGCATATCATTAAAGGAGCAGCGTTAGGTCTGGCGGTATCGAGTGGTGAGGTTGCAGATCACCTCTTCTCTTGTAGGACTGTTACGTTGGGCGACATTTACACTGAGATCTGTAGCCGTTAGATTCTCTCTTTATCTTTTGTACTTGTTTTCGCTGTGAGTCAGTTTGACATTTTGGATATATCCTTCAAACGCATATTGCACGCTCTTCTGTCTGCTTCTCTTTTTTGTTTGTCCAACATTTGGATGATAATTGCTCAGGGAGTGCAGTTCGTGACTGTGGGCTCTACGGCGGGGGGGCAGCGACGGGTCGGTGTTGTCACCTTCACCCACACAGTCGTAACAGCTCATCAGCTAAATCTGTGACTGTTTACCTCTTTCTGAGTAATAACTTGGGCCATTTCTCTAATCTGAACTCTGATTACTGCTTATTTAGTAATCTAGTTAATTAAAGAGAAAAACCAGAGAGGAAGATTTCAGAGAGTTTAATATGAAGTTCACATATTTTGGTATTTTCTTCAGGTGCAATTGATTGTGTAACACTTCACATTTAGTTTGTTTTGTTAAAAGGATATTGACCAAGTGAGCTGGTCAGCGAGGGGTCTTGATTTGCCCTGAAGAGGTTTATTTCACAACAATGATTCACTAGCTGTATATTATTCCACCTGTTATTCTGCTACGTACTTAAGAAATCAATAATTGGACATGAAAATGATCCGCCAGAGTCTGACATCAGAACTGCATCCATAGCAATAGTCGGCTATAAAGAAATAAGAGACTAGAACGCCACGACTGACCAGTCAGAATCAAGTTTTCAACAAAGACCTGTAATAAAACAGGGTATTTCTCCACTGTGAGACTAAAGGAATATCTTATCTTATCTTATCTTATTGTTGGTATCAGCATCAAGACTCAGTTCTCCTATTGACACAAAAATTGTCCCTGAAAAGGATTATTTTATTTTTCAATCGACAAGCAGTATTTTATAGAATCCAGCTGAGTCTTGGATCTGTTTGGAAACTGAAGAAATAGAGACTTAAAGTGCTGAGGAGCTGAAGTTTAGAGTAAAACCCAAATGAAATGCAGCGTTCGTCTCAACATGCACTGAGTTAAAGTCAGAGCGGGCCGGTTAATTGAATCAGGGCTGCTCACTATCTGACACCGGAACAATAACCACACTTAAGAAAAGTTTGCGGATCTATTTCCTTCACACAAAGGAGGAGGCGGGAAATCAAACGCTAGTCCGTCTGGCTGTGATGCATCAAGGTTAACCACAGAGTCACCATGACAACCCACCATTATGGATATATCAGTCAGTCTTTGTGCAGCTTGTCATGGCCGTCAATAGAAACAGTCTCATTTGACTCATTGAGAGAAGAAAGCTTTTAATGTGTAAGAGCATTTCCTGTTTCTGCTTTTATTAACTGATTTCTAGCCACTAACAGAGTGTTAGTGAGTGTGAATGAATTGTTTTCCTCCCACTAACTGTGTAGAAATAGACTAAAAAAAGTGGAGCCAACAATCCATCCATATTAACATTGTCATGCAAGACGAAGTATTCAGATCAGTTCAATAAAAGTATCAATACATTTATGTAAACTCTTTACTGCAAAATCCTCCGCAAGTACAGGAGCATTATCAGCAAAATGTACTTATAGTGAAAGTACTGTCCTGTAACATGATGCATCGATGTGTGAGCAGCATTTTACTGTTGTAGCAGGTCAAGGTGGAGCTGCTTTCAACTGCAGTATATACAGCGCACAGTGCAGGTCCTAATGTGTTGGGGTTGAGCCCCCCAAAGGTTCACTAAATGAATCTGAGGGGTCGTGAGATGATTAATGGGAGTGGGAGGAAGAGGAAACAAGTTCTGCTACGCATTTATTTTTTTATGCCTCTGCGCCAGTAGGCTGACCTGAATGCTTCGAAGCTTTGACCGTTGCCATGGTAATCAACCTCCAAATCATTATTTTTACAGGTTTTTAAAAATATAATACATATGTACTAATAATGCAGAAATCCCCAAATAGTCCATGAAATCCCACGTTGTTCATTATTCATATTCAACATTATTATTAGTTGCTCTTAGATGGACATTACCGGCTTTGTGTGTAGAGGTGTGTGTGTGTGCACGGCTCTGTCTCTGGGACTGAAACAGTGAAAATGGAGACAGACAGAAGAGCATGCGCCCCACACGCTGGAGGCATTAGGATTTGTTGGTCCGTCTGTCCGTCCGGCTGAGGAGCACCTCCAGTGTTTCACCACTGGATACCTGATATGTTTTGCTGCTATTATCTGTTGAATCTGGCTTCGTTCCATCACATACACACAAACACATATACACACACCAGTGTAGCATTCGAGGGTTTGTAAACGCTAAAACGCACCTGTGGCATCTCTGCACCCCCCTGACTGAGACTTCAGCATCTGGTGAAGCCTGGCGAGCTCAGAGACAGTGTTACTCCAGTGTTCAGCGCTTCAGCCCCCACTGCTCATGCACTCTTAGCCACTCAATACCTGGAGAAAAGGGCATGCTTGGCACTCACGCGCTGACCTACTTTTCACCATAAAAGCCTGACAGCATCTGCTCGGCCTGGAAATCAGTTGTTCTCCACTCAGAGGAGGAAGGAGTCGGACAGTCTGTGTCCGATCAGCGGAGGATGCTGGATACGAAGGGCAGGGTGTGTCAGTGAGTAGAACTGGTAACTTGTGCAGCAAATTAATCTGGTGATCTTGAGTCACAGCAGTCAGATTTAAAGTCACTCTAATCGCTCACGCCTCCTTCCTAGCTCCTGCTTTTCTCTTTCCATTTAGCACATTTTATATTTTATATTTCCATTTTAGACACTTACACGTGTCTCTATAAACCTAGGAAGAGTGTGACAACGGTAAAACCTTCAATTACATCAGAATTTACAAGGACTATTACTGGGCCCCTGACATGTGTTAAAAAGTCCAGCTGGTCTTGTTCCACTTCAGTTTCTCCCAGGATGTAAATCAACCCAAACCTGACGGGTCAAACTGTGCTGCTGGTAGTTTATTCCCAAGGAGCTGTGTGAAAGTGTATTAGAGGATTACACTGTGTTTATCATCCAAAGATAATCTCAACTCTCCATGAAGAGACCCATTACTGAATGCACACAGGAGGGAAGCTCAGTAAATGTAAGACCACTGCAGATGTCCGTCACCTTCCAGGATCCACACTAACACACGAGTCATGGATACAGGACAATACATGTACACCTGCATCTGACTGTGACGTCACGGCACCGTTTTCCAGTTTCAGTACATTGATTTTTAACCTTGGCCACTCTTCTGGGGCACACAGCACCTTCACTAAATTACCTATCTGTGCTCTACACAGAATTGCAAAAATACATCTGTACTCAGATATGTAAATATCTTCTGATCTATTAGGAGGGAGTGGTGTGATAAAAGAAATATACATCCCCTCGGGTGTTTTGATGTTCCATGATAAAATCATACTGAAGCAGCTCTCACACAAGCAACAGCCCAGAAATATTACCATGCAGCCTCCCTGTGTTGTAAAAGCTTCCTGCCGCCATCTTCACGTTCTCACTTTGTAGTCTGGGACATATTAAAGTACGTATTTGGGCTGGAGACAGAGAATAGGTCATCTCTAAACCAGGGCTGTCAAAGGTAATGTGACAGCCGTCGTTTAGAGCTGGTTAATGCAAATTTCTTTTAATGCCACTAATTTCTTTAGCACATTAACGCAGCTTTCAATTTTTAGGTTGAAGAGGGCTCAGTTTTAAAGCTACAGTAAAAATGCTGACATCATCCAAACCAAATATGTGAATGTAAATGGGTTCTCTGGGTCCCCACCAGTCTCCCCTTTACAGACATGCCCACTTTATGATAGTCCCAGGTCCCAGTCAGTCTGGATCAAGTCCTAGTCAAGTCAGCACACTTTTATATATATATATACTACATTTTTATGCTAATGTCAGAACCTGTGAGGGTTTCTGTACATTTGCATAAAGCAGCATTTTTACCCACTGCCATGTTAACAAGAGGATTAGATACTTGACAAATCTTCCTTTAAGGTACAGATAAAAATGTGTGATTAATTTGTGATTAATCACAGTTAACTATTTTAATCGACTGGCAGCTCTACTCTAAGCCTGCAGGGTGTTTGGTTGGAGGCTTGAAGAAGAAGTGGATGTGGTCATGGATGGATGTGATCATCCACTGGTTGGTGGACTGCCCGAATTTCGGGCCGGGCCGGGTCGGGCTCGGGCTAAAGATCTTACCTCTAATCCACGCCCACCCCCTGCATTCCCATTCAGTAATATTTTAAACACATTCATTATCAAACAGCACAAGAACAAGAGCAGCAGTCATCGACATCCACTACATTCAGCTGTTTTTCATGCCCATCGGTACTCGTGAAGGCAGGGTGCATCCTGCCTTCACATTTTAATGTTCTTCAAAGTGCAGCTTCATGAGACATCATGGCGCATTTATAAAGACTAAAAGAGGACGAGGAGGAGGACGAGGAGGAGGACGAGGAGGAGGGGGCCTGCTCGATACAAAAGCTTATTGCCTTCACGCTCTCCTTCCATTACACTGATGCCGATGTCGGCGCCCTCGATAAGCCTCTGGAATGATGTTCTAGGAGAAGACGGGTCACTAGAAGTCTGAAACACTTTGCAGAGCCGAAACACTGCCCTCTACAACCCGCTATAAATAAACCGGTGGAGAATGGAGAAGACCTGGGGGGTGGGGGGTGGGGGGGCACTGCAAAGGGGTAATCAATAAATCTCTAATCTCTTGAGTATTCTCTCCTCCCCCATCCCTCTGTGCAACCAGGAACACATACACACAAACACTAATGCGCTCGCACACAGAGCTCCCGCAGCCTGCAGGTCTGGTCTCATTATATCGACTGGGATTGGAGGAGACTGATTTGTTGCAGCGGCGCCTGGTTTGTCAGACGTGGTGACAGCAGTCATGGAGTCCCAGGGCAAAGTCAGAGAGGAGGGACCCGCTCACACAGCTGATATGCTTCTGCTTATTTCCCTAACGCCACATGCTAAAACTGCCCCATAAATCACGCCATGTACATGTGCACATCCGAAAGGCTGGCCCACACTGAAAGACTGTTCAAAACTTAGCAGATCCCACACATAGCGACATTAAAATACCAGTTTTGTTCCTATTGCGTGTGGATGGCCAAAACAGCAAACCGCACACTAACAGATACCTTTCATAAACAACAAGACTCCCGACTAAAAAATGGAAATCTTGCAAAATATCTCGCGCTCAAACGTGACTTTAATGTAAACCAACATGGTGGACGATGGGCAGGAAGAATTAGTGACATTAGCTGTTGCGCTAAGGATGGATGGATGAAGTCGCGTTAAATAAACTTTTGTGTTGTTGCCACAAATCAACAAGTTGGTCTCCATGTCCGAGGTCCATCTTACTACTGTAAGCTTCCTGTTTTGTAGTAGCTGATACATTAGCCACCGCCGCTTGCTTTTCAGTTAGCTACCACTCTTCCCCACCTGACTGCTTCATCGGTTGTCCCCGAGGTTCCCCACACACAACAGGATATCCGTCAGTTATCGGTTAAGAAAGTTTTCAAAATCAGCATCCCGACTTTAGAACCATCAAAACATCTGGGCTGCGCTGACGATTGTCGGGAGGGGAGTGTGCATGTAGTGTGCATAAGCAACCATCAGCTGGGTAGAAGCATATTACTGATTCTAATTTAATGCTATGCATGGTTATTTTACAAGTAATAACTCTTTAAGACTTTCCTCTGAATAAGGGTGTCATCTAACCTACAGAGATTGCTTTCTCATGCCTTTAATTGGTGAATCTGTTTCAAAGACGTAGAAAACATCTAGGCCCCTTTTTTTATTTCCTCAGTTTCTGAGCATCCATTGTTGAATTCATTACAGAGGAATCATACTGAAGTAAATTACTCTCAGTCCCCAGTCCCCTCATGTATTGTCTGATCTTAATGTGCCCTCATTTGAGATCCGGTTCTGTGTGCTCGAGTCACTTTGCCATATGCACACAAAGCTCCCCCAGGACAGGTGTACTGTACATGTGATGACGATAATAATGAAGGTACCAGCCGCACAAGCATAAAGAACCATAACTATCTAATAAGGAGAACAAGCTTCCTTTGTCTTTATGATAACTTTAACCCTCTGAGGGAGCAGTTATCACCAGCGCTAACAGCTTTCAGATATTTAGCACTTCTTTAGTATATGTATCACTTATAAGACGTGCTGTTGGTGCAATAATGTAACAAGCAGCAAAACCATTTACAATTTTAGCTTTAATTCTAATCATGATGTGACATACAGGAAAAACAATCGCTCCACCAGTCTAAATCTAAGGTGCTGGAAACATGAATCAAAAGATAATAGAAAAGATTGTGCAGAAATATTTTCTATTACCATGATGTGACATAGAAGTAATTTAGAAAAAGCAGATTGATCATGAAAGTCTGTAGAGTTGAACTGATGAAAGCCAGACCTGCACCCAGTGTGTCAGAGTGCTGACTTGACTAGGACTTGATCCAGACTGACTGGGACTATCATAAAGTGGGCATGTCTGTAAAGGGGAGACTGGTGGGGACCCAGAAGTCGCGGCCCTGGCAGTTTTTCCTCGCCAAACTTTAGCAAAAGTTTGGAGCGTTATTTAACCTCCCTCACAACAAGCTAGTATGACACGGTTGGTACCGATGGATTCCTTAGGTTTCCTTTCTGGTTTCATATGATGCCAGTATCTTCACTCGATCTGTTTCTCTATCCTCTATCTGTAGCGCCGCTACAACCGAAAAATCACACAGTGCATTAATGCATTATAGAAACTAGCAGCTTCAAAACAAATTTGCATTAGAATTAAAATTTCTGTAAGCTATTTCTTCTGGGATGCAAACAGTTCAGAAGAAAATAAAGCTCTACATAAATGTGATGTGATAATAAAGCCACACTTTCTGTGCAGACACAAAAAATCCAACATCTTATAACCGGATCAGAGCACACCAGTGCTAGCTCCTGCAAGTATATATGGGAAATGCAGTTCAACACATTTATACTTCCTGAGATCCAAATGCACAGAAAAGCCCAAGAAATATACAACCTAACAGAAGACATAAACATAAATCGATGCCAAAGCAATCAAGACATCAATAAGAAACATAACATAGAAGAAAGAGAAGGGAAGGATATTGTGCAGTCATCAAGAAAACCATTAAAATGCAGTACCTAAACCACTCAAACACATCAATACACTCAATCTGAAGCATTATATTATATATTACATTATTGCACTGAAACCCTGAGGGTGTAAAGAGCCTCACATCTGTGTCCAATACACAAGCAAAGGTGGTAAACAAACTAAATTTAATGAATAGCATAATCTATTGAACAGCTAAATTGCTAAAATGGCCTTAGACACCACAGGGTTATCCTCTTCAGCAGATCCTTCATTATAAATGTGGATCCAGGACCCAGGTTCAGACCCAGAGAGCATTATTTTTAGATTGTATTCAGATCCCATGATACCACATATGTCATGCTGAATTCTTTAAATACATTAATACACAGCATGTCTCCCTCAGTATACATGTTATATAGCTTCACTACAGCAAGCAAGTTAATACCAAGTGAGAAAACGTTTTATCTGATGCTGAGGGGGATATTTCACAATTAATATTTGGGCTCAGGTGGTTAATCCACCTTGGACTGCTGCAGTGAGATACTGGACCTTCATATTGATGGATGAAAATAATGGACTGCAATGTCATTAAGTATTTAGAGAAGATATTTAACTCTCTGAGACCTCCGGGTCATTTTATACAGGGAGGTCAAGTTTCAAAAAATGGTCTCACTACAATGAAATGGCTCCTGTGGGGACCAACATCATCATGCATGAATACAGTTGGGCTCACTGGATCCACAAGAATCTCAGCTTTACAGTGTTACTCAAATCACGTAATTTCAAGGCTGTTTATGGGCTCCAGTATGCAGAAATATTCATGCAGGCCTTTTTTAGAAAAGCCAAAAAAATGACATATTTATGCTGCATACAAAAAAAAGCATGTTTTTGCCCCCAACTGACTGTGATTATCATAAAGTGCACATGTCTGTAAAGGGGAGACCCGTGGGTACCCAGAGAACCTGTTTCCATTGACACTCATATGGTTTCTGTACCTTCTTTCTAGCTCTAAAAGTGAACCTGCCAGAGCCCCTGAAAGGCAGTTAAGTTGGGTCGCAGCGGATTAAGGAAGAGGCTCTTACGAAAACATATTTATCCTCCGTATCCTTCTGCTTTCATATCCTTCATATACAGCATTTGTCACAAATGCAACAAAATGTTCTTGCATTTGCAAAAGAAAGAAAAAAGAAACATCCACTGATATGCGGAGCCATCCTTGAATTTAATTGTTAACAATTAAATTGTGAGGAGTTTATGTCTTTGGAGTCTGAGAGCATCAGGAGGGAGCAGTGCCTGCTGCTTTAAGGTGCACCTGGTGCTGTAAAATGCCCTCATGTACCTCAGCCTTTATATGACTGTGCAAAGCAATCAGCCGACCTAATGACTCCCTCGAGATGGACGCTCTCTCCAGCACAGATCCACCCCCGTGTTTAACAGTGGCAGCAGACATTGACAGACAGAACTAAAGTGCTTTTCTACAACCATAAACCTGTGCAGCAGTAAGAAAAACTCATTGCATTAACTGTTTCCTCTGTGCTGTGGTCCAGGTCTGCCTGGCAGCCTTGGACACAATTGATTTGGTAGCCATGTAACACATTGTTGAGCTCACAACATTCTGCATGTTTTCTGTTCAGAGCAACGAGTCCTCATCTGTAAACGACAAGGGAAGGTCGCTCGTAAGTGTCCTCAAAAACAACCTGATCTCATCGACATACGTGGCATGACCATGACCTCTTAACAGCGCCTTACATGGTGGTGGCCCGTGTGTTAACATGATGTGCTGGCACCACGGGGACAATTTAACATTAGGTTTAGGCACCAAAACTATTTGGTTAGCTTTAGGAAAGAACAGATCGTGTTTTGGGTTGAAATACAAATACAGGACTGTCACCCAGGAGATCGCTGTTGGTGTCCTGTGTGAAACTAAAGGTCAACACTGACATTTTCTTATTCATGTAAGCTGTTAGTATTATTACATTATTACAGTATTATTACTCTTTTGAGTCAGTAGGTGGTTTTGTTGCCTAAACCTAAACTTCCTGTGTTTATTTTGAAAGACACTATCCATGTAATAGAGCAGAACAGTTTGAATAGACTGTATATATACTGTAGATGGGCGACACATCTCAACTTCCTCCCACTGTACAGAAGTGAAGACAAAATATCCCGAAACGGGAGCTGCCATCCTGAGATTGTGACTTGGAGCCAGAGTCTGGGCAGTAGTAATCAGGCGCTGGAGCCACGGCATCGAGACCGCCCTCCAAAACCAATCGAGAGCCGAGCACTGTCGATCATGACGTCTCAGCCCCTTTTTATAGCATCAAACAACTAATTAAAACCAAACTTATCAGAAAAATGAACACTTGAACATACGTCAGCGTGATAAGAACTACCCAAAATGATAGAACCAATCTTTGGGAAAACTTTTTATTTTGGCCCATGTCCCGTCCGCTAACATGGAGGAGCAGGATGTTTGACCTGTACTGCAGCTAGCCACCAGGGGGAGTTTGAGACGTTTTGGCTTTGGCTTTTTGGGGAGTTTGGGGCCACAGACCACGCTGCAGTAT
The DNA here is from genome assembly GCA_947000775.1 of Pterois miles. Taxonomy (NCBI): domain Eukaryota; kingdom Metazoa; phylum Chordata; class Actinopteri; order Perciformes; family Scorpaenidae; genus Pterois; species Pterois miles. The sequence continues at coordinate 1,447,677 of CAMQGK010000479.1, read as the reverse complement.
TTGACGCTCTGGGATGAGAACGTGTTGGCTGCAACAGACTCCTGGAGGTACTACAGTACAGTACAGCAGGGGTAACCATCATGGAAGAATGCACCAAAGTCTGATTAACAGGAGGTTCTTCTTGCTCTTCCCATCCTGCCGATAATGTGTGAATGCGGGATTCGCTCATCAACCACGGTAGTCTGCCAACTTGCCCTTCAAGTAGTCACTCCCATGCAGCACCATCTGTTTCACAAGACGCACAAATGAGTTTTTCCTTGTGACGAGACTGAAAAATTCTTTTTCAACAACAAAACAATGTCGCACTGCCTCTTCCTTTGCTACTGAACGCAGTCATTACTCTCACGACGGCGAGAGATCGTTTGTCAGTTAAAACGTGATCACAAGTCATTTGAAGTGTTTGAATGAACAAATGGTGCTGTCATTCTTCTGGTGAGGACAGTCTCACTTTGAGCATATCAAAGAGGCCAGTGTCATTTCTAAAGTGGAGTCGAATATCTGCGAGCAGAGGAGATGTAGACACGAAATGATTTTACAGCGTATTAGTTAATTAGTCCCTTTAGAACATTTTAAAAACACATATTAAAGAGGCGATCGTCTTTAAAGTCGACACCTCCTGCTAGTTAACATTCAGTAGGAACTGATTTGCCCGTGTAGCTGCCTGTGTCGCTGTGATTTAGTGACTTCAAAGTTAAAATTATTTTGCTGTGATTTCCATAAATTTGTCCTTGCTCTATTTTACTCCCTCACAAACACACACAGGCAATCCCATCTAATGGGGAAGAGGAGTGCAGTATTTCACAAAGCCTTCTCTGTTTTCCAATAATGGCCCCATATTCCCGTCAGCCTTCTAATATGCCTTTTGGTGCATTCAGGTGATACTAATGACAGAATGAAATTGCAATACCTGCACTGTATGTGTGCAACACTGACTAAATAATTCCCCTTAAATGGAAATATGGACAAAAGTGAAGCTGCTGGCCTCACACGAAGCCTCCCGATGCTGCACACTCTTCTGTGTTCTCTGCTGATAAAGGCGTCGCAGATGAAAAACACCTCGGCAGTACGCTGTAGGGAGAAACAAATCTCTGACAGCCAAAGTATGAGATCAAACAACATGGGGGGGAGGGGGAGGAGAGAGAGAGATGGTAATAGAAAGCTCAGCGGACAGTGACCAATGAGACGTCTACGAGGGAATGGCAGTGGCATAACAAATCAGAACTGGAGGAGAGAGAAATGGAAACCAATGAGAAGTGCCCTGCAGAGCAAGAGCGGCATTGCAAATTATTAATGGAAAGAGAGAGGTGGAGGGAGGGAGGACGGAGAGCAGAGAGGGAGGGGAAAGAGTAACAAACAGTCCCATGAGGACTGCATGACAAAATGCAGTGGCAGGCAGCGTTACCGACAAGGAGGGATGAGATACAGGAAGGAGAGGGATGGAGCGGGGGTGGGGGGTGCAGCGAGATGGAAATAATCAGAGTGGGTCAACAAAGCAAAGAGCGGTGACAAATAGAGCAGTGGGCTCGTTCAATCAGAGAGCTGTTAGGCAGCGGACGGCCCTCGTGAAACTCAGCCAGCGTCCGAAGAACTGTGTTCAGCTCAGATTATTCTGCAGCTCAGGATTTACATCCGGAGAGTAAAGGTGTGGAGGTCGGCGTGGTCGATGGCCGTGAGGCAGGTCTGACCTTCACACATGAAACTCAACGTCCCGTCACAGAACTGCAGTCAATGTCTGGTGTCTTTTATCCAACCCAGATCTTTCCCTAACCTTAATCATACCATAGTTGTTATGCACAAATAGTCTAGAAAGAAAGATTAATATCAAGGTAAAAAATGTGAAGATAAAATGCCATTGGACATAATCCAGGTTTTGCAGTGATGGGTTTGGAGAATCACAGCTGACTGATGTTTTTCTCGCTCAAATCAGAGTGAAACTGATTCATCTTCTATTTAGTCTGGTTTAGTTTCACAGTGCACAAATTAAAATAATGGACCAAATAAAAAACAAGAATTTACTGAGGGGCGTATATGAAGGAGCCAATTCATCTTGAGAGCTGCCTCTTCTATGGAGGGAAACGTGGACTTTGATATATTTCTGTTGAAGGGTTTTCACTTTGACTCAGCACTGATGGACTGTACACACCAGTCCCTTCTCCTCTAGCTTATCTGGAGTAACTTTAGAAATGTCATTATTTTTGTGGACTTTATCATATTCTGTATGTTCTCATCGGCCCAGATGTCAAGCAATCATGAGACTTGTGCAGAAGTCCAGGTCAGTCCTCTCCCACTCACGTTAACCTGTCGTTTACCGGTGTCCATCTCAACAAATACCCACACAGGCTGCCTGCATTTTGGTTCACTGGAAAACAGTCCGAGACCGCCTCTCACGTCAGAGTACGATTATTACTGCGTTCACAACGGCCCAAATAAACCGCACCGGCGCTTGATTAAAATAGACTCAATATTTGCTTCAAGAGTTAGTTCGGATTCAGCAAAGTCACTCAGTAACTCAGACAACCTAACCGATGAGTATAGTGGTAGACCAGAAACTCCTGGCTTTGGTTCCCTGTCAGGAGCACAGACTGTTTACCTGTCTGATGGCAAAGTAAAGCAATGAAAATATGCTAAACACAGCATACACTGACTTCTTTTTTTAGGTGAGTAAAATATGTAGTACAGTACTAGTACTCGTGTCTTTCTCCAAACTGGGGGCGTACCGACCGTCATCCACTGTAGGTAATACCCTGACTATGGATAAGTACCTCATGCAACCCCACTTCAAAACACCTGAACTATCCCTTTAACATCCTTCAAGTCATTTTTCAAGAAAGAAAAATCAACATTCAGCAGTTCCAGTTTTATTTTCCAGATTTGCTGATGTACCGCTGTGAACTGAATATAATTTCAGCTGTCACCTTGAGCTCTGGGAAATTATTTTGGGCATTTTTAATTTTTTTTCCTGATATTTTTACACTAAAGAAACAGTCATTTAATCCTAAAAGTAATGACTCTTTAAGGGCGATGATCTTTGGTTTCAGTCCTGACTCTGCTGACTATCAGCAGCCCTCATGCACAGTATGTGTGTGTTAGTTTGCTGGTGTGTCAGCCTCTACGTGTGTGTGTGTGTGTGTGTGTGTGTGTGTGTGTGTGTGTGTGTGTGTGTGTGTGTGTGTGTTTATGCCTCAGCCCAGTGAGTCCATCTATAAAGCCCTCACCACTCCTTCACTCTGTCTCTCTCCTTCTCCCAGACGTCTTCTCTGACATTTTAATTCCTTGCTTCTTAATTGTGCTGCTCTTTCCCTTCTTTCACATCCTTACCTCTCCTCTCTCCTCCTCCTCCCCCTCTCCCATCATTAACACCTCATTCCCTAAAGCCTCCCCCTTGTTCTGCTACACCTCAGCCTCTCCTCCTCCCCCTTCCTCTCTTCCCGTCATTAGCTCTGTCTTTTCCCCACTGACTCACACATCACTCTCTTGCCGTCGCCCCATCTATCCCAATTGTCTTTACTTCCCTTTGCATCCTTACGTTGTCATCCTTTACCCTATCTGCCCTCCAACTATCCACCTCCCCTTTCATCTCAGCCTCAGCTCCCTCATCTTCCTCCAGCAGTCACCATTTCAAATCACCACCATGTCCACCAGCCTGCTCAATATGGCAGATCCACCCTTGGTGAGAGGGGCTTAGACCTGAGCAGGCTCAACCATCCCAATGCTGCCCCGGAGAGCGAACATAGAAGGCTATGCTAAGACGAGGATTAATCAAATAAAAGAAGGTTTCTGAGCTTTCTCTGCTCGCATACACCCCCACACAGCAGCTGCATAGCAGGGAGCCCCCTGCCACTGTACATCCAGTTGGATACGCAGGTAATAAGATGGAAGAGTTGGCACTGAATATTTCAAAAGGCATCAAATAGAACGGGGTGGACCAGAAAACACGGGGCTTCAAAAAAAGAGGGTTGTGATGTACTTTGCAGATTCACATGACTGTGAATGCACCGGGGAAGTAAAACTGGTGCACAGGAGAGGAGAGGAGTGATCAAACAGCCCGGTTCCTGATCAGACGAGAGGAAGCACTGACACAGCACACAGTCTTAATAGTCTTATAAAACCAATCCGTCCCTGCAGTCCTCGTGCCCACCATGTTTTGTTTAATGCATTGATCCCGGGCATTAAAACTGAAACTGGTTTTAGAAGCATTTGGTTTAACTGCCTCTCAGCTGAGGTGCCCAGCATCATTATCAGAGTCTAATTTAACTTGGGAGCAGAAGTTTTCCTCGAAATACTGGAGATGGTTCAAGATCTGCATGCAGCTTGAGATGAAACAGATCAATTTGCTCCTTCGTACATGCCTTTCAGCAAATGAAACTGTGAAACTGAACCAGAATAAATAGATAACGAAAGAAACAGACGTAGCTGTCAACGTGATAGCAACACATCAACACAAAATCCTTTTAACGCCACTCATTTCTTAGATGCATCAGTCTTTTGGAGCTTGTACAGTTGCACAGTCAGTTTTAAAATTAGACTGAAGATACTGGTATCATATAAAACTAGTAAATCTAAGGAATCTGTTGGTCATGTCATACTAGCTTGTGGTGAATAACGCTCCAAACGTGGTATATTTTAGTGAGGAAAATCTCTCATGGCCATCTCCAAAGGGGTCCGTTGACCTCTGACCTCCAGATGTGTGGATGTAAATGGGTTCTCTGGGTCCCCACCAGTCTCCCCTTTACTGACATGCCCACTTTCTGATAGTCCCAGTCAGTCTGGATCAAGTCCTAGTCAAGTCAGCACTCTGACACACTGACAGCTGCTGTTGCCTGTTGGGCTGCAGTTTGCCATGTTATTTTGTTAAATCTGCCTTTAAGGTACATTTGGAACAGATAAAATAATGTGTAAATAATCTTGATCAATCACTGACAATCATGTGATTAATCACGATTAAATATTTTAATCGATTGACAGCCCTACAAAAGTATCAACTTCATTTGGATTTGGACTAGCCAAATGGACTATGTGCCCTTACAAGATCAGTAACACTAACTAACTAACTAAGCCATCGAGGCAGCAGGAGACCAGCCACCCTTGTATTCTGCGAGGTAAAATGACTGTTTTCGTCAGTGGAGTCTGGTGGCTTTGAGGAGAGCATAAATTATGGCTTCGGTTCCCCGTCGGAAAGGGCTGACTGACGGCAGGGTAAAGCGCTGAAAATATTCTACATTTAACTTTAACTTTACCTGATGTTGTTTTATTTTAGGTGAGCCTTTCTTTAAGGTGTCTACAATCAGTTTTTCTGCTGGCCCTGTCTACAGCAGTACAACGCTGTCTGATTCACTTCATCTACTGTAGGTAATACACTGACTATGGATAACTACCTCAATCAACCTCACTTCAAAAAAAATGTGAACTGTCCCTTTAACAGGTGGTCAACATAATTATCAGAGTCTAATTTGAGTAAAGGTTTAACTCCTAATACTTCATCAAGCTCTGCTTGCAGGTTGTGGAACTGGAGTACTAGTTGACAACAGACAACATGGGAGGAAAAGTAATAATTGTGATTAGCTGTGATTAATTAAAAAACCAGACTCAAGTGTGATAACACACATTTAGCTGAACTATTCTTGGTGTCAGCAGTGCAGCTAATGTCAGGGGGCCAATCAGTCTCTAAAGACATGGTGGGCCTTGTTGGCTAATTAAAGAGCCCCCTCCTGACTGCCCAATCACCGTCTACTTCAGTAATTATCCAGATTAAACCTCTTTCGTCTCAAGTGAGTTTCACAGCTGCAAATACACCCCTCAAGTCTCTACATGTAGCATGTGATGCCTCAGGTGTCAGCCAATTTCACTTTTTTGTTAATAAAACATGCTCAAAGTGAGATTTTCACTGCTTTCTAGGACAAATGATACCTCTGCAGGGGTTCACAGTGTTGCTGATCAATACTCAGATATTACTTTTTCTTGCTTCCAACAGCTCCCCTGTATTTTCACTTTTGTAAGAGAGCAGAGAGAAATGGCCAAACGGGGAGACTGAAATGTTTGAGAATGAAACCGAGCGATGAGCGAATGAGTGATCTCAATAAGAAGCATTTTACACATCTTCCACTTCGAATTTTTGATACTTTGTTTTACATATTTCATTCATGTACTTGCCAGATTTAGTCAATGTCAGTTTCTGTTTAATTTAATGGTTCCTGAGTGTCAACCACTGCGTTCCTCTTCACCAGCCACTTTGATACCACATAAACTGCACTAAGCAGAAACGCTCCCATTACGGCTCCTGTTGTGATGAATATGCAGACGTGATCACCTGCTGATTGTATTTTTACATCTCATCCTAATCCATAGACAGGAGACGCGTGCACTGATCAGTATGCCGTTAAAGTGTCTTGCATTTCTATTTGTTTTAGGTCCTGATCTCACTACTAGGCTCATCGCACAGAGACGCATCAGAAGAAAACACAAGCTGAAGAGATTTTAAGGTTTTGATCTACAATATAAAATGCATCAATAAATACTCCATTTTATGTGTCTTTAAATAGGTGGTTACTAACTAAATGAGACTGTTGCTGCTGTTAATACTCACACTCATGCGACCGGGGTGTAGTTCATTTGTAGCTGGACAGGTCTCCAGTCCATCACAGGGGACATAGAGACAGACAACCATTCACGCTCACATCCACACCTACAGGACATTTAGAGTCTTCAGTTAACCAGCATGTCTTTGGACTGTGGGAGGAAGCCGGAGTACCCGGAGAAAACCCACGCTAACACAGGGAGAACATGCAAACTCCACACAGAGTCCAAAGCCGGATTCAAACCTGTGACCCTCTTGCTGTGAGGCGAGAGTGGCGACCACTGCACCGCCGTACAGCCCACAATCATAAAATCATAAAGTGATGATCATATGTGAAGATTATCTTGCTGAACAAAATGTGAAAGCATCATACATGTTTGTTTGCCTTATTTTCTGCAATAATCCAGTTAATTAACAGTTATCCTGAATACTGCTGTACAATGTTTGATGAAACTGAATATTTTTATTGTGGATGTAATATGTTTGCAATGACAAACAACAAGGATGTTGTCAGACATGTTTAATAAAAATAAGATTAATATGAACGATGTAAGCTGTTGAAAGCATCAATGCACGATGTCCATTCAAAGTCAAATTATACCAAAGTTGTTCCACATTTGTACAAAATAAGACCTGGTATTGATTAAACTCACACGTGGGTTGTTGATCACAGTGAAAATTAGTTTCTGTCTGTAACATTATCTTTTAAAATGAAGTTTATCTGAAAAGTCCTCACATCCTTTTACTCCTGGGGGGGGGGGTTACCATTGGACAGAGCCAGGCTAGCTGTGCCCCCCTGCTTTCAGTCTTAGCTATGCTAAGCTAACCATCTGCTGGCTGTAGCTTCATACTGGATATAGAAGACACATATGAGAGCAGAACTGGTCTTCTCATCTAACTCTTGACAAGAGAGCAATTTAAGTTTATTTTCCAAAATGTCCAACTATTTTTTTTAAGGTTTGTTTAGGTTTAAGGTAAGATTGTGCAGTCTGGTTAAGGATTAATCGTTGTCATGATGTAAAATAGTCATAATATTAATGGTCACTAGAGGCCATTGTCACTTGGACAGTCTCCAAACTACATATTTAAAAGGCAGTTTAAGTAAACAATATGATGTTATTAATCTTTGGCATATATAATTTAACCAGACATTAGCTCCATGCAGAATCATCACAAGAGGTTTTCTCACGTCAGTTAGCAGCAGCACTGACTTGGCTCAGATCTTGAAATGAGGACAGCGTCTCATAATTAGCAGTCAGTGCAGACTGCTGAGGAATCATCAGCGTATCAGTGTGACGGGTGTGCACCACACGCCTTAATTGGGCTCCAGACATATGAAGGAAAAAACACATCTATAATTAAACTGGTGATGTCCGGCTACTGTATTTACCAGTGAGCCACAGTGAGCTGACAGGTGGGATACGAGCTAATGTGTTGGCTTTTCTTTTCTTTAAGTTCAATGAATCATTTGGAGAACATTAATGATTTGAAATAACTAATAATACAAGCTTTTTTACTTAAGTACAATTTTGCAGTACTTTTCTTAATTACTGTATATACAATTTATGCTACTTTATACTTTACGTCACTACATCTATTCAACTGCTATAATTACTTAGATTTTACACATTACATTAATCTTAGTTCATCTAAAACTGAAATTTAAGTTGATTAATTAATTAGCTGATTGGTAGAAAAGTAATCTGCAACTATTTCAAGGCAATTGCTTAGCAAACATCTGCTTTTAAATCACTGTAATTTGTGTTTTGTTAACAATGTCTTTACTTCCTCGCCGTTTATAGAAAAGTGTGGCAGTGACGAGCTCTAACCCTCCCTCAGCACAAACTGGACTGAACATTTGATGAAGGAGACAAAATATGGAAATTAATTTTGTTATTTTGTTTACATGAAATAAGGAAATGTTTTATATGTTGCATGGGCAAAGCACGAAATGTATATTAATTTTGTTTATCACTCATAACCAGAGATGTCCAGTATGTTATTCTACATGGATGTTAATTATGTTGGAGGGCAGTGAAACCCCAGAGAGGCTTCACTTCCTGTTAGACCTCTTATGAACAAATTGTTATGAAATTCTATTAACAGAAATCCATATAAACTGAGAAGAGACACGCAGTGATGCGTAAAAAGTAGTAATCACAAATATAGAGCACATGAAAATCCATTGTATTTAATCATGTTTTACAGCCGCGGCCTCTGAGACAGAAATAATGTGACATTTTCTGTCGCGGACCTCAGGACCATGTCGTCGGTTCAGCATCATGTTTATGAGCAGTTCTCATAAAATCAGGAAATGTCAAGAATCAAGCTAATAAAACAAAGTGTCTTTTTTGGGCCGTTGAATAGACCCGAGTTCCCCGAGTTCGACAAACCAAATGTGAATTAGTCTGGGACCTCTCAGTTCATTTCTGATTTCCAAAGGCGTTATCGAGGGGCGTAGACCAAAATGCCTCTGGACAGCTGATTGGAGCAACCAAACATGATCTGTAAACAGACGACGGCTGTGATGGCATAGCATCAAGACGTCTGTTTTCGCTGTCAGAACTGGAGGATAAAAGGTGTTTTTACTTTGCCAGGGACTACTTTGCCGTCCTGTTCACCGTGAGGAGGACAGTGCGTCTTTTTCTCTACTGTGTCTGGGAACCAGATGCTGCTCATGTTGTATTTGCTCCAGCAGATGCATTTGCATTCGGTCTGGCGATGTCAGGCTGCGTGATATTGGCTACAAAACACATTCTCCTCCCAACTTGTCACATACTGCTGCTTTGCCACGCCCCTTTTCGTCACTTTAGGTTTAGGCAACAAAACCACCTAGTTAGGTTAGGAAAACACTACATGGTTGGACTTAAAACTATAACGTATGTCAACCCATTCTCAGCCCCAACCCGTCAAATACCACCATTTGGGAAATGCCCCTCGGCGCACGGAGGCACCCTTTAGCAACAGTTTGTGATGAACCAGGCTTTCAACTAACTCCAATGTACACCCAGAGGGTGGGGAGGGGAGGTGGATGGTTCAAACAAACAAGACTTTCAAACAGGAGGCAGCTGTTCGTGTCCTGTGTGGAAAAAAAGGCCCTGCTCAGACCTAAGACCTTCACATCTTCCTCTGAGATCGGATCACAAGTGGACAGCTTTAAGTACAAGTGTGAACACACTTAAGAGGCATTGAGGATATCTTTAAGCAGGCTGTAGGAAATTGTGTCCTGGGCCACATTAAGGACCACCCACTCTACTGACGTCCTGCTGGGATCGGCGGGATCGCTGCTCTCCTCAGGTGGATAGACAGGCGAGCGCTCGTCTGCCTCGCAGCATGGAAACGGCCTCTTTGCTCTACTGTGTTCTGTCGGTAGCACCGCATTTCACTCTTCACTATATCACCACACTCCTCACTCCACACTCAGTGTTTACTGTTGCCATGGATGGGTTTACATTGTAGTTACTTCAAAGTGCAATGCATCTCATACAGGTGCTAAAGGGTGCTAAAGGGTGCTAAAGGGTGCCTTGTGCGGCGGTAAAAAATGCCGGTATTTGACATCCTGGAGTGAGAACGGGCTGAGCTACAACAGAAAGTTCCTCATCAGCTGCAGCCAACTTGGCTGTTTTCAAAAATGCCTTAATGCCGCTTCTCTTTACAGTCGCCTCACCTCAAACCCGCCTCATATTAGATAAATGGTTGTGATTGGCCCGTCAGGTTTGACGTTGCTAGAAAGTGCTTTAAAGTGGAGGCAAAAGCATCTGCCAGAGCAAATAAAACATGAGCTTGCAGATTTGACCATTTCCGAGGCTAGTGCCCCACATAGAACGTTACATAATACATAATATCTTTGGGTTCGGGGCTGTTTCTTCAACAACATGATGACTTTACTGATGATTTAACTCTGAATAAAAAAAAAAAAATCATCTCTCTTCACACTTTTCACCTCATCATAAAACGTCCTGCGGTCTCTTAATTCAAAGTGTCTGCAGGAAATGTACAGGAAGAACCAACACCATGGGGAATGCTCTACGCAGTGAGCATTAGCAGATGAAACTGCTGAAGTACACAATCAGCTCCAAACAACATTTAGCTTTGTCATCACAGCTTCTGTTCGTATTATAGAAATTGAGAAAACAAGGCCACTGGTGGATTCTCATGTTCTAGCACCGGCAGCACACAGGCTTTTAGATAAACATGCCCAGTATCCCTTTGGAAAGATGCATTTTTCATGAGGACATTTGGGCATGGGCTCCATGTTTATCTTGTCACCAGTTAACAAAGCTGTCTTAAAGGCTGCTGCGCCCTGCGGTATCACTTTACATCCCAATGTGTGCCCACGCCACGCCTGCCCTAAAGACTCAGACTTGTCTCAATAAAAGGCAACAGAGGGTTTAATAACAATGGATGTCCTTCATCTTTTGTTAAAAGATGGAGGGAATAGCCTTTGATCAGTACAAGACTCCACTGAGGATTTCTTTGTGGCAGCTACAAAGGAGGACAGGGCAGGGGTGCCTCTGGAAAATATTCAGCCGGAACCCTGCTTTGTCGAGAGATTGATTGGACGAGCATTCGTCTCCTTAGAGAAGCAATTTCTCTATCTCGACTGAGCGTATTATTGTGGCTAAGGCTGAGTCCCCCCCGCCTTTTTGTAGGCCAGACAAGAGTGCGTGGGAAAGATGAAGTTGACGATAACTCAGATACCTTGGGAAGACCATTGAATACTAAGTCATCATCAGTATGTGTCAGGTGCAGCAAGGTCGAGCTGATTCCTTTGGCTTGTTCCCATCATGGTGTGGAGAGACAGATGGCACAAACATAATGAATGTGACAACAAGATCGAGCAGCTTTCAATGTAATCCCACCTATTAGGGACCTTATAAAATGGATAACACTTTATAATACAGCCCCTCATTTAAGGCCTTTGTGCACCAAGTTCATATTTTTTGTCCAAATTTGTTGCATGTTTAAAAGTACATTCGACCTCACGTTGTGTCAATCATGTTTACAGACCGACCCTGTCAGAGCCACCATGCATGCAACCATCATCATCCAAATGGGATCTGACAAGCTGATTCACTTTGTTTATTCGTCTCCCAACACAATAAACATAAAGAATACAGAGATGCAGAAATTGAAGGCAGGTACGTTCATCGTGACATTGCGCCTTGAACTTAGACCCTATTGTTCATACATCTGCTGTGCAGAGGATTGAGGGCCAGAATAGCCAGAAAAACATGCTGGCTTACGTAAATATGACCGGATGAAGCAGGACATCCTGCTATTTTTGGCATACTGCGTACTATCTGTTGGGATTGAATAGTACAGTAATATGGGCTTTGGAACGCAATAACTGCCTTTTTTATTCCCTGTGTTGTTCTTCCTTTTGAAAAGCGTGACGCCTGCGTTACCCACAATGCAACTCGACTGCCAACGGCTTTGAGCTGCTAGTCTCAAGCAGAGATAAGGAGTAGGCCACAGGGGTCTGGTGAGCTCACTTCCTTCCTCAGCACTTCCAGATATTTTTCATTTTCAAACTCGTAGTCTTTTGAAGCCTCAAATTATGGATTTTGGCCACTTCCATCTTGGTTTATTGCAACCAGAAGCGACACAAAAGGGTGCAGCTACGTGCAACCGAACATTTTGAGGCAACCAAAAATGTCACAGTTAACTTTCATGAACTGAAAACACACTGTGAAAGGGTTAAAGTTGTAAGACAAAAACACACACAACTCCCAGACCAGACAGCACCATGGTAGCGGCCTGTCAGTCACCAGGTAGCCCTGCCCTAAAGCCCCCCTGCTTTCTGGTCTATCTGACTCTAAATGGACCATAATCTACTAAATGAACATCCTGCTGTACTGAAGAAGACTGAAACTAGAGACTGAGACCAGAAACTGATGTTTCCAGTGTTTACTGAGGTAATCAATCAGAGATGAGGATCATTTTCTAGAGACTTCTGTAGAACCAGGGAAGTCGCCCCCTGCTGGCTGGTAGAAGAATGCAAGTTAACGCACTTCCGCAGTGACTTCCCATTTCAGACCCATTGGTTGCTCTCTGAAATAGACTTTGACGTGAAAAGTTGGTTGAGATCCCTTTTAATGGTGAAACGAATTGCACCAACTCATTTCTATATTTTGAAACATTACAGGGAGGTTTCACAGAAAATCTAAATAATGCTGCGGATATGTTTGTGTAGTCCCTGATAGTCAAGCTCTCATGGAAAGATAAGCAGTCATTGTCACAGTCAAGTGAAATGTCACGCTCAATAAAGGATTGAGATTTTTAATTCCATGTATTTTTAGTTCATTTTCCACAAAGAAGCACGTTTGGGTCATTAAAGCATCATCAAGGTGCTTTATGGTGCAGCCTGCCTGGGCTGTTAACCAGGACCCGTTTCCCCCTAACCTCTTCACCACCTGCTGTTTCCCCACCTGTTCCTGCAACCTCCTCATCTCTCCCTGCTCCCTCCCTCATCCCTCACTCATCCTCACCGACTTCTACCCCCTCACCAGTTCCTCCTCCTCCATCAGCTCCTCTGGCTCTGCACCACCCCACCTGCATTCAGCACAGGTCCCAAGGTGCACGGGCATCCTCCGCTTTCTCCATCCATGCTGTTTGGACTGTCTGCTGCACCACACTGCGGTCGTTTTTTTTCCATACTGCTACAACGGCATCTCGATTACACAAGCAAGGGCAGTAAAGACAATCCCACCCCACACCCCTCCAACCCCCCTCGCCTCCATCCATCCTCTCCATCTGTCTTTCTCTCCTTCTCTAAGTCTCTGTGGTAGTTAGTGTTCTTACACTTCTCTCCATCTTGGTTCTTTTTCTCACCACCACCATCTGGTCCTCTCATTGTCCAGACTCGTTTTACGTCTGTTTGGCTTCACTTTAATACAGATACTCTCTCTCTCGTCTTCCTCCTCTCCACACCCAAATCATCTCCCTTTCTCTCTCTCTCTCTCTCTCTCGGTGTCTCTCACTCTCCCTCTGCCCAGCAGCATCCTTATTCGAAACAGCGCTGCAGCAAAACTCTCCCGCCCTTCTCCGTTTCCCCTGTCGATAAGAAGATGGAATTTTTATCAGTGTTAATAAAAGCCTCCATTTTTATAGCCTGCTGAAAAAGCGGGGCCTCATCTTTGCATCCTGTCACTGCTGTTAATGTGTGAGCGTGTGAATAATGCTTGTGTGTGTGTTGTACTGTACAGAGAAGTCCTGAATAAGAATGCAAATGTGTGTGTTTGTGTGTGAATGGAGGCTGCAAAGGGCAAGCAGAGGAGAGCGATAACATGGACGCAGTCAGGCTTTCTGCGAGCTGTATCTAAAATTTTGAGTCTCATCAAGTGGAATTTTTGAAATTGTTTGACAGCTTGCTGACATAAAGCTGGGATGAAAACCAGCAACATGAACAACTGAAGCTTGGATGAGTCCTGAACTCATCCAGCTCCACAATCACAAAGCAGGCTGTTCTCCTTCATAGCTATCTACGAGTAATGCATTGTAATTCATATGCATACCAACAAACCAGTCCACATGTAATCAATGTAACTGAAGAAAGAAATATAAAGAGGGACAAATCCCACTTAGAGAGGAGGTCAGGGTGGATGGATGGGGCTAAAAACATCCGATTTTCGCCCAGGAACCCTGTCAGCGTTTTCAAGTCAACGCTGATTTATTTGTGACGTAGTACCTCCATACTTAAGTTACGCCGCTTCTGTTGATATTTTAACCCAAATCGTGACCTTTTCTTAAACATAACTAATGGCGTCCTTTCACCAGATGACTTTTCAAGCGATTTCACTGCCGTAGACATATTTCCCGTGATCTCAGTCGTTTAGTGTAAAGTGGTCGGAAGTGTTCTTCTTGACACTCCAATATAATCAAGTTTAATATTATCAGAAGGTCCATCACCAAACAATAATCAATAATCATTAGGTTTATCACGATAGGTTGGAGAAGGAAAAAAGCTGCAGCTCCAGAAATCCTAGTCCTGAGTAGGCTATATGCTATAGCTACATAGATACCCGCTGTCTCAGACGGGGCTACGTGCTAACTAGCGTTAGCTACTGGAATATTTGCTATTAGCCTACGAGCTAACCGTACATTTCAGATGAAGATTACTGATTCAATCATATAAATCTGGTCTGCTCGCTCTCTCTCTTTCAGTCATATATGTGTGTGTGTGTGTGTGTGTGTGTGTGTGTGTGTGTGGTGATTGAAGCTAGCAATCTTCAGCTGAAAAATACAGTTAGCTTGTAGATTAATAGCAAAAAATCCAGTTGTTAACATCAGCCTGCCAGTAATGCAATGCAAGCATGCAGCTAGGCAGTAGTTAGCTAGCTAGCTCGCTAAATTTACACTAAGAGCAGGATGTGACATCATTTCAAAATAAATCTAGTTGTAGTCTAGTAAATATTGACCCTGCAAGATCCTCAGTGACTAAAAGCTTTAGATGTGAGAGGTAAATAATATAATATAATAAGGTATATAAGTAGTGATACTAGTACATAATATAAGTAGTGATACTAGTACATAATATAAGTAGTTGATACTAGTACATAATATAAGTAGTGATACTAGTACATAATATAAGTAGTGATACTAGTACATAATATAAGTAGTGATACTAGTACATAATATAAGTAGTTGATACTAGTACATAATATAAGTAGTGATACTAGTACATAATATAAGTAGTTGATACTAGTACATAATATAAGTAGTGATACTAGTACATAATATAAGTAGTTGATACTAGTACATAATATAAGTAGTGATACTAGTACATAATATAAGTAGTTGATACTAGTACATAATATAAGTAGTGATACTAGTACATAATATAAGTAGTTGATACTAGTACATAATATAAGTAGTGATACTAGTACATAATATAAGTAGTGATACTAGTACATAATATAAGTAGTTGATACTAGTACATAATATAAGTAGTTGATACTAGTACATAATATAAGTAGTGATACTAGTACATAATATAAGTAGTTGATACTAGTACATAATATAAGTAGTGATACTAGTACATAATATAAGTAGTTGATACTAGTACATAATATAAGTAGTTGATACTAGTACATAATATAAGTAGTGATACTAGTACATAATATAAGTAGTTGATACTAGTACATAATATAAGTAGTTGATACTAGTACATAATATAAGTAGTTGATACTAGTACATAATATAAGTAGTTGATACTAGTACATAATATAAGTAGTGATACTAGTACATAATATAAGTAGTTGATACTAGTACATAATATAAGTAGTGATACTAGTACATAATATAAGTAGTTGATACTAGTACATAATATAAGTAGTGATACTAGTACATAATATAAGTAGTTGATACTAGTACATAATATAAGTAGTTGATACTAGTACATAATATAAGTAGTGATACTAGTACATAATATAAGTAGTTGATACTAGTACATAATATAAGTAGTGATACTAGTACATAATATAAGTAGTTGATACTAATACATAATATAAGTAGTGATACTAGTACATAATATAAGTAGTTGATACTAGTACATAATATAAGTAGTTGATACTAGTACATAATATAAGTAGTGATACTAGTACATAATATAAGTAGTTGATACTAATACATAATATAAGTAGTGATACTAGTACATAATATAAGTAGTGATACTAGTACATAATATAAGTAGTTGATACTAGTACATAATATAAGTAGTTGATACTAGTACATAATATAAGTAGTGATACTAGTACATAATATAAGTAGTTGATACTAGTACATAATATAAGTAGTGATACTAGTACATAATATAAGTAGTTGATACTAATACATAATATAAGTAGTGATACTAGTACATAATATAAGTAGTTGATACTAGTACATAATATAAGTAGTTGATACTAGTACATAATATAAGTAGCTGATACTAGTACATAATATAAGTAGTTGATACTAATACATAATATAAGTAGTGATACTAGTACATAATATAAGTAGTGATACTAGTACATAATATAAGTAGTTGATACTAGTACATAATATAAGTAGTTGATACTAGTACATAATATAAGTAGCTGATACTAGTACATAATATAAGTAGTTGATACTAGTACATAATATAAGTAGTTGATACTAGTACATAATATAAGTAGTGATACTAGTACATAATATAAGTAGTTGATACTAGTACATA
The DNA here is from genome assembly GCA_947000775.1 of Pterois miles. Lineage (NCBI taxonomy): Eukaryota > Metazoa > Chordata > Actinopteri > Perciformes > Scorpaenidae > Pterois > Pterois miles. Next base: position 1,430,905 of record CAMQGK010000479.1, on the reverse strand, counting down.
ATATAAGTAGTGATACTAGTACATAATATAAGTAGTGATACTAGTACATAATATAAGTAGTTGATACTAGTACATAATATAAGTAGTTGATACTAGTACATAATATAAGTAGTGATACTAGTACATAATATAAGTAGTTGATACTAGTACATAATATAAGTAGTGATACTAGTACATAATATAAGTAGTTGATACTAGTACATAATATAAGTAGTTGATACTAGTACATAATATAAGTAGTGATACTAGTACATAATATAAGTAGTTGATACTAGTACATAATATAAGTAGTTGATACTAGTACATAATATAAGTAGTTGATACTAGTACATAATATAAGTAGTTGATACTAGTACATAATATAAGTAGTGATACTAGTACATAATATAAGTAGTTGATACTAGTACATAATATAAGTAGTGATACTAGTACATAATATAAGTAGTTGATACTAGTACATAATATAAGTAGTGATACTAGTACATAATATAAGTAGTTGATACTAGTACATAATATAAGTAGTTGATACTAATACATAATATAAGTAGTGATACTAGTACATAATATAAGTAGTTGATACTAGTACATAATATAAGTAGTTGATACTAGTACATAATATAAGTAGCTGATACTAGTACATAATATAAGTAGTTGATACTAATACATAATATAAGTAGTGATACTAGTACATAATATAAGTAGTGATACTAGTACATAATATAAGTAGTTGATACTAGTACATAATATAAGTAGTTGATACTAGTACATAATATAAGTAGCTGATACTAGTACATAATATAAGTAGTTGATACTAGTACATAATATAAGTAGTTGATACTAGTACATAATATAAGTAGTTGATACTAGTACATAATATAAGTAGCTAATACTAGTACATAATATAAGTAGTTGATACTAGTACATAATATAAGTAGTGATACTAGTACATAATATAAGTAGTTGATACTAGTACATAATATAAGTAGTTGATACTAGTACATAATATAAGTAGCTGATACTAGTACATAATATAAGTAGTTGATACTAGTACATAATATAAATAGTTGATACTAGTACATAATATAAGTAGTGATACTAGTACATAATATAAGTAGTTGATACTAGTACATAATATAAATAGTTGATACTAGTACATAATATAAGTAGTGATACTAGTACACAATATAAGTAGTTGATACTAGTACATAATATAAGTAGTGATACTAGTACATAATATAAGTAGTTGATACTAGTACATAATATAAGTAGTTGATACTAGTACATAATATAAGTAGCTGATATTAGTACATAATATAAGTAGCTGATACTAGTACATAATATAAGTAGCTGATACTAGTACATAATATAAGTAGCTGATACTAGTACATAATATAAGTAGTTGATACTAGTACATAATATAAGTAGTTGATACTAGTACATAATATAAGTAGTGATACTAGTACATAATATAAGTAGTTGATACTAGTACATAATATAAGTAGTTGATACTAGTACATAATATAAGTAGTGATACTAGTACATAATATAAGTAGTTGATACTAGTACATAATATAAGTAGTTGATACTAGTACATAATATAAGTAGTTGATACTAGTACATAATATAAGTAGCTGATACTAGTACATAATATAAGTAGTTGATACTAGTACATAATATAAGTAGTTGATACTAGTACATAATATAAGTAGTGATACTAGTACATAATATAAGTAGTTGATACTAGTACATAATATAAGTAGTGATACTAGTACATAATATAAGTAGTGATACTAGTACATAATATAAGTAGTTGATACTAGTACATAATATAAGTAGTTGATACTAGTACATAATATAAGTAGTGATACTAGTACATAATATAAGTAGTTGATACTAGTACATAATATAAGTAGTGATACTAGTACATAATATAAGTAGTTGATACTAGTACATAATATAAGTAGTTGATACTAGTACATAATATAAGTAGTGATACTAGTACATAATATAAGTAGTTGATACTAGTACATAATATAAGTAGTTGATACTAGTACATAATATAAGTAGTTGATACTAGTACATAATATAAGTAGTTGATACTAGTACATAATATAAGTAGTGATACTAGTACATAATATAAGTAGTTGATACTAGTACATAATATAAGTAGTGATACTAGTACATAATATAAGTAGTTGATACTAGTACATAATATAAGTAGTGATACTAGTACATAATATAAGTAGTTGATACTAGTACATAATATAAGTAGTTGATACTAATACATAATATAAGTAGTGATACTAGTACATAATATAAGTAGTTGATACTAGTACATAATATAAGTAGTTGATACTAGTACATAATATAAGTAGCTGATACTAGTACATAATATAAGTAGTTGATACTAATACATAATATAAGTAGTGATACTAGTACATAATATAAGTAGTGATACTAGTACATAATATAAGTAGTTGATACTAGTACATAATATAAGTAGTTGATACTAGTACATAATATAAGTAGCTGATACTAGTACATAATATAAGTAGTTGATACTAGTACATAATATAAGTAGTTGATACTAGTACATAATATAAGTAGTTGATACTAGTACATAATATAAGTAGTGATACTAGTACATAATATAAGTAGTTGATACTAGTACATAATATAAATAGTTGATACTAGTACATAATATAAGTAGTGATACTAGTACACAATATAAGTAGTTGATACTAGTACATAATATAAGTAGTGATACTAGTACATAATATAAGTAGTTGATACTAGTACATAATATAAGTAGTTGATACTAGTACATAATATAAGTAGCTGATATTAGTACATAATATAAGTAGCTGATACTAGTACATAATATAAGTAGCTGATACTAGTACATAATATAAGTAGCTGATACTAGTACATAATATAAGTAGTTGATACTAGTACATAATATAAGTAGTTGATACTAGTACATAATATAAGTAGTGATACTAGTACATAATATAAGTAGTTGATACTAGTACATAATATAAGTAGTTGATACTAGTACATAATATAAGTAGTGATACTAGTACATAATATAAGTAGTTGATACTAGTACATAATATAAGTAGTTGATACTAATACATAATATAAGTAGTGATACTAGTACATAATATAAGTAGTTGATACTAGTACATAATATAAGTAGTTGATACTAGTACATAATATAAGTAGTGATACTAATACATAATATAAGTAGTGATACTAGTACATAATATAAGTAGTGATACTAGTACATAATATAAGTAGTTGATACTAGTACATAATATAAGTAGTTGATACTAGTACATAATATAAGTAGTGATACTAGTACATAATATAAGTAGCTGATACTAGTACATAATATAAGTAGTTGATACTAGTACATAATATAAGTAGCTGATACTAGTACATAATATAAGTAGCTGATACTAGTACATAATATAAGTAGTTGATACTGGTACATAATATAAGTAGTTGATACTAGTACATAATATAAGTAGTTGATACTAGTACATAATATAAGTAGTTGATACTAGTACATAATATAAGTAGTGATACTAGTACATAATATAAGTAGTTGATACTAGTACATAATATAAGTAGTGATACTAGTACATAATATAAGTAGTTAATACTAGTACATAATATAAGTAGTGATACTAGTACATAATATAAGTAGTTGATACTAGTACATAATATAAGTAGTGATACTAGTACATAATATAAGTAGTTGATACTAGTACATAATATAAGTAGTTGATACTAGTACATAATATAAGTAGTGATACTAGTACATAATATAAGTAGTGATACTAGTACATAATATAAGTAGTGATACTAGTACATAATATAAGTAGTTGATACTAGTACATAATATAAGTAGTGATACTAGTACATAATATAAGTAGTTGATACTAGTACATAATATAAGTAGTTGATACTAGTACATAATATAAGTAGTGATACTAGTACATAATATAAGTAGTGATACTAGTACATAATATAAGTAGTTGATACTAGTACATAATATAAGTAGTTGATACTAGTACATAATATAAGTAGTGATACTAGTACATAATATAAGTAGTGATACTAGTACATAATATAAGTAGTTGATACTAGTACATAATATAAGTAGTTGATACTAGTACATAATATAAGTAGTTATACTAGTACATAATATAAGTAGTTGATACTGGTACATAATATAAGTAGTTGATACTAGTACATAATATAAGTAGTGATACTAGTACATAATATAAGTAGTGATACTAGTACATAATATAAGTAGTTGATACTAGTACATAATATAAGTAGTTGATACTGGTACATAATATAAGTAGTTGATACTAGTACATAATATAAGTAGTGATACTAGTACATAATATAAGTAGTTGATACTAGTACATAATATAAGTAGTGATACTAGTACATAATATAAGTAGTTGATACTAGTACATAATATAAGTAGTTGATACTAGTACATAATATAAGTAGCTGATACTAGTACATAATATAAGTAGTGATACTAGTACATAATATAAGTAGTTGATACTAGTACATAATATAAGTAGTTGATACTAGTACATAATATAAGTAGTTGATACTAGTACATAATATAAGTAGTGATACTAGTACATAATATAAGTAGTTGATACTAGTACATAATATAAGTAGTTGATACTGGTACATAATATAAGTAGTTGATACTAGTACATAATATAAGTAGTTGATACTAGTACATAATATAAGTAGTGATACTAGAACATAATATAAGTAGTTGATACTAGTACATAATATAAGTAGTTTTGTTGGAATTGACACGTGCGTCACTTGGTGCTAAATGTTGGTAAATGAGGAATAACTTCGTAAGAAATCATACAAACCGTGACACTGTGACTTGTAAATAAAAATGGAAAATATAATAATATTCACAGTATTGTTTTTAAGGCGAGCCTCAATTTGCAGCATAAACAAAAGGGAACAATTTGGCATTGAAATGTGTCAGCTACTTCATCGGAAAATTAAAAAAAATCACACGTTAAGGCACTGTAAAAAGCCATTTTTAACACCTCAAGGTCTAAAATGTCTCCTTTTGATAGAGTTTTATTTTTAAAGGCCATTATTTATTAAAAATGGAGCACTTCATATTTATTTATTTAACCAGGTTGGGTCGGTACACAGTGCAGCCAAAAACAAAATAAATGCATGAAAATGGCAATGCGTCATCTTTTCTCTGCAGTCTGACTGTGATTCTGAAGGAGTGTGACGGTGGCAAGTAGGTGTTGGGCATAATTACAAAGTGAACGTTGTTGGCGTAATCTAATTAAATTGATTCATGCTCTCGACGGAGGTGAAACTTGTTTCATAAAGCTGTCCTGACAGGAGGAACTTATGCTCGTACATGTGTGATCAGCCATGACATACGAGATTACTGATTGCTATGGGCTCCGTTAAGTAAGTGATGGGAAGGTTGTATGTGTGAGAGAGTAGTTTGAAGAAGCATGTTGCTGATTTGATGAAGGATTTCAGATGTGGGGGCGTGTGCTGTATCAGTGCCAAACCTCCACTGTGTGAGGAAGGAGTTGGTTTCCTCAGTTTACCGACAACACTGACTCACACTCAACTCCACACTTTGTTGTCCTGCTCTATTTTTTACTATAAAGGTGAGTTTTTAGGTTACAAAATAGCTTTTGTTTGGTGTCTTTAAGTGGATTCAGAGGTTTGTGTGGCGCTATTGATTGTTCCTGTGCTGGCAGTGTGTATTTAAATGGGATATTACTCATACAGGTCAGTTTACTCCACACTGGGAGTACAACTCATGTATAATATCTCTTGCGGCTCCTGGAGGTGTTTTGTCAAGTCTGAGAAAATAACCCTGGCAATGACATCAGGGGTTATTTTGGGTTTGAAGACCAGAAATATGCAACAGAAGGTGCGGCGCTTGAAAGATGAAGGCTTTAGCAGTTAGAGATGGTTTAAAGAAATGATGCTATTGGTTGGAAACTACAGGTACCAGCATTAATCTCATTGTCAGGAGTAGCTTGACCTCTGCTGATAATACATTTTGTATTGCCAAATCACAGTGGATATTGGTTAGTGGCAATGTTTTTTAGTGGTGGACGTGCTGCTGTATGTTTTTCTACCAGACAGAAGTTGTTGGAAAGTGCAGGATTTTGGCACCAGAAACTGGTGTTTGCATTCCTCACTTTCATTAAGATTAGTGAAAGTTTTGGTTAAATATTAATGAAAACATGGTTTTGTTTTGGGGTTTTTTTGTGCTTAAACTAACTTTTTCAGTAAGTCAAGACCACAACTTTCCCTAATATTTACCGGGTGATTTGATTGCCATAACTAACCGAACATAACCCAAATGTTAGTCATACTTTAGTTACAACAAACAGATATTGCACAGAAAAGAAATAAAATATGTTGTAAGTGAAAGTTTTCCAGATGCGTTCATTCGGGTGCAGTGTGTATCCTACTTAGTGGTGTGGTTGCAGATTGCAACCACCTGAAACTGAAACAGAACCATGGTGGCCCTCTCTAAAGCCAGGTTTTTAGTTTGTCCAGTCTGAGCTACTGTAGAAACATGGTGGCCAGCTCTGTGAGGAGGACCTGCTCCGTATGTACATGAACGGCTCATTCTGAGCTAACAAAAACAACAACAATTAATATGTTTGGTCGATTATACGCTAAAAAGACACACTTATTAATATTCAATTTCTTCCAATGGATCCCCTAAATACTACACAGTGTTCCTTTAAAATGTTCCTTAACTATGTTGATGAAATATTTAAAGGTACAGTATGTAGGATTTAGAAGCATCAACGGAGTACCCCTCTGTTCAGTCCTCCCTTTCCAAGACGACTGTCACACCCGCTAGGACTTAGGCTATGGTGATGCTTTGTCTTTTTCTGTTACATGTGTATTTCCTGTTTTATTTTGTAGTTTAACTCTCCCTCTTGTTTCAGAGCACTGCACTTCCTGCCCTCTTGTTCACCCGCGTTTTGAGTGATTGACAGCCCCTGACCTACTTTCCATCCACCCTCACCTGAGTCTGATCGTCTCCCCGCCCCTGATTATGTCCACCTGTCCATAGTTAGTCCCTCCCCTCTCTAGTATTTAATGTGTGCTTCCCCTTCCTCCTGTGCCAGTTCGTCTTTGTAACTACTGCAAGCGTCCTCGTGTCCTTTTTCTCTAGTGTCTCCTCGTGTTTTGATTCTCTGCCTGTTTTTTGACAACGACTCTGCCTTGTGATTTTTGGATCTCTTTGCCTGTTTGACTGACTTCCTGTGTACCGAACTTTTTTGCCCAAGTAAAGACATTATTAATCTTACCTGCCTGCTCTCCTGGTCGTGCTTTTGAGTCCTCACCTTGCTTGACACAGTGTTTAACGGCATTAAAGTGAGCCGCTGAGGGCAACACCGTGGTCACCTCGCTAACAGAGCAGCCTGACTTTAATTACAGCTTTAGGAGGAACTTTAACGTTACGTTTTCTACAGTGGCTGTTTGGTTTGTCTGTTCTGAGCTACTGTAGAAACATGGCAGAGCAACATGGCGGACTCCATGAAGAGGACCCGCTCCCTATGTAGATATGAAGGGTTAGTGCTAAGCTAACGACAATGCAATTCTTAGTTTCAGCTGATTAAACACTAATATTTATGAATATTAGATTCTGCCAATATCCCCAGGAATCTTACATACTGTTCCTTTAAATCAGGTGCAACTATGTTTCTCTCAAAACAGACTTTCTGTTGCAAATCAGTAGAAAATAACTCTCACCGTTATATATCAAAACGTGTTGTAATATTGTGTGCTGTACTGCCTTTTGACACTCCTACTGACATCAGTTTCTCATATTGAACTTTCGTACGTTCTTCCTATGTGTGTTTATATCGTGTGTGTTACATTTTGTGCCAATGCTGCAAACCAATTTCCCTCTGCGATAACAAAGTCAGTCAATCAGTGAAGTAATTTTGGTCAAACTCTAAGAACATTGCTTTCAAATGTAACACACACCAGGCAGCCTTTCTAGGAAATGTGTATAAAAATATGAAAGACATTCACAATTTTTCCTTCAGATTGAATGGTGCAGCTGTAAGAAAATGTCATCCTGCAATCCAATGTTTCAGTTAATGCACGTTTGAAACAGCTTCAATGAAGTCCTGGATCAGGTGGATACAGAATACACTGTATATGTGGCACTGCCAAACTGAGTGGGGTTCTGAGGCGACTTACTGGGAAATTGAAAAGAAAAATCATTTTATTCTTTTTAAGCCTTCCTGCACCTTTTCAGGCTTTTATTCTTTTTGAAACTATCTCTGAAAATTGTTGTGCATTTTAAATGTTTTTATGTGAAGCATATTGTGTTTTCCTCATGTGTGAAATATACTGTATAAAAGTTTGACTTGCCTTTCCTGATCTTACACTGGATTAGCCCCACAGCCAGAAATATTTCATGACAGTACGGAGAGCAGAGCACAGCTTCTCCACAGAGGTAATAGACACCATGGAGAGGAAGGATAGATCAATAGAGAGAGAGAGAGAGAGAGAGAGAGAGACTACCAGCTCATCACAACCACATATCAGAAAGAAATTATGTATCTCGTAGAATAAATAAAAGCAGTTCAAGTGTCTTCTTAATATTTTCATCAATAATACTAATATGTCTCACAAACCCAGCTGGTAGAGAATAATCTTTTTACTCAGCAGTATATAACTCAAACACCAGGATAGATTATTTTCTCAGTGATGCAAAACTGACGCCGTATAAATGCAAACCATCATAACACTGTGATTTCAGATCACAGTCCTCTCGCTAAATAATGGAGGCTAAATCCTGTTATTCACCGAAAAAGAGTTGTCTGGTTATCTAAGAACTCAGATATCGCTCTGCGTTAACACAGCGACAGTTCAGAGACCGTCGCTGTTACACGAAGCCTTTCTTACAGCTGTGTTATTTCATTTGAAGCATGTAGAAGGAAGAACAATAAGGCCACATTGCTTGAAATAGATGGTCAAATTTATCCACTGGACAAAGAAAATGCCCAAACACCTAATGAGTCCTATAAAAGTATCTCCCCTAAAATAGAACAAAATACTCTCAGCAAAGGTGAGTAAAACCTCTTTATGCCGCTGCAGCGACAGCCATGGCCACAGGCATTATGACTTAAGGTTGCCTATCCGGTGAACACTCCCATTCTCATGAATGCAATATCTCTGCAACGATTGGAGGGACTTTCCCCAAATTTGGCACAAACGTCCACTTGGACTCAAGGATGAATTCATCAAAGTCAATAAGACCTCATAAAACATTTTTTGGCCATAAATCAATGCTTAATATGCTAATTATGACATTTTCACACAAATGTTAACAGGATGAAATGATGATAATGTCGGTGAAAGTGATGAAGTGACGACATTTTGGACAGACATGGATGTGAACTGCGACTTCACCGGCTGATGGAGGGTTAAGACAACAAGGCCATAATTCTAGGTACAGACCAAACAGAAATATTTAGACTTTTAGCATGGCGGTTCTGAAAACAGGAAAATTATTGTACGATACACTAAATTGAATCTGATGGAGATGAGGTTTTGACGAAACCCAAAGACATCAATGACCAATGTCTAAAATTTTGTAAAAACCTGTATAAATCCAAAAACAATACAGACAACATTACTTAGTTGAACTTGAGTCAGAAAGTCAGAGGGAGAGCTGTATAAAAGATTTAATGAAATTAAATTTGTTCCCTCCCTTCTACCCTATAACAAAAGAGACTCAGAGAAAGTCTTAATTCTCTGTTAAACCAGGATGGGACATTTTTGAGCCACTTTTAGGTAAAATAGTACATTCAGACTAGACTGGTTTTATACCAAACACAACTTCGCTCCAGCGACAGCCGTGGCCGGAGGAATAATATTTCCGGGTTGTCCGTCCATACCATTCTTGTGAACGCGATATCTCAGGAACGCCTTGGAGGACATTTCTTTAGATTTGGCACAAATCTTAGGATTCAAGGATGAACTGATTAGATTTTTGTGGTCAAAGATCTCTGTGACCTCACAAAACAGTCCTAACAGAAATAGTTTTACTTTTAGCACAGCAATTCAGAAAACCCGCAAATGAAAATTTTCTCAAATATTACAAAACCTGTATACATCTCAAAGCAATACAGACTACACCGTTATGCAGGATTTGGTAGATATGAACTGAACCTCTCCCAGTTAGATGAAGAACAATCAGCTCGGCTGAACTCTCAAGTTTCTGTTGTAGAAAGTCAAAGGGCCGTCATTTCACTTTAAACAATAAAGCCCTGATGGCCTCCCAGGTGAGCTGTGTGAAAAATGTAATGAAATTCTCCGTCCATATTTACATAAGATGTTCTCTGGAGCCACACTGAGGGTGTCCTACCTCCCACCCTCACAGAAGAGCTCATTACAGCCATATATATAAAAGCAAGAAGTGGGCTCTTTTCATTTGATTTCCCTGTTAAACCAGGAGCGAACATTATTTTCAAAAGTCCTGGCTAATAGACTGAGACCTCTTTTAACTAAACTAGTACATTCAGACCAGACTGGGTTTATGCCAAACACAATATTTTTTCAACCTTAGATGACTATTCACCATCATGTCCTCTACTGACAGACCGAGAGAAGAAATGTCCATTCTGCTGTCAACGCAGAAAAGCCGTTGGACCAAGACAAACGGCCCACGGTGTCCCGTTCGTGGCTATACCTACAGAAAGCGATGCACTGTAACTCCTATACATCCCACACAATCAGCTTGGATGTAATTCATGTAATCATGACCCAGGAAGTACTGTGTTCATGTACTGTCTTCATGTCCCGTGTGAGTCTACATGACTCACATCCTTAGCGACCTCCATACTTAAACTACGCCACTTTCACAAGCTTTTTTCCTAAACCTGACTAACTAGATTCTTTCTTAAAGTAAGGAAATTGCTTCCAGCACAGACAGAAGTTTATTTTGAAAAGACTAGATGCATGTAACAAGTGGAAATGTACGTGTTTTACTGGACATACCCAGGAAAACACAAAATGAGGAATAACTTAAGATATCCTGTGAACCGTTACATGAGGATACGTTGAATGGCTCTAATTTATGAGATTTATTTCTTCATTTATTGTATTGCATTGTGTTGTTCAAGAAAATGGAAAGGAGAATTTTGCGATGTAATTGCAGGTCAACAGGCTCAGATGAAAAACATTTGAGAGAAGGAAAGTCTCTCTTCTTATATCGACATGACTTAAACTACTTGCTGTTAAGCACAAATGACTCGTCAGTGTGGATGTTCCCTCCATCCCCTTCTCATTACAACACAGCCTCAAACACACATGTGAAACACACAAAGGGGCTTCATTTTGATTATTCTTCCAACAAGAGAAGATCCCACGGTATCTTTTCCCACCATTCCCTGAGAGCTATCGATAATTAACCTTGGCTTTGTTTTCATGTGCATCACAGAACCAGAAGTTTAGCTCCTGTTTGGTCCCTTTAGCATCTCGTCCTGCAGCAGGATGCCGTCCGCTCTGATCAGCGTCACTCGGCTGTTTATGCATTCCACTTGGGACTCCGCTGCACCCTAAACTGAAGCTCCTTTCATGACACCACGCTGTCAATTAGGTGTATCGAGCTGCTTTTTTCCTCCCTACGTCAGCTGAGTTGGAGAGATTTGAGAGCTCGCCGCCTCCATCTGCTCTCCATCTGTAATGAGACGGGCCGACAGAGGTCTCTTAACAGCCCACTGCTGTGTACCAACATCGAAAACCTCCCCATATGCACATCTTTGATACATCCTTTATGCAACATCTTCTGCTCAGATTCAACTTCCAGGCCGGCTTTTTCATTAACCCTCTGAGACCAACAATAGACCAGTTTTTGTCTTTTTTAGGGGGTGCAGGGGATATGTAGGGGGAGAAAGCAGGCCACATAGAAGGGGTGTCCATCACCTGAAAGCTGTGTCGAAATGGTCTATTCATAAATCTGAAATAAACATAAATTGATTAATTAATTAATTCATGAATTGAAATAAATTGTGAAAGTGTATAAGGGCTTAAAACATTGTGGTAGAAGTATATGATGGCCGTCCCCATGCTCTGTCTCATCAGTTGTCACCATTTGATACCATTTGTTACACAGATTCAGGGTTTGATCCATAATCCCTCCAAAATACCACAAAATGACATCAAGACCTTGAGAACAACATAGAAATATGTTGATGTTGACTGTTGACATTTGGAGATTTATGCAAGAAGAAGCATTTTTATCATTGATGTTGATCACTGGTGTTGTGTAAAGGTCTCAGAAACCCCCTGATAGTCAGAGTAACTAGGAAAGACCCCATCCTCTGTAGTAGTAGTAGTAGTAGTAGTAGTAGTAGTAGTCAGAGTAGCTAGGAAAGACCCCATCCTCTGTAGTAGTAGTAGTAGTAGTAGTAGTAGTAGTAGTCAGTGTAGCTAGGAAAGACCCCATCCTCTGTAGTAGTAGTAGTAGTAGTAGTAGTAGTTGTAGTAGTCAGTGTAGCTAGGAAAGACCCCATCCTCTGTAGTAGTAGTAGTAGTAGTAGTAGTAGTCAGTGTAGCTAGGAAAGATCCCATCCTCTGTAGTAGTAGTAGTAGTAGTAGTAGTAGTAGTCAGTGTAGCTAGGAAAACCATCCATCCTCTGAATGCTCTAGGTCTCTAGTTACCAGTATGTAGTAGTAGTAGTAGTAGTAGTAGAGGCTGTGATTATCCTAGAGGTAATAGTAGTAGTAGTAGTAGTAGTAGTAGTAGAGGCTGTGATTATCCTAGAGGTAATAGTAGTAGTAGTAGTAGTAGTAGTAGTAGTCAGTGTAGCTAGGAAAGACCCCATCCTCTGTAGTAGTAGTAGTAGTAGTAGTAGTAGTAGTAGAGGCTGTGATTATCCTAGAGGTAGTAGTAGTAGTAGTAGTAGTAGTAGTAGTAGTCAGTGTAGCTAGGAAAGCCATCCGTCCTCTGAATGCTCTAGGTCTCTAGTTACCAGGATGTAGTAGTAGTAGTAGTAGTAGTAGTAGTCAGTGTAGATAGGAAAGCCATCCATCCTCTGAATGCTCTAGGTCTCTAGTTACCAGGATGTAGTAGTAGTAGTAGTAGTAGTAGTAGTAGTCAGTGTAGCTAGGAAAGACACCATCCTCTGAATGCTCCAGGTCTCTAGTTACCAGGATGTAGTAGTAGTATTAGTAGTAGTAGTAGTCAGTGTAGCTAGGAAAGACATCCATCCTCTGAATGCTCCAGGTCTCTAGTTACCAGGATGTAGTAGTAGTAGTAGTAGTAGTAGTAGTCAGTGTAGCTAGGAAAGACACCATCCTCTGAATGCTCTAGGTCTCTAGTTACCAGGATGTAGTAGTAGTAGTAGTAGTAGTAGTAGTAGTAGTAGTAGTAGTAGTAGTCAGTGTAGCTAGGAAAGACATCCATCCTCTGAATGCTCTAGAGCTCTAGTTACCAGGATGTAGTAGTAGTAGTAGTAGTAGTAGTAGTAGTAGTCAGTGTAGCTAGGAAAGACATCCATCCTCTGAATGCTCTAGAGCTCTAGTTACCAGGATGTAGTAGTAGTAGTAGTAGTAGTAGTAGTAGTAGTCAGTGTAGCTAGGAAAGACATCCATCCTCTGAATGCTCTAGGTCTCTAGTTACCAGGATGTAGTAGTAGTAGTAGTAGTAGTAGTAGTAGTAGTAGTCAGTGTAGCTAGGAAAGACATCCATCCTCTGAATGCTCTAGAGCTCTAGTTACCAGGATGTAGTAGGAGTAGTAGTAGTAGTAGTAGTAGTAGTAGTAGTCAGTGTAGCTAGGAAAGACATCATCCTCTGAATGCTCTAGGTCTCTAGTTACCAGGATGTAGTAGTAGTAGTAGTAGTAGTAGTAGTCAGCGTAGCTAAGAAAGCCATCCATCCTCTGAATGCTCTAGGTCTCTAGTTACCAGGATGTAGTAGGAGTAGTAGTAGTAGTAGTAGTAGTAGTAGTAGTAGTAGTAGTAGTAGTCAGTGTAGCTAGGAAAGACATCATCCTCTGAATGCTCTAGGTCTCTAGTTACCAGGATGTAGTAGGAGTAGTAGTAGTAGTAGTAGTAGTAGTAGTCAGTGTAGCTAGGAAAACCATCCATCCTCTGAATGCTCCAGGTCTCTAGTTACCAGGATGTAGTAGTAGTAGTAGTAGTAGTAGTAGTAGTCAGTGTAGCTAGGAAAGACATCCATCCTCTGAATGCTCTAGAGCTCTAGTTACCAGGATGTAGTAGTAGTAGTAGTAGTAGTAGTAGTCAGTGTAGCTAGGAAAGACATCCATCCTCTGAATGCTCTAGAGCTCTAGTTACCAGGATGTAGTAGTAGTAGTAGTAGTAGTCAGTGTAGCTAGGAAAGACATCATCCTCTGAATGCTCTAGGTCTCTAGTTACCAGGATGTAGTAGTAGTAGTAGTAGTAGTAGTAGTCAGCGTAGCTAAGAAAGCCATCCATCCTCTGAATGCTCTAGGTCTCTAGTTACCAGGATGTAGTAGGAGTAGTAGTAGTAGTAGTAGTAGTAGTAGTAGTAGTAGTAGTAGTAGTCAGTGTAGCTAGGAAAGACATCATCCTCTGAATGCTCTAGGTCTCTAGTTACCAGGATGTAGTAGGAGTAGTAGTAGTAGTAGTAGTAGTAGTAGTCAGTGTAGCTAGGAAAACCATCCATCCTCTGAATGCTCCAGGTCTCTAGTTACCAGGATGTAGTAGTAGTAGTAGTAGTAGTAGTAGTAGTCAGTGTAGCTAGGAAAGACATCCATCCTCTGAATGCTCTAGAGCTCTAGTTACCAGGATGTAGTAGTAGTAGTAGTAGTAGTAGTAGTAGGAGTAGTAGTAGTAGTAGTCAGTGTAGCTAGGAAAGACATCCATCCTCTGAATGCTCTAGAGCTCTAGTTACCAGGATGTAGTAGTAGTAGTAGTAGTAGTCTCTAGTTTGTAGCTGTAAAGTCTTATGAGGCTGTGATTATCCCAGAGGTAGTAGTAGTAGTAGTAGCAGTAGTAGTAGTAGAGGCTGTGATTATCCAAGAGGTAGTAGTAGTAGTAGCAGTAGTAGTAGTAGAGGCTGTGATTATCCTAGAGGTAGTAGTAGTAGTAGCAGTAGTAGTAGTAGAGGCTGTGATTATCCTAGAGGTAGTAGTAGTAGTAGTAGTAGTAGTAGTAGTAGTAGTAGTAGTAGTAGCAGTAGTAGTAGTAGAGGCTGTGATTATCCTAGAGGTAGTAGTAGTAGTAGCAGTAGTAGTAGTAGAGGCTGTGATTATCCTAGAGGTAGTAGTAGTAGTAGTAGTAGTATCCTAGAGGTCACCACAGGTCATTTTATACAGTGATCAATGAAATGGCTCCTATGGGGACTAACATCATCACACATGGATCCAGTTGGACTCATTGATCCACCAGAGATTTTCAGTGAAACCCATTTTTTGTAATTCTAAGACTGAACCCAGTATGCAGAAATATTCAAATACACAATAGGTTTTTGCCTAAAACTGACTGGGACTATCATAAAGTGGGCATGTCTGTAAAGGGGAGACTGGTGGGGACCCAGAGAACCCATTTACATCCACACATCTGGAGGTCAGAGGTCAATGGACCCCTTTGGAAATGGACATGACAGTTTTTCCTCACTAAAATTTAATCCTAACTTTGGAGCATTATTTAGCCTCGCTCCCAACTAGCTAAGTTAAGACACCGTTGGTAGGCACCGAAGGATTCCTTGTGTTTTCCAGTTTCATATGATATCTGTAGCACCATGCCGGCTCTAAAACTGAACCTGCTGAAGCCTCTGAAAGACACTAAAGCTGTTCAGGGTTAAACCCCCTCTGTCATTACTGCCTCAATCGGCTACCCATGATCAGCTGAGTAAAACACTGGTGGGATTATACTGATTTCAGCCACTTGACTCTGAGTAAGTCTCACTTAAATGGATGATTATTCAAATCGAGGCATCGGCCGAAGCTGCCGTGTGCCGTCTTCACTCTTTCATAGTGACCTAAAAAAGAGGAACGATGCACCTTTACAGTTGAAACAGCAGCTATCACAACAGTGCAGCCCTGTGCTGTTTTTACACTGTGCTGCACATTGCTTTGACACAACCCTCAGTGCCCTTTATGAATATTTTTAATTTTTCATGACTGTCTGTCAACTGTGATTACTAAATATTTATTAATTTTAACACAGCAAGCAAGAGACAGCAAGCAAGTGCTTTCCAAAGTAATTGCTGGAGCATTAGCTTTTATCTCAATGCACTGCTACGATACGTATTTCTACCTGTTTTAAGAGATGTCCTTCGTTGCCACGGGAAGATGAGGCCATCGCTGTGGCCATGCCACACTGATGCAGTGGAGGAAATCATTCTCTGACAATATAGAGAGCATATCCCCCACTAAGTACTTCCTCTCAGTCCCCCCCTCAGGGTAATCTGAAAGTGTTGGAGAGAAGTGAGAGCTTCTTCAGCAGTAAAGTGGAGCTGACAATGAGTCCTCTCTCAGATGGCCGATTCAGTGGATGAACACAAACATGTTTACTGTTATGGAGCACATTATGCAGATAGTAGTGGCATTATGCTTCCTCAGACATTAGTGTACTGTAAGGCTGCTTCCATTCAGAGGAACGGCTCAGTGTTAGGGGAAATATGCTTGTTGTATGCTTGTTAGATGAGCCAATTATACAACTGCCATGTCTGTACAGTAAATATGAATCTATAGCCAGCAGCTTGTTAGCTTAGCTTGGCATAAAGACTGGAAATGGAGCAAACAGCTAGCCTGGCTCTGTGAAAGGTAACTAAATCTGACTACCCGCATCAATAAAGCTCATTGATTTCTTCATACAACGGTCCGTACGAGTCTTTCCTCATTTTTGTCTGTCGCGCAACATGTGATGTGCATGTCGATTTCCTCTCCAGTCTTTTCAAAATAAACATCCATCTTCACAGGAAATAACTTGGTTAGGTTTCGGCAACAAAACCAATTAGCCGGATAATCAGACTGATTATTTTGTTCGTCTTCAGATTTGGCCTGATCAATTTAGCCAATTTCTTGTTTATTGTATATTGTTTTGCCCTGAGCAGTCAGTAGTCGGTGACATATCCGTCCCACCAGCGTCATTTACACTCGACATGGAAGCTGCATTATAGTGGTTGCTGGAACTTCAACACATACAGTATGTGTTGATTTAACCTTCCTAAAGTCTTCAGGTCAAATTTGACCCATTTTCAAACTTTACTATATCAGAAATATGGATTTCTTTCATCGAATTGCCCCCAAATTACATGCATGGTTCCTTAGTATTGTCGTTGCAAAAAATGAATAAATAATGACCAAAAACAAATTTATAGTATCTGTGGTCTTCCCGGGTTGTTATGTGCTGCCATTAAAAAAAAAAATTTAAATGCTTTTAAAACAATATTCTGACTAAAAGTTCACATTTACCAGTATGTGATAATCCATCAACATTATAATATAATGTATAATAATGATAATAATTACAGTATAGTCAAAATAATTCAAAACATCTGCTTTTTTAACTAAAAACATTTGGTGTAATTTCACTGAAATTAAGTTTATGAACATTAATTTCCCCCCCAAAAGGGTGTAAAACTTGAAGTAATAATCTGGAGTGATGTTGGCCTAAAAGGTGTAACACAGAATTTGTGATACTGTATACTTCATAAACAGCCAAACCAGACCGGGTTAATCTGAGCTGAACGGTCGACGGGAAGACAACAGGAGGGTTTAAGACTTCTGTACATGGATTAAAGGAATAGTTCACCCACCTGTTGTGAATTAAACATGAGCACAGAGGGTGCTATCATTACATTACATTAAAGTGAATTTCAATAAGCTGTGGAAACAGAAATGCATTTTAAAGAAGAGGGTAATTAGAAACGACTGTGGCGTGAGGTTAGCTGCAGCCTCACAAAGGGAACAAGTCGCCGCATCAGTAGCATCAATACTGTATGTTCAACTCCTGAAAAATGAGTCGGCAAACATTCAAAGTGATGTGGGAGCGTCGGGGGAAACAGGCAGGACTGCCAAACAGACCTGAGATCAGCTTTGTATCAGGTTCATTAACTAAGTGGAATCCAGTTGCTGACACACTTTCTGCCGTCAGCGGCTTCCCTGGATGCCTCGGCATGAATTTTTAAAACAGCATCAGAGAATGAACGCCCGCATCGCCTGGTATAGCCTCGCTGCATTAAAAGATGAAAACAAAAGCAATTTTATCTCAAATTTCATGAACTTATGCCACTGCTTTCATTTCATTGATATGATTTATAGGTTATAGAGGGAGGGCATACATTTTGTCTTTATATTTTGAAGTAATTCAGTTGAAGAATGTATTTTCTACTACTACTAACCTATAATGGGTAAATGTCTACTTTAGAGCTCCAACGATTAATCGATTGGTTGCCAACTTTTAAATGATTCACCAACTATTTGGATAATTGATTAGTTTAAATAATTTTTTAGGGAAAAATGTCAAAATTATCTGATTCCAGCTTGTAAAATATGAATATTTTCTGGCTTATTTCCTCTTCTTTGACAGTAAACTGGATTTTCTTTGAGTTGTGGATAAAACAAGACATATGAGGATGTCGTCTTGGGCTTTTGGAAACACACATTGTTATTTTTCACCATTTTCTAATATTTTATAAACCAAACAACTAATCGATTAGAAATAAAATTATTGGCAGAATAACTGACAATGAAAACACTGGGTAGTCTACTCTATCAGAGCATTATGATGGCTAATTCAGTCTAATAGATCAGCCCTAACAGTATAACTAACACCAGACAATCAAACTGATCACAGTTCACTTAGAAATATCACTGCAGAGAACAAATGAAGTCACGACTTTCTCCTGACATACTGATGTGGCTGTTGCTTCTCATAACCATGGAAACACGAAGAAAACAGGATTATAAAGAGCTAAAAAATGCTTCAAGTAGGTCAGTGTTACGGCATTGCCAAAATCTGGTGTCTCTAAAAGCTGAAAGCGGGAATCAAAGGGGTTTGAGTATTAAACTGGCAGCGGTGATAAAGCCGGAGCAGCCTCACTGAGGCACCACCTAAGCCTCTTCTTCCTGAGCCAATAAAAACCCTGGAGAGCTTTTTTAAAGGACCTTTTCTTCAAAATACTGTTAGAGAATAAACTTTGGTGTATTTGGGATATGTTTAATTTTGAATATTCCCTGCTGCTCTAGCACGTCAGATCTGCCAGACCTCATAAAGCTGCTGATGATATTTAGATATCATATGGACCACTCATGCCCCTCATATGAACCACTCATGCCCCTCATATGGACCACTCAATGGACCGCTCATGCCCCTCATATGAACCACTCATGCCCCTCATATGAACCACTCATGCCCCTCATATGAACCACTCAATGGACCGCTCATGCCCCTCATATGAACCACTCATGCCCCTCATATGGACCACTCAGGCCCCTCATATGGACCACTCAGGCCCCTCATATGGACCACTCAGGCCCCTCATATGGACCACTCAGGCCCCTCATGTGGACCACTCAGGCCCCTCATATGGACCACTCAATGGACCACTCAGGCCCCTCATGTGGACCACTCAGGCCCCTCATATGGACCACTCAATGGACCACTCAGGCCCCTCATGTGGACCACTCAGGCCCCTCATATGGACCACTCAATGGACCACTCAGGCCCCTCATATGGACCACTCAGGCCCCTCATGTGGACCACTCAGGCCCCTCATATGGGGCTGGGTGGGGCAGGCTGACACTTCTCACACCCGTAGAAGAACAATTTCTATTGATCTGGCTAAATCGGTGGAGACAGACAACCCAGTCACAACTCTGACAGTCTCTGGGTCCTCCGTTGGGCTCTGACCTACATTACGATGACAGGTAAACACTTCAGAGGACACCCCTTCTGCCTCCCATCTCTTTGTCCCCCCCCACGTTTGTGTTAACGAGATTATTAAAAAGCGTCTGTTAATGAGAGTGTTATTTTGGTGTTTTGTCGCTGTGGGGTGCTTTTCACTGCTCTGTGTTGGTTTCCGCTGGAAACGATTAGTGTTATGCATCGCCACATATTTTTTAGTTGCCCACTGTTGCAGTTTTATGATGGAGCCATGCTGCTACATTTAGGGGGATAATCAGCATTTGTCCTGCAGTACAGAAATCTGTGTCTCCATTTTCTTTTCTTTTTTTTTTTATTTTGACGCTTGTCTGGTGTAATTCCCAGCCTGCTGTCACCCACACAGATGTAAATGTACAAGGTCAGAGTGCTGAGCTTATTTCACACACTTACAGTAATAGGAATTAAAACAAGAGTAACTGTCTGCAGCCCCGAGTGAGTAAAGAGTCATCGGATTCCACTATGAGTCTATTAGCACCAAAAGTGTGTGACGTATGTGAGCATAAAGACACGCACACACACACACAGACACACAGACACACACACACACACACACACACACACACACACACACACATTCCTGCACAGACAAATGCAGACCTTGTGATTTCTTTTCATGCTGTGCTTCAAAAAAGACTTGTTTCCATGACAATCTGCAAGTTGATGCACCTTTTAATGGCATGTCACCATGTTCAGACTCCAAAAAACATGTACAATATTAACTGTAACAACACTACTGGACTTGTTGTATTAGTATACAGTAGCATAGCCTGCATATGTACTTTAGGGCTATTTCGATGGTTTAAAAATGTGCAAAAATCAAATAAAACTAGAAAATTCCAGTCGCATAGCAGATTTCGATAACAGCGTTTGCAGAGCACAAACACACTGCAGTTTCTCTGTACCTTTTTTAAACTTACACAGAGGAACTCTGATGCATAATTAGCTCTTGGTTTGTGTTTTCTCCCCGTTTTCTCTTCCCTTTCTAACACCACATGTGTTGGCTAAGCCGCCAACAAGAGGACCCAGTTTATGAAAACAGAGGTGACAGATTTCTGCAGCGGGGAGCTGGGATGCCGGGGACATAAAATCAGAAACTAATCTGCTCCTTAAACTAAAAAAAGCCTCTGAGGAACAAAGAAGTCTTAAAAGAGAGAAAAACCAAACACACAAACACTGGAACAACAAACCTTACCTTAACAGTATTAAAAACAGTAATATCATAAATAAAAGCAACTATGCTGGATAATAAACATAAGTAAATCACTGAACTCCAAAGGCTGTTCTTATATACTGTAGTGTATGTTGTAGCTATATATGAAAAGTTATGTGCTGTAATTCATATAATATCCATGAAATCAATTAAATCCATGTGAACCAGGAAGTCTAAAGAGCGACGAACGCTGCATATGGAGGAGGTCGGGTGGATGTAAAGGTCAAAAATCATCGTGTGATTCCAGAAGTCAGTGTTGACTTGAATGTTGATTTATTTGTCACATAACTTCTGTACTTCTGTTACGGCACCTCCGTATTAATTTAAGCCAAACCACAATCCTTCCTAAACCTAAACTAAGTAAAGTCTGGCCCACACTCCATTTTTCAAATGTTGACAGGTTTTTAAACATGACGTGACACATTTGTCATTGACATTTTTAAGAAATCTGGAATAACTTTTCGTAAGATATACAAATCGTTGTGTGAGGATTCGTTGAGCTACAACTTTTGAATAGTGATTAAAAGCTGAAGTTTAGGAGAGTTGTTTTCTAGCTAGTTTAGATTCAGCTTGTTGTCCTGCAGCAGAAAGCAGCACTAAGCTGCTCCAGGACATACTGTCATCTGGTGCTTGTTCCCATCAGCCACTGCAGACCGGCAGCTCTGACCTCAATCATGGCGACCGTCTCAGTTTGACTCCTCGACCTCTGGCTGTTGGTCTCCAGGTCGTATTAGTTGGCGACACCAACATGAGCCAACAGTTTGTCCCAGAACATCCTGACACTTCTGGCTCTACACTACTTCCTCTACTTTCCTTCAGTTTCCATTCATCAACCAAAGCTGTCAGTCACGTCACTCTAAATCATTTCAGAAATACATTTGTCAGTGTTTAGCATAACTGTATTTAACTCCAATGATGAAATGAAAATCCTGAATGTGCTAACTATTTAAAGTTTTTAACTACTTTGGTAAAAATACCGATTCTCCAGTTCAGAGAAAGAGTGATGTGACATGAAGCGATTAAATTAATGTACAGTATGTGTCACAGCAATCCTTTTCAATTTGAGCTCCGGTATTTTTCTCTTTTAAGGACGATTGAATGAAATACTGAAATATTAATCAGACAAGCTTTTGGATGAATGAATAGTTATATTAATCTACAATTTAAAAATAAAAATACTCTTTGGAATAATAAGCCCTTTTACACAAAACACAGATTGTTGTCTGAAAAAATTTGCATGGAAATATTTATATATAAGAATTGTTGTTACACACAGACGCATCTCGATTTCAGCAGATTTCGACACGCTGAAATAAATGTTTGACCACTGAGATCCTTTGTTCCATCTGACTGCCGTCACTCTGCATAATAATGACCATTATCTATTGGTTGCCTGGAGGTGGGTGGTAGCGGACTGTCGGCCCAGTGGGACAGTTTTTGGACTGTTGGTGTGTTTCAGAGTAAGCCTGAGCCGTCCCCTTCTCAACGTACAACAAGCACTGCTCCCTCAGCAGCCAAATAAAGGACCATTCATGTCTTGACACCGACCAGCAGCTGGGATATGATGAAGGTGGTAATGCAGCTGGTTTGCACTCGCTATCTTTACATGCTGGCCATGGAAAGGGGCCACTCTAGCCACAACAGCTAATGTTAGCATCACATTGTGGGTCTGATTAGTTTATGCAGTTAACGTTAACGTGTGTGTTTGTTGTGTGGAGTGGACACGACACGATTCAGAAGGAAACTCATTTGGCTTCACTGATGGAAATGGAGCGCGACAACACAGATACCTCGCACCCGAAGCAGTGTTCATCCCGTCCTGTGGAATATTCCTGAACCATTTTCACATCCCACTGGTGAGAAACAGCTTTTAGACATTCGGTTAATCATCTAGGACGGGGGAGGGGCAATTATTTCTCCTGGGGGCCATATGAGAAACCAGGGGCCAAACAAATACTGTCAGACGTTACCTCTATTATAGGAAACATACCCTTATTTTACAGCATTTATTCCACTGAAAATCACTGCAAACAGCAGATTATTAAGAAAATGACTTTATATAGATGAGTCTATGATCCATACAGGACTGACTGGTTAGGGGAGGAATGTTTCCATTAACTAAACCTAACATTTAACTTCACATTAACACTTAACTTTAACTAACTTTAACCCTTAACCTTTACATTTACCTTAACATTAACACTTAACTTTATCATTTACCTTAACGTTAACCCTTCCCTCTCCTCCTGTGGTTCCTCTCTGCTTCAGTATCTCAGCCAGCAGCCCCTCGGCTGTCCTCTCCTTCTCATCTCCAGACAGCTTTCTGGATCTTTCTGCAGGTTTTGTCTCAAAGTGACGTTCTACTTGTTTTCATTGGATTCAGCCATGTTTGTTGTAAACTAAGCTCACAGCTTTACCGCCAACCTCCACGAATAAATACTGTAGTCCAGGACTTATTATAGATGTGCGGTCTCAGCAGGTGACGCTAACATCACTCATGTTAGTTTACATCAGTGTCAAGTCAAGAAGCTCACTGATGATACACCAGAATTTCAAAACAAAAAAAAGCTGTTTTCTTTGCTGGTTTTGTTTTGTTTTTTTTTAGCTTTGTAAGTAAAATTGTGTGTTTTTTCTGAGACCTCCCGGGCCGGGTAGAACCATCAGGAGGGCCGGTTCTGGCCGGCGGGCCGTTGATGCCCAGGTCTGATCTAGGAGGAGGTCTACCTTCAGTCCTAAACATCCACATCCCTTGACCTGAAAACATCATCTGTATTTCCAGTTTGAGGTATCATCAAATATTCTGACGTACTACACAGATTTATTGAATACACGATCCTGATTGGTCAATCACAGACTGACATTTCTTTACAACAGACCGTTGCTTTGGACACAGTTCTGATGTCGGACTCTGGAGGACTTTGAGAAGTGTCTGTTGTCGTTCTGATAGTTTTATTATTTGCCGTGACCTTGGGTTATGAGTGCAATCCATTGTAATTGCTGTGAATTCAAGCTCAGATATAAACTTTTCAGAGCCACATTTTAAGCTTACATCCATTCAGTATTTCATATAATCATAACAAGCTGTGCTATGCATGTGTATTTGTTGTTGTTTGTCTTCTGTCTATCGCACGTGTGACGTCTTCTCACGCAACATGTGGAGTCGTATTATCAACAAAATAAGTGTTGACACTTTTGAGTTTTATGTAAATCAACAAGGATATTAACACTAATGTTTTATGTGTGTGCAGTTTGTCACTTTCTACTCTAGATGTCATTTCTGCAACATGATAAATTCATGTGCATCTACTTCACTCGGCAGGCCGCTCCTGGTCTTGATTAGTTTTGTCGTCGATGCTGCTCCCCTGGTCTGGTCGGTATCTGAGGTTTTCAGTCTCAATGGTTTAACTGCTGAGATTCGTAGTTATATATTTGATGTCCTCGGTGCAAAGTGCTTGCTGCTACGGTGCGTTTATTGTGAACCGGTCAGGTCTGTACTGTGCTGTCTTTATCTCTGGACTTTCCTGTCAGACTTTCTCTCTGTTTTTTGTCATTTCAGCCAAAGCTGTCACAGCTCATACCATAACTACCCACTTCTCCATTTTTTTTTCTGTTGCTGCCTCTGGAAAGACACTTGACTTCTTGCATGACAGTGAACTTTTTGGCCAGTCGAAAATTGGACAATCATATAGTGTAGCACACATCACAGTCCCGGATGGCTATGTGAAGGACTATGGCATTTAATGCTCATAAATCTCTGTATGAAAGTAA
Organism: Pterois miles; assembly: GCA_947000775.1. Taxonomy (NCBI): domain Eukaryota; kingdom Metazoa; phylum Chordata; class Actinopteri; order Perciformes; family Scorpaenidae; genus Pterois; species Pterois miles. Next base: position 1,405,965 of record CAMQGK010000479.1, on the reverse strand, counting down.
TTTATACGATACAAACCCAGCAGAGGGAAGGTGAACTTCTGAGTGGCATTTCGGGAAATGTCACCCTGTTGACAGGCTTGTGTTAACTGTGCTACAATACTCCGAAATTCATTATTACTGTTGCAATACAGCTTTTGGCCACATGGAGCAGCAGTAAGCACAATGGCAGAACGCTGAACGCTAAATAAGCATGGAAGAAGTTATGCACCATCTTGGATTTTACGTTGGCTGCAAGGCAGTACTACAACTACCTTGTTTGCCACGTGATACCACTGGGCCTAAAAAGATTTTACCCATAGAGTCACATTAAAAAGAGACGTCTGTAACTGTGGATAATTTTGTTTTAGGCGAATCAACTCCACTGTACACTCTAACAGCCATTATTTAAATCATCAGGTCCTAAAAGTTGTAAAATGTAAAATAGCTGAATCCAGAGTTATTTCCTTCCTCCGTTCATGTGAATGAGACCCAGACCGAGGCTGGAGCGAGGGCTGGGAGGCGGAGTTAAAGGAAACGCCACTGCACATGCTCTGTGGGCCTAACGGATGAGGAAGATCGGCGGATGATCCGGCTACTTTATCACCCGGTAGTCGAGCCATTTTGACTTCATGTTCCACTGAGCAGGAATGAACCTGAGCCCACCTCTACACTATAACAATAATCACTCTGCTGACAGTCCTTGTTTTCCAAATATAGATTTATTTTCTTGCATTGAGCTCACATTTTCATTTAAATGGTGGCAAATTACTTTGATGAAATCACTGTTTCAGTAAACAAAGCAGCACCGACCCCACTGCTTTCTGACTGAAGGAAATCAGTAATAATTTGCCAGATATCAGACAGAATTGTAAACTCGGGCAGATTCAAAGGTCTGAAGCCAGACAAAGTAATAATGATGCGTAAAAAAATGATTTCCCCACCAGACTCATTTGTCTTATACAAGCCCACTAGTGTCCAGGCCTGTGCACTGCAAGAATCTGGTGATACAATATGTATCATGACGGGAGACAATCCAATCAATGCAATCTATTAAATATACTGTATAGAAAATATTGGGGTACTGTAAGCAAGGTCATCTCTTGCGATTTAATAAATCTAGGGTTGTCAATGGATTAAGAGATTTAATCGCATAATTGTTCATAGTTAAATAGTAAAACAAATTAATCACATTTTGTATGTATGTATTTGACAAATACAGAAACCCTCCCAGGTCTGTAAAGGGGAGACTGGTGGGGACTCAGAGAACCCATTTACATTCACACATCTGGAGGTCAGAGGTCAACGGACCCCTCTGAACATGAACATGATAGTTTTTCTGTTGTTTTTTTTGTTTGTTTGTTTTGTTTTGTTTTTTCGCCTCCTTTGTGACAAGCTGGTGTGATTTAATTGACGCCAGTCTTTAGGTTTTTTTAGTGTCGTACTGGTGATAAAATGAACACGTTCGTCTAATTCTTGGGAAACTGCCATAATATGATGAACACACCACCATATGCCTAAACTCTGAAATCTGAAAAAAAAAAAAATGTTTTTTTGCAGTCAGAGCAGTGGGATCTGCATTTGCATTCATGAGTCCCTGCAGCACCCAACAATCCGAACCACAGTCTGTCACACATCTGCGCATGTAATCTATTAACAAAAAATCAATAGTGTTTTGAGAATCAACACCGTATCACAAAACATAATATTGCAAAAGTCAAGTGTGTTGATTTTTCCTTACACCCCACTAGACTCAGGATTAGTCTTCAGCCAGGACGAAGTACTACAAGTATTCTGCAAAAACACCAACAATGTCCTTAAAATTATACTTTTATTGCGTGCTTTTCCAGTTCAAGGTCAATTTAAAAAGGTGTTTAAGCCTGCCAGAGACCCACCCATTTGCACAAAAAAGGCATAGAAATATAGTCTTATGGATAATGGGCAAGGCCTTCAGCGTGCAATACGTCAATCTTTCTTGATTTCTGTGTTATTTGTTCACCGTGTATCCTGCACTTAGCGCAATGTAAATACGTCTGTGTATAAATGCTATGATACGAGTCAATGCTGTTGTATAAGAAGTGAGAAAGAGGACTTCTGGTGGGTGGATGGGACCAACAAACACCAGACTTTTACCCAGGAGGCCGTTGTTCGAGACCATTGTTGACCAATGTTTTGTTTTGTGTCTGACATTAGTGACGTTTGCCGTGTGTTTTTTTCCGTAGTTGTTTCTGTATGTTTTACTTATTTTAAGCTAAACTGTGACTACAGTAAGTGCTCTTCTCACTTGAACCTAATTTCTGCCATACAAATGACAAGATGTGTCCTCATGGCACGCTGAATGTCCATGTGATGTTGTGGGATTTATCGATTTTCTTGTGAGACTGCGTTGCAGAGACGCATCATAAACTGATGTACGAATAGGAAAAGTTCACAAAGTCTGTTTCTGCCAAAGTTAACCTACAAGACTGTTGTGATCAACTCATTCCCGACTCTTTCCAAATCACATTCAAAATAGACAGCTCATAATAAGTCCAATACAGCCTGTTTATCACGTTGCATAGTACAGAGTTGCTACATGGCCCTACATCATATTATCAAAGGTATATTTGTGAAGAATTGTGTGGCACATCACAAATCGTTCCTCAGAAACTGATTTATCAAAGTGGAGATCTCACTCACAGTAGTAATCTACTGTATATATGCGAGAGCTGTCAGTGAGATCACTGTGGTACTGGAGGTAAACTCTCATCTGTCAATCAGAAAGGGTCAAAACTGCAGATATACAGGTACAGGAGAGTAAAATGTGTTTGCATTGTCTGTTGGCCCATCCGCTCTACTGTTAGAGTCAGAATACTGAGGTCACATTGAAACCCTACGAACAAAGTTTAAATTTTGAATGAATCATACAAAAACTGGGTCTGGATGACCCACTCGACGTGTAACCGCTTGAAAATTGCTGTTGAAACGGCGGCAACATCGAGGTCTGACATCAGCTGCTGCAGTGAGTGTTATTTCCAAAGACACGCTTTATATTGGAGGAGCTCCTCTGTTCTTACCTGGAGGACCGTAACACGATTGGCTTCTCTGGAGGAGAAGCTCGCTGTGGTCATGTGGTCATTATTCATCCCCAGCGGCAACACACACACACACACACACGCCCAGAGTGTGCTAATAACAAGCACTGCACCTCCTCGTTGACAGTGCTTTACAGCTGGGAGAAGATGAAGAGTTGAAGAGGTCACTCATTCCCCGGGGAGATTGCATCTTGGCAGCTAGATTGCATTTCAGCGTCCAAGGCCTCATCGCGTTCCATTACCAATAAGAATAGAAGTATGACAAATCAAAGTAATCCCAGCGAGGTACCCACGGGGGCCGGCAGCCCTTCAAAACTCTGTGACAAGTTGCAACAGACTGCACAAAAGGCAAAAAAATAAATAAAAATCACAGATGAGAAGCAGAGATCGAGATCTTTAAATGTGAAGCTCAGCTGTGGAACATGACAGGCTTCATAATGGAAATGAAAGTGATCTGTTGTGGGGCTATTGGAGTGGGATTGACAGACACCGAGGCTGAAACATCCCCTCGGCAAACAGATACCATCAGCCAGATAGAGCAGATTGACAGCAGATGCTTTAATAGGCTGAGGAGCGCTGGCGTGAGGAGAGGTAGCTGAGGAATTACAGCACAACCGGTAACACTGTGATTAACCAGAGTACACACAATACAAGATCCAGAAATGCCAAAGCTTAACACAGCATACACCCACACTTAAAGTACTGTATAGGGAGCAGAAAAAGCTCAACTCACCCACACAGCTGCCTTTGTGCACATGATCTAAATGCATGATCTGTCTCTTTTTTCACACACCCCTCCTCACTCCGCTCACATCACTCAGAGCTCAACACGATAAGAAAAATAGGAGCATGCAACACCTTCTGCTAAACAAACACCCCCAAAAGTTACACACAATCAGAGATAAGATAAAGGACTCACCCAGAAGAGGAGGTTGAAGAAGACCATTCCATATCGCAGGGCCATCATGCAACCCTCGGCCATCCTGCAGCGCCGCAGTTCTAGGAGGAATATGAAGGAGAGGTCCAGGTAAAACACCACATACTTCTTCCCCTGGGCATAGCGCCCCTTGGACGTCTGCGGCCCTTTTGTCGTGTGGAAGCCAAACGCAAATGGCGGCCGCTTGTACTCAAACTCCCCGCTGAAGCGGTGAAACCCAGAGGTGAACGGCGGCGTGTCGGGCTTGCTGTCCAGAGACGGACTACGCCGGTACGGAGTCTCGTCTGTGCTCGAACGTCTCATTGTGGAAGCTGTAACGAGCCTTTGATAGTCTCAGAAAAGTCCACAGCGAGGGACCAGAAGTTATTCCACTGAGCACTGAGAGATGGATTTTGGTTTCAACCTATCCCCAGTTTACCTCAGTTGTTACAACCCCTATCAAACCCTTGAAAGGCTGATTTAATTTCACCCCAGGTGGGATCACACTTGATCTGACTTAGTCTGTGGAAGATAATGTGCTGCCATTCACTTGACTTCTCTCTCTTTAATCCTGTATTGCCACTATATTCACCAGGAGACTTTGCATAATCCTGCCGCAAAATTTGTGTAATTCTGTGTATTTAGGACATAATCCCAACACACACAGGCACATCAGCACAACCCTGTTTTCCTCTCTGTAATCGCTCAAACACAGGTGTCATGCTCGCAGAGATAAACTGGTTTGCAGTTTCATCTCGTAACGGTTCAATCAGGTGAACGACCGGAGGGCTTTGACTCGACCTCTCCAGCTGCTCTGGGCTGTCGAAATGATCCAGAAACGTCCTACCTGGTCTCATGAGAAATTCCTGAGCAGGTGCTCTCGGCTGGAAGGTAATGGCACCCCTGATTCGGCCAATCAACTTCTTCTACTCAGTCACACATCCACAGAGAATGAAAGGCTACGCTCGGTAGTGTTCGGCATGTGGTTGTCGATTTGCTTTTGCTGACATGCAAAAAAAAAACGGAGATGAGAGGGAAGGATGGCGTTATGAATGTGCAAAGATGCATAAAAGGATGAGTAACGCATGTAAGCGGACCATTCTTTGGCTTCTTCAATTAGTGTCCCTGTTGAATTCCTGTCTTGCCCAATCTCCACCCCACACCTTGCTGCTGCCCTAACTTCTCCTTTTTGTGTCTGAAAAGTGTCTAGTTGTTACTGAGCCTCTCCTCCACAGCCTGCTCTTCACACATCTAGCGATTCACCCTTTCAACTCTCTCTTCCTGCACCTCACACTGCGCTCCCCCCTCTGTGCTGACGGCGGCTAATTAATTTCCAGACTCTCATCAGTGAGGCAAAGTGTGCGGTGTCCCCTCTTGTCGCGTCTCATTCCTCCGTTACAGCATCTTCTCTAGGTGGGCAAGGAGATGAAGGTGTCCATCGGGGTCATAGCAGCGAGAGAGGAATAAACCAAGAAGGAGAGACGAGCAAGGAGAAGAGAAAGTCAGTTTCCTCAGAGAAGCAAAAGAAAGACTGCAGTGTTTGAGCGGTAGTCCAGTCTCGCTGCCTAAAGCTCCCTCCCTCTTTCTCTTCACAAGCCCCTGTTCTCTTTCTCTCTCTCTGCCCCCCTCCCCTTTTCTTTCCTCTCCTCTCTCACAAGCTCCGACACTCTCCCCTCTGCTCGCACAATCTCAAACACCCCATCCCTCCTCGGTTCCTGTCCCCAAAACCTGGCAGCGCGAAAGGCAGGAGCAGTCATTCATATTCTGGCCACACCCTACGAGGGAGCGCAACCAATCAGCATCTCACAGCCTCATCCTCCCTCGTGCACACGGCAAATCATGCCCTACCATCTACCAGATAACTCGCACATACACACATATGCAATGCACCCAGACGCACACACAACCTGGTGTGCTGTTAACATAGCGGTAAAGCTCAGAAGCCTGCGACACTCGCGCTAGTGCTGCCTCCTCCTCATTCCACATGCAGAGGTTGTTCTTGTGCACAACCCAGGCTGCTCTCTCCACGCTTGGCTTCAGTCATGTTCCCCTCTTCCTCTGGACCCAGACTTGGGTCATACCGCATCCATGTCGCCACACTTTCCCACGGATTTTCACCCTACAAATAACTCAACTAAAGTGTGTCGAATATACTGGGAAGCACACACTGCTGCTGACATTCACACAAAATAACTGCATGCTCTCTGCAACCTCGTGGCGATCTGGGTCACTGGCTTTATGAGTCCAGGGAGGTTTCAAAGCTGCCATAGTACTGACTTTGTTCATGGCTGCATCAAGTATTTAATGGATCTCATTTCTGTCTCCTGCCATGTATTTTTGTCAGACCGTGGAGGCTGACTGACTGACATAGCTGAAAAGAGCATGCACAGCTGTTGGGCTAATGGGGTTTTCTCCCAGAGAGGTTACTGGACACGAGGCAACGTCAAAATGATAAGAAAGATTTTGGACTTTGAGAGCATCTATCGCATATACAAAAATGACACGGCTTACATGCCAGTCCAGTCGCCCAGCAGTTGGCAGAATAGTCACAAAATTTAATATGTTGATTTGTGTACATACACACTTTTTTCTTGATGGCCAGCACAAAATCAATTTATATGCTATCCATCCATAGAGAGCAGCGAATGCTGCGTAGGGAGGAGGTCGGGGTGGATAGATGACTCAGAAAATACGCCCAGGAAGGTGAGGTGTTCGAGTCCCGTGTGAAACCAGAAATCAACATTGTTTTATTTGTCACAGAGTTTCGGTACTTAAGGCACCTCCGAAGTTATTATAACTCACAAGCTTTTCCTAAACATAACAAAGTGGTTTTGTTTCCTAAATCGAACCAAGTCAGTCTTTTCCTTCTATACTGTAGTTACAGCACTTCTGATGTTATTTAAACCCAAACCACAATCTTTTCTTAAACCTAACTAAATAGTTTTATTTTGAAAAGACTGTAGCGAACATCGGCACGTGTGACACATGTTGCTGGACATCCTTCGGAAAAAGCACAAAAAATATGTTGAAAGTTGTGCTGAGCATCATAAAAAAGGGAAATTGGTGTCTATGTACACAAATCAAGTAGATTAAATTTGTGACTATTTCATGAGCCTGTTGTACATGTAGGTCAACAAGCAAGAAGGACTAGCCACCATATTTTTCATCATTTCATTTAGCCTGTGAGTTAATGTACAAAAACTTGGTTCTCGTTAAGTAGGTTTCCATCCGAAGGTAGTGATGGCCGAACGAGGCTTTGTTGAAGCTTCGACACTTTTTACGAAACCTCTTTCATTGCTCGAGGCTCCAATGACACAGTGCTCGCGGATGACATCTAGTGGTCATTAAAATGAAGTGCAACCGAGATGTGTCGAAGAGTCAAACTTCTTTCCGTTATGCAGCATCCCTCTTTAATGCTCAGCACATCCCAGTGGTTCAGGGAGTGTTGTGAATTTGATTGTCCATGCACATTCCTGTTTGACTGCACGAGATGATTTTATGTTTGCAGTGGACACAATAATAATATTACTGGTAATAATACCCGAATTTCCCTCTGGGGATTAATAAAGGTTCATCTTATCTCTTATCTTAATGTCATTAATTATTGACACCCATGATCCTAATGTGGAATATCTGTGTGTAACCCTAAATAGATCTTCACTTGTGGTATGGGACATTTAAAACCAACCCCATTAAATAGGGACTCCAATCCCAGAGCACATTCGATCCCGTCAAGTGGCTCACGTGACAAACCAAACCAATCAGGTGATTCGAAGCACTCGGCTGCTTCATACGTCACTCAAGTGTGTTGAATAACACGTCAGGCGACCAAACCACGCCTCGGCACTGTGCTTCAGTACATCTGCTTTATGAGCTACGGTGCGGCACCGGAGCTTCGCGTGGCACAAATTTTAATCGAACTTGGCAAAAGAAAATGCGAATTGATATGTTTCCATCCACTACCGTTATACAGATATTATTATATCCCGATGTCCACTCTGTCAGATCGTCAGGTGATTCTGAGCCCTTTATGAACACTTTCCGCAAGTCTGCATTTCAGCAGAATTTTCCTGAGGGAATTACCCATAATTCATAGCGATGTTACGTTAAACAAAGGGTTACCAGGGGAAGCCCAGAGGCAAAAAAAAAAGGTGAACAAAGAGGACGTGGGTGTTCAGCATGGCATATTAAATTCACACAGAAACATTAACATTAAGGATTTAAGATGATCCATAAAAAACACATGACATCAGAGGAATGCAAGCACTAGACTACATATCACACCTGGTTAATTCATCAAACATTTCTTTTCATTTTGCTTAATGATGCTGTTTTGACAAAAACAATGGAACTGATTGACAGTTCACTCTCGTCTCAAAGGGCAAGAGCCTGGAAGACGTTGAAATCAGGCAGTAAAAACAAAATAAAACCCGTCAAAGTCTCAAGATATGTCCCCACAAAGTGTTGTCACATTCATATTTATACCGTTTCAGGCCCTCTCAGCCTCTCCCACTCAGCCACTTACTAGATGATGTCAGTTACGTCCCTGAGGGACCTTAGGGGGGAATCTGGCATTGGCCCGTTCAACACTTAATGAACACTTATGCAGAAGTATGCATTCCTGCAGACTTTGCCTGAGAGAATTACCCACAATCCACAGCAATGTGACGTTAAACGTGGGGTTACCAGAGGAAGCCCAGAGGCGAAAAAGGTGAGTGTTCATCCTGGAAGATTAAATTTACACAGAAACATAAATGACTTCTGATGGTCCATAAAAAACACATGAAATAATAATAATAATAATAATAATAATAATACTTTCATTTGTAGAGGACTTTTCAAGCACAAAGTGCTTCCCACAGAAAAACAACATAGACAGCAGAAAAGAATGAAACATAAATAATGAAATAAAAACAGAAGAATAGATAAATAAAGAAACAAGCATATACATAATCATACGATTACATATGCTATGAATGTACATCAGCACACGAACATACAAAAGACTCAAATTCAGCTGATTGGGAAATCAGACGAATGCAAGTATTAGACTATATTACAGACCTGGTTTATTCATCAAACTTTTCTTTTCATTTTGATTAATGATGCTGTTTTGACAGAAATGAAAAATGAACGATGAATGGGTGTTAACTGATTATTTGATAGTCAGACAACTTCTCGTCTCTTAAGGTAAGAGCCTGGAGGACGTTCAAATCAGGCAGTAAACGTAAAACTAAAAACACAGTTGTACATAACAACATAAGGTAACGTGATCCGGTTTGTAGTTGCAATCCCATTTGCATTAACACTATTTCAAGGCCCTGCAGCCTCTCACTAAACCATTTATTGGCCCACAGCAGTGGAGTTGGCTAATTCACCGGTCAGGCGCCATTTAACCATTACAGAAGAAGAGGACGCAACAAGATGACGTACCATAATTAAGAGAGCGCAAGTCACACCTCCAACAAACAAAACAATATGGAAAAGAGTGATGGAAATATGAAATTTATGCTTGTTTCATGTATTAATCTGAGGAAGGGTAAAGTCTCCTCATCGCTCCACACAGATCGGTTGGTTCAGTGAAGCTTCATATACGGTACGTCAAGGTTTAGTCACCAAGGCTGCTTTTCAATTGCACTTCGTCACGTTTTGCTTTTGTTGTGTTTTTGTTTGAGCAGTAGATGCAACATGACTGCTTGGTGGAGGCATACAGCTGGTATGAATGTTACTGGCAGTATTTTAGTTTTGTCATTTTTCAGTATTTTATGTTTCCATCCATCTCTGTTTATGTGCAAATTGAAAATGTGCATAAAAACAGATGGATGAACCTATAGACCCACAGCATAGCTGATCCTGTTTTCTCTACAAATATAAACAATTTTCCATCAAAACTGAGCGTGGATATTAATACATGATCCATACTGAATGAATGCACTTGAATCACAAAATCAACACACAAAATCAACACACAAAATCCATACAGTATGTCTGATTCGTACAGCATGGGATTTATCCCACTGACAGGCTGTTTCAGCTGAACTGCTTTGCTAAGCAACAGCTTGGGTTCATGCTGACTTCCTGTCAGCTGATGTCATTCACATACACTGCAACAGGAAATGAACTGGGACACATTAAGAGTGTTTACAGCTCATAAATGGTCTCTATGGCAACCGGTACTGAAGGGTTCCGGGTGCCGGGGTACCGGGTACTGGTGCATTTAAAACGGTACTATACTGCGTTTGGATAAGACCGGTACTGAGACAGAGAGAGAGAGAGAGAGAGAGAGAGAGAGAGAGAGAGAGAGAGAGAGAGAGAGAGAGAGAGAGAGAGGACAGCAGCTACCTCCACCCTCACCATCTGGTAGAGATAGATTGATAGATAGATAGATTGATAGATAGAGAGAGAGAGAGAGAGAGAGGACAGCAGCTACCTCCACCCTCACCATCTGGTAGAGATAGATTGATAGATAGATAGATAGAGAGAGAGAGAGAGAGAGAGAGAGAGAGAGAGAGGGAGGATGGCAGCTACCTCCACCCTCACCATCTGGTAGAGATAGATAGATAGATAGATTGATAGATAGAGAGAGAGAGAGAGAGAGAGGACAGCAGCTACCTCCACCCTCACCATCTGGTAGAGATAGATAGATAGATAGATAGATAGATAGATAGAGAGAGAGAGAGAGAGAGAGAGAGAGAGAGGGAGGATGGCAGCTACCTCCACCCTCACCATCTGGTAGAGATAGATAGATAGATAGATAGAGAGAGAGAGAGAGAGAGAGAGAGAGAGAGGACAGCAGCTACCTCCACCCTCACCATCTGGTAGAGATAGATTGATAGATACATAGATAGAGAGAGAGAGAGAGAGAGAGAGAGGGAGGATGGCAGCTACCTCCACCCTCACCATCTGGTAGAGATAGATTGATAGATAGATAGATAGAGAGAGAGAGAGAGAGAGAGAGAGAGAGGGAGGATGGCAGCTACCTCCACCCTCACCATCTGGTAGAGATAGATAGATAGATAGATAGATAGAGAGAGAGAGAGAGAGAGAGAGAGAGAGAGAGAGAGGGAGGATGGCAGCTACCTCCACCCTCACCATCTGGTAGAGATAGATAGATAGATAGATAGATTGATAGATAGAGAGAGAGAGAGAGAGAGAGAGAGAGGACAGCAGCTACCTCCACCCTCACCATCTGGTAGAGATAGATTGATAGATAGATAGATAGAGAGAGAGAGAGAGAGAGAGAGAGAGAGAGAGGAGGATGGCAGCTACCTCCACCCTCACCATCTGGTAGAGATAGATAGATAGATAGATTGATAGAGAGAGAGAGAGAGAGAGAGGACAGCAGCTACCTCCACCCTCACCATCTGGTAGAGAAAACAGCAGTGAAGTTCTATCTGGAATGACTTCAGGATCAATGATCTTCAGAATCAATGATCTTCAGAATCAATGATCTTCAGGATCAATGATCTTCAGAATCAATGATCTTCAGGATCAATGATCTTCAGAATCAATGATCTTCAGAATCAATGATCTTCAGGATCAATGATCTTCAGGATCAATGGTCTTCAGAATCAATGATCTTCAGGATCAATGATCTTCAGAATCAGTGATCTTCAGAATCAATGATCTTCAGGATCAATGATCTTCAGAATCAATGATCTTCAGGATCAATGATCTTCAGAATCAATGATCTTCAGGATCAATGATCACAGTGAAGCCACTAACAGCGAAGCACCACTGTTCAAACAGTGATATAAAACATGTCTGACCAAGAGAGGAAACACTTCACATTGGTAAAACCTCTGAGGACCAGCAGACTGATATATAATATATATATATATATATATATATATATATATATATATATATATATATATATATATATATATATATATATATAATAACTGACAGACTGATATATAATAGTAATATATATATAATAATAACTGATAGACTGATATATAATAGTAATATATATAATAATAACTGATAGACTGATATATAATAGTAATATATATAATAATAACTGACAGACTGATATATAATAGTAATATATATAATAATAACTGATAGACTGATATATAATAGTAATATATATAATAATAACTGATAGACTGATATATAATAGTAATATATATAATAATAACTGACAGACTGATATATAATAGTAATATATATAATAATAACTGATAGACTGAAATATAATAGTAATATATATATAATAATAACTGATAGACTGATATATAATAGTAATATATATAATAATAACTGACAGACTGATATATAATAGTAATATATATAATAATAACTGACAGACTGATATATAATAGTAATATATATAATAATAACTGACAGACTGATATATAATAGTAATATATATATATAATAATAACTGATAGACTGATATATAATAGTAATATATATAATAATAACTGACAGACTGATATATGATCTTCAGGATCAATGATCTTCAGGATCAATGATCTTCAGGATCAATGATCTTCAGAATCAGTGATCTTCAGAATCAATGATCTTCAGGATCAATGATCTTCAGAATCAATGATCTTCAGAATCAATGATCTTCAGGATCAATGATCTTCAGAATCAATGATCTTCAGGATCAATGATCACAGTGAAGCCACTAACAGCGAAGCACCAATGTTCAAACGGTGATATAAAACATGTCTGACCAAGAGAGGAAACACTTCACGTTGGTAAAACCTCTGAGGACCAGCAGACTGATATATAATATATATGTATATATATATATATATATATATATATATATATATATATATATATATATATATATATATATATAATAACTGACAGACTGATATATAATAGTAATATATATATAATAATAACTGATAGACTGATATATAATAGTAATATATATATATAATAATAACTGATAGACTGATATATAATAGTAATATATATAATAATAACTGATAGACTGATATATAATAGTAATATATATAATAATAACTGACAGACTGATATATAATAGTAATATATATAATAATAACTGATAGACTGATATATAATAGTAATATATATAATAATAACTGATAGACTGATATATAATAGTAACATATATAATAATAACTGACAGACTGATATATAATAGTAATATATATAATAATAACTGATAGACTGAAATATAATAGTAATATATATATAATAATAACTGATAGACTGATATATAATAGTAATATATATAATAATAACTGACAGACTGATATATAATAGTAATATATATAATAATAACTGACAGACTGATATATAATAGTAATATATATAATAATAACTGACAGACTGATATATAATAGTAATATATATATATAATAATAACTGATAGACTGATATATAATAGTAATATATATAATAATAACTGACAGACTGATATATGATCTTCAGGATCAATGATCTTCAGGATCAATGATCTTCAGGATCAATGATCTTCAGAATCAGTGATCTTCAGAATCAATGATCTTCAGGATCGATGATCTTCAGAATCAATGATCTTCAGAATCAATGATCTTCAGGATCAATGATCTTCAGAATCAATGATCTTCAGGATCAATGATCACAGTGAAGCCACTAACAGCGAAGCACCACTGTTCAAACAGTGATATAAAACATGTCTGACCAAGAGAGGAAACACTTCACGTTGGTAAAACCTCTGAGGACCAGCAGACTGATATATAATATATATGTATATATATATATATATATATATATATATATATATATATATATATATATATATATATATATATATATAATAACTGACAGACTGATATATAATAGTAATATATATAATAATAACTGATAGACTGATATATAATGGTAATATATATAATAATAACTGATAGACTGATATATAATAGTAATATATATAATAATAACTGAGAGACTGATATATAATAGTAATATATATATATATAATAATAACTGATAGACTGATATATAATAGTAATATATATAATAATAACTGAGAGACTGATATATAATAGTAATATATATATATATAATAATAACTGATAGACTGATATATAATAGTAATATATATAATAATAACTGACAGACTGATATATAATAGTAATATATATAATAATAACTGATAGACTGATATATAATAGTAATATATATAATAATAACTGATAGACTGATATATAATAGTAATATATATAATAATAACTGACAGACTGATATATAATAGTAATATATATAATAATAACTGATAGACTGATATATAATAGTAATATATATAATAATAACTGACAGACTGATATATAATAGTAATATATATAATAATAACTGACAGACTGATATATAATAGTAATATATATATAATAATAACTGACAGACTGATATATAATAGTAATATATATATAATAATAACTGACAGACTGATATATAATAGTAATATGTATAATAATAACTGATAGACTGATATATAATAGTAATATATATATAATAATAACTGACAGACTGATATATAATAGTAATATATATATAATAATAACTGATAGACTGATATATAATAGTAATATATATAATAATAACTGACAGACTGATATATAATGGTAATATATATAATAATAACTGACAGACTGATATATAATAGTAATATATATATAATAATAACTGACAGACTGATATATAATAGTAATATATATATAATAATAACTGACAGACTGATATATAATAGTAATATGTATAATAATAACTGATAGACTGATATATAATAGTAATATATATATAATAATAACTGACAGACTGATATATAATAGTTATATATATATAATAATAACTGATAGACTGATATATAATAGTAATATATATAATAATAACTGACAGACTGATATATAATAGTAATATATATAATAATAACTGATAGACTGAAATATAATAGTAATATATATATAATAATAACTGATAGACTGATATATAATAGTAATATATATAATAATAACTGACAGACTGATATATAATAGTAATATATATAATAATAACTGACAGACTGATATATAATAGTAATATATATAATAATAACTGATAGACTGATATATAATAGTAATATATATAATAATAACTGATAGACTGATATATAATAGTAATATATATAATAATAACTGACAGACTGATATATAATAGTAATATATATATATAATAACTGACAGACTGATATATAATAGTAATATATATATATAATAACTGACAGACTGATATATAATAGTAATATATATAATAATAACTGACAGACTGATATATAATAGTAATATATATATAATAACTGACAGACTGATATATAATAGTAATATATATATATAATAACTGACAGACTGATATATAATAGTAATATATATATATAATAACTGATAGACTGATATATAATAGTAATATATATATATATATATATATATATACAGTATATATAATAATAACTGAGCCAACATTTTCATGACATGTAGCGTCCTCCAGGTCTGAGAAGTGAAGTCAACGGTGAAGAGCTTTAACCCTTCATCCTGTCTGCAGCCAGCAGGGGGCGACTCCTCTGGGTCTATAGAGTCTCTAGAAAATGATCCTCCTCTCTGATTGATTACCTCAGTAAACACTGGAAACATCAGTTTCTGGTCTCAGTCTCTAGTTTCAGTCTTCTTCAGTACAGCAGGATGTTCATTTAGTAGATTATGGTCCATTTAGAGTCAGATAGACCAGAAAGCAGGGGGGCTTTAGGGCGGGGCTACCTGGTGATTGACATTATTCATTGTTCTTTTGTATTTAGCTCTATCCTCTTATGTCACTTCTGTTTGCAAAAAAAAAAACAAGATGGGAGCGTCTAAAATCAGATATGACAACGGCCAAAACGCCGCACTCCGTCAGGCTTCAATACCGTAGTCCACAAAGGAATGAGTGCCTACGTCTAATAATAATAATAATAATCACTGTATATAATGTATACACGCAGGAAACTCATTAAATGTCTCTAAGTGGATTGTCTTTAACACACTGTGATGCCACGAAGCAAAACACTGAGAGTGTTGTGTAATCCCTGACCTACCACATCCATCCACACACACACACACACACACACACACACACCAGCACACTAACAAACAAGCAAAGCTAACAAACAGTGGCACCCGCGGGTGGCAGCAGCTTTGATGTCCTCAGCATGTACAATTAAAAAAAGACGGGGTTTTAGCTGCTGCAAGGAAACATGATGAAATTCATCTCTGTTCAGACGGGCGGTTCATGGGGCGCATATTAAAAGTACTTCATGAATGGCTGTGACGTGAAGACAGGATGTAAATGGGCGGACGTCACTCTAGTCTCCATGCAGTCATAACGGGTTGTCTGGCTTGCTTTCCCTTGTTTAAAGCTGCCATACGAGTCTCCTCTGAATATCTCCACTAAATGACAAACCAGGCTACAAGGATATCTGCAGTGCCCACAGAGCAGCAGTATGAGCGTGACAATGACTTCTAGAGCTGTTTGCCTGGTAGGATTTCAGCCGACGCTGCCACATTCGTCTCAGCTCACGCTTTTGATGATAATGCTATTTAAAGTTTTCTGACTTTATGTCTGTTTCAAGGCAACCTGCTTTCTCTTTGGACATTATCAGGAGGCTATAAATCAAGGTTACAGCATCACGATTCAACGAAGCGTCCATTATGTGACGGTAGCACAAGGCAAGAGCAGCTTTTGTTGCTAATGTTTTTGAAGTACTTATCTTTATATCACATCTGAATTAGCACTTTTTTTCTCTTCATCACAACTCAGTGCTTCTGTTTTCACAAGGTCTCAAATTATGTTTCTCATGGTGGTTATATTTATTTTTTTCATCCATTTCCCAAGATAAATGTTTGATATATTGAGACAAAAAATGCAATTTTAAATAATAACATATGACAAGATTAACTCTGCATCAGCCTAAAAAAATGACGTGATGTCTATATACTGTAGGTTACTTTCAATACAACACTAATTTCCCAAATGGATCAATAAATGAAAGGCGCAGGTTTTGAAAGTGTTAAAGAATGACTTTTTCCTTGCTAACAGACATTAAACAGCTTCATCCTATCAAATCACATAACAAAATTAATTTTCTTGCCTCTGCAAATTTAGTTAGTTTAGTTTATTTGAGAAGCGACAGAGCAAATGGATTCATGCACATGGTATAAAAAATAATGGTATAAAAAAATGGCAAATATGTATATATATATATATATATATATATATATATATATATATATATATATATATATATATATATATATATACTGTGTATACAGTACAGACCAAAAGTTTGGACACACCTTCTCATTCAATGAGTTTCTTTCTTTTCATGACTATTGACATTGTAGATTCACACTGAAGGCATGAAAACTATGAATTAACACATGCGGAAATATATACTTAACAAAAAAGTGTAAAACAAGTGAAAATATGTCTGATATTGTAGTTTCTTCAAAGTACCACCTTTTGCTCTGATTACTGCTCCACACACTCTGCATCCTCTTGATGAGCTTCAAGAGGTCGTCACCTGAAATGGTCTCCACTTCACAGGTGAGCCCTGTCAGGTTTAATCAGGGGGATTTCTGGCCTTATAAATGGGGTTGGGACCATCAGAAGTCAGGTGGAGACACAGCTGATAGTCCTGCTGAATAGACTGTTAGAATTTGGATTATGGCAGAAAAAAGCAGCTAAGTAAAGAAAAACGAGTGGCCATCATTACTTTAAGAAATGAAGGTCAGTCAGTCCCAAAAATTGGGAAAACTTTGAAAGTGTCCCCAAGTGCAGTCGCAAAAACCATCAAGAGCTACAAAGAAAGTGGCTCACATGAGGACCGCCCCAGGAAAGGAAGACCAGGAGTCACCTCTGCTGAGGAGGATCAGTTCATCCGAGTCACCGGCCTCAGAAATGGCAGGTTAACAGCAGCTCAGACTAGAGACCAGGTCAATGCCACACAGAGTTCTAGCAGCAGACACATCTCTAGAACAACTGTTAAGAGGAGACTGTGTGAATCAGGCCTTCATGGTAGAATAGCTGCTAGGAAACCACTGCTAAGGACAGGCAACAAGCAGAGAGACTTGTTTGGACTAAAGACCACCAGGAATGGACATTAGACCAGTGGAGATCTGGGCTTTGGTCTGATGAGTCCAGATCTGAGATCTTTGGTTCCAACCACCGTGTCTTTGTGGAACCAGAAAAGGTGAACGGATGGACTCTACATGCCTGGTTCCCACCGTGAAGCCTGGAGGAGGAGGTGTGATGGTGTGGGGGGGCTTTGCTGGTGACACTGTTGGGGATTCATTCAAAACTGAAGGCCTACTGAACCAGCATGGCTACCACAGCATCTTACAGCAGCATGCTATTCCATCCGGTCTGCGTTTAGTTGGACCATCATTTATTTCTCAACAGGACAATGACCCCAAACACACCTCCAGGCTGTGTGAGGGCTATTTGACCAAGAAGGAGAGTGATGGGGTGCTGGACCAGATGACCTGGCCTCCACAGTCACCGGACCTGAACCCGATCCAGATGGTTTGGGGTGAGCTGGACCGCAGAGTGAAGGCAAAAGGGCCAACAAGTGCTCAGCATCTCTGGGAACTCCTTCAAGACTGTTGGAGACCATTTCAGGTGACGACCTCTTGAAGCTCATCAAGAGGATGCAGAGTGTGTGGAGCAGTAATCAGAGCAAAAGGAGGTACTTTGAAGAAACTACAATATCAGACATATTTTCACTTGTTTCACACTTTTTTGTTAAGTACATATTTCCACATGTGTTCATTCATAGTTTTGATGCCTTCAGTGTGAATCTACAATTTTCATAGTCATGAAAATAAAGAAAACTCTTTGAATGAGAAGGTGTGTCCAAACTTTTGGTCTGTACTGTATATATATATATATATATATATATATATATATATATATATATATCTTTAACAACAGTATATATATATATATATATACTGTTGTTAAAGATATATATATATATATATATATATATATATATATATATATATATATATATCTTTAACAACAGTATATATATATATATATATATATATATATATACTGTTGTTAAAGCAGCAGAAGCCACAGTGACATTTATACATATAAAACAACAGAGTTGAATGCTGACATGTGTCCTGTACGTCCGTTGTCATCCACTGTTTTAACTGGGTCCTGAAGGATCTATAGACGTTTAGTTGTCTGATGTAAATTAGAAATATACCGACACTGACCGGCTGAAGGCACTTTTCTGCAGCTGAATAATGAAATCTCCTCTTACACTTCTTCCTAGCGAGCAAACAAACTCGGCGAAAAATTGTCCAAATATATTATGAACGATATCACTCTATTACATGGAGAGAGACCCCAGAGTGACGCGATTAGTATTGCTTCCTCTCAAGTCAAGTCAATTTTATCTGTATAGCCCAAAATCACAAATCCCAAATTTGCCTCAGGGGGGCTTTACAATCTGTACATGAAACAACACCCTCTGTGATTTACAGTGTGCCCAGTTCAGATCAATGAAAATCACAGAATGTAGAAATATCTCAGCAGCCACAGTAGCTCAATCAGATCAGATCTGATCAATCAGAAATTTGCAAGATTGGACCCTTTTTGGGTTGTTCACCTGCTATAAGTGTGTGAGGGTCACTGGTTGGACTGTTTGTTCTGCCGAACGTCGACTGTTTCAGACACATTCAGTTGGAGGCAGCATCCATTCAGCCATGTTGTGACCTGAACCATCGAGCTGCAGCATCTGCTTTGTTTCTGCCGGTGAGCGGAGGATCCACAGACGGACAGCAACGGACTAAATCCTTGATGAACTGAAGTAAGTGGGGTGCAGGTTGAATAACAGCAAAACTGTATCAAAATGTCCATTTACAAACTCTCGCACAATGCACGCAGCATAATCCAAGTCTCATTCATCCAGTTGGATTTTCACAACTTCCCAAAAACGCATTTTTGCCAAAATCGTATTATTTAAAACCTTTCTGCCACTGCGTCTCAAGCTTGTGCAGGCGTGCTGCGAGTCTGTGCATACAAATGGTCATTTTGTGGATGAAATATTCCTATAAAACTCCTCACAAACCTCCTTAAAAAGTTGCTTTCCTGCAAGTCTTTCCTGTCATTTTCTGACCATGAATAATGTGCAGAGCAGAATATCCCATCGTGACTAGTGTTTAATAATTTGCCAGGCTCTGTTGCCATCAAGATGTCACTTTACAAAAACACAGCTGTGTGCGAGGCACATGAGCCGACTGAAAGCACATTTTCACAACAGCGTGACACCGACGATCACTGAGGAATCAGAGCCATGAAGATAAATAACAACAGCTCTGATGGGAAATAAACATGTTTTACCCAACAGAGCTGGCTCGTGAGGGATTTACGATTCGCTTCACTGACAATTGAGATTTATGGACAATAAAACAAAAATAGATGCATCAAGATACCGACAACATGTTTGGTAAAATAAAAGAGACCAGCGTTGCAGAGTTTTGAAAAAGGGAAAACACAAGATCAAATAATAAATGAATTATGTAAAAGCATTCTAGTGAAAATGGAAATATAATATAATAAAATATATGAAACAGAAATGTTTTGGAGCAGCAGCATATTGTATCTACTGTAAGTCTCTTAGTATCTTCAAAACACAAAGGGATGCTACAACAGTGGGTCCTAGTAACAATCTTTTTGGATGATAAATATGATAAAACCTCTAAATATTTAGATGTAATGCTGATGCACAGCGACAACAGAGCAGAAAAGTGACTTTGTCTGTGAAGGTGTTGTATTCAGGATGACCTTGACCGTGTTTCCCCGACCTGAAGAACAAACAGAAATCTGAGCAGAACGACTGTGCTGAGTACTGCTGGCATAGCAGTCGACTGGCTGCACATTCATGGCATAAACTTAGCACGTAGCTGTGAAACATGCTAATAGATTTAACTTGATTTAATGATGTAGTCTCATTGAGATCAATATACTTCAAGGCTGACCTGGCATAAAAAACAAGAGGTGAATTTAATGTATAAAATGAATTTAATTTGGTGAAGTGTTACTTAAAAATGAGTTTTTGGCCTCATGTTGACATCGCGCACATTCATCCTCTGAGGAGCATCTGTGGTGGGAAATAACAAAGTATTTACTCCAGTACTGGTATTAACTCGTCTAGTCTGAGGTGAGACACTACAGGCAGAACACAGTTTTTTCATGTACTCAGTATTGAGATTGTTGGCTATTTTGCTTCTTGCAGATTAATAGAAATAAAACGTTGTAGGTGTTTATTTACACTTTGTCTATTTGCATCTGTAAGTTTCTTCTAAAGTTTCTTCTAAATTTACCAAACCGCAGAAATGACTCGTTCGTATATTTAAAGGTGCAGTGCGTAGGATCTGTGGCATCTAGAGGTGAGGCTGGCCCTGTCTCGAGCCAGTGTTTGCTTTGTCTGCTCTGGGCTTCCGTAGAAACATGGCGGCCGGCCCTGGAAAGAGGACCCGCTCCGTGAGGAGATATCATCGTAACGAAACAAAGACATGCTTGTTATTTCCAGGTAATTATACACTAAGGAAAACGGCGGCTGTGGTCTTTACGGTGTGTTTGAGTGCAGCTTTTTGGCCAAGACAAAGGTGACGTGAGGCGACGCAACTGGTGGCCTTCATCGCCACAAGTTTTCTGTCGGGTTGATGTGTCTGGGCCAATACACTTGCATGTTAATGCATCAAAAACAATGACCCATCATATGAAAATATAAAATGATACTGTATAACAAGAGTCACTCATCATATTGAGTACTTGAGTGCTTCTTCCACCACTGAGGGTCATAAATGTCTGAACAAAACTTCATGGCAGTTCATGCAGTATTTGAGCAGATATCTGGCTTTGGACATGTGAAGTGACATTTCCCCCCGGAGTCACACCACTCTTCAGACCACTAAAACCCGTCGCAGGGTAACAATGTGGAGCGTTGTGATTCTGACAAAGACATCCTGACATTGGTACAGAATTGCTAATACTGTAAATTAATCATGAATTTTAAAAATTAACTGACACATTAACAGTCATGAATGAATAATTTAAAACCACAAAGCCTGACAGTGGATGAATGAGTCGCACCTGGGTTACCATTAGTGTGACTGTATGTGGTGACTTAATACCTTCGTACAATGTGATTTAGCATTCATTAAAGCTGTTAACTGAAAAATTTAATTAATACATCAAGGCAACAAGGGGATTTTACATGAGGTGACAAAACAATTAAGTCACCATGAAAAGCATGTGAGCCAACCTATTGTTCATCATGTGGATGAGCCAATTGATGCCTGTAGTTGAGTAACACAACACAGTGAAATGTAATTACTATGTACGCCACGCTCTCAGCCAAACAGATACACTGCATATGCAAAGAGTTTGGATGTGGGCGACAGAAAAGGATGGCTCTACGCCTACCTGCTCTCATTGTGTAAAGAAGAAAACAGAAATGGAGACAAGCGTTTTGTAAACCTTTGCATAAAGGCTAAGATACAGGATATTCCTGCTGCTGGCTTGAAGCTGGTTAGATTTGTGGCTTAAAGTAGAAATGACTCCAAACAGCTAACAGACTGTGTCAAGTCGTTCACCGTTTAAAGGACAAGGCTCTGGATTCAGGATTGTTCTTAAAGCTGCAGCAGGCAACAAGTCTTTGACCTCACTGGGCAAAAATCCCATAATCACCTTTCAGCAGGTTGTAATTCAGGTGTTCTGGGAGAAAACTGGACTTCTGCTCCTCCTCATGGCTGTTTTGATACTTTAAGTAACTTAGCCCATGACAGAAGACTTTGACCAATCACAGGTCATTTCAGAGTGAGAGCGTTCCTATTGGCTGTGCTCTGGCTGGTGGGCGGTGCTTGTTATTTCCGCAACAGATCCCAACATGGCTGCCGGGTCACAAACTTTCTCATTTTACAGCTAAACATTAACTACAGGATGATTCTGAGAACACGTGAGGAGAGAACTAGTCATTACAGTAATATATTGATCCATATCTGATCAGCGCTGACTAGTTTGACCGATTACAAGTGATTGACAGGTGCTCAGAGACGGCAGCTCTGATTGGTTGGTTTCCTCATACAGATGTCATTAAGAGCGCTGCCTCATGAACTACTGTCAGGATATAGTGACCATAGTATCATTTTATTAAAATAACTTTCCGCCTAATTCAGCTTTAAGTAAGAACAATATTCCCGACTTCAGAAATAACTGTTTGTCAAAAGACCCCAAACTGAAGATCCACTTACTTACTTACTTACTTACTTACTTACTTTAATAGAGCTTAAAGCTGTTTTTACCAAAATGTTAAAGTTAACAACTAATAAAATGACAGTGTATCCTCATACAACAGTTTGTATGATATCTAATATAAAAAAATAGTTACTCTTAATTTCTGAGGCATTTCTACAAATGTGCAGCAACACGTGTCAATGTCTGCTCATTACATGCACATAGTCTTTTCAAAATAAACTTTCTTTTTCACAGGAAGTCAGGTTTAGGCAACAGGGGTAGGGTTAGGAAACGGTCGTGGTTGACATTAACTTCACTGACTAGCAACTCGTGACTCACAGGTCTGATGATAATAACGATTCGCGTCACTAACGACTCACGTGACTCACAGGTCTGATGATAATAACGATTCGCGTCACTAACGACTCACGTGACTCACAGGTATGACGATAATAACGACTCGTGTCACTAACGACTCACGTGACTCACAGGTCTGACGATACTAACGACTCGCATCACTAACGACTCACATGACTCACAGGTCTGACGATACTAACGACTCGCATCACTAACGACTCACATGACTCACAGATCTGACGATACTAACGACTCGCGTCACTAACGATTCACGTGACTCAGGTCTGACGATACTAACGACTCGCATCACTAACAACTCACGTGACTCACAGGTCTGACAATACTAACGACTCACGTGACTCAGGTCTGACGATACTAACGACTCGCGTCACTAACGACTCACGTGACTCAGGTCTGACGATACTAACGACTCGCGTCACTAACGACTCACGTGACTCACAGGTCTGACGATACTAACGACTCGCGTCACTAACGACTCACGTGACTCAGGTCTGACGATACTAACGACTCGCATCACTAACAACTCACGTGACTCACAGGTCTGACGATACTAACGACTCTTGCGACTAAACATACAGACAAGTCACGCGACTAAAGACTGATATGACAAAGTAAGTCAGCGTAACTCTTACTGTTACGCAGGAGATGAGCAGCGTTCTCCTGGTTGAAAGTCGTGTCTGTTTGACCGTTCTAATCAAACTCTCACGCTATTAATATTACATAACTTACTTCAACCATCGAATGACGCCAGCAGGCGGGTTTACCGCGGAGTTCGGCGAAAGCCCGGTTCGTCACATACTGTTGCTGAAAGTGTCTCCGTACATTGGTTTCCGATGCCGAGGGCCACTCGGCGGTATTTGACGAACGGATTGTAAATTGTGATTGTTTTGTTTAACTATTTTTTTCCACATTGTCAACAGATGCCGTGGCCAATCCCCATTACCGCTCGACCAAGCTTTAATCTGAAGGCAGTGTGAGGGTTTGTAGGGACATTTAAAATTGAACTTATATATTAGTGACAGATTTAAATCTTCAGAAGGAACACAGTTGCTTTGGGAGGAGAGTCACAGATAAGACAGAAATGTCATGAAGAAAGATGCAGCTTCATCCTGAAAACAGAAACTGTCGTCTGAACTTTGTGTCCTTTTCTTGTTACTGTTGTTGTTTAGTGGCAGCTGATGGTGGGATCAACCAGACACTCAGCCTGGGTTTAAGAAAGGATAAAATACATCTTTTACTCTTTGTTTTGGTGCTGCTTCGGACAGCCTAAAGGTAAATTACCTATCATCAGGGAGGGTGAGCTGAGGAAATTGAACTTTAATTATTTATACATTTTACAGCCCCCACAGAAAGAAAACTAATTGGGCTTAAAGTTGTTATCAGCAGCTTTGTGTCTCTTCATGATACAACACAAGTAACAATGCACAGATGTAGCCTTAATAAATACCTTACATCAGCATAACTCACATGTATATTTAAAGACGGCCTGTCAACGTGTGATTACACTACAAACGCCGACTCGAGCAATCAACAAAGAGTGTTAAAATATTAATACACTTTAGTTGCTGCATGCAGAGCTGTCCTTTGCTTTTCAGAGACTAAGTAGCATTGTGCATTATTTGTGACAGCCATAGAGTATAATAAGAGAGCCAGACAAATGTTATAAACAGGGCTCTTGAAGTAATTTAATCACTATTAAAAATTTAGCTCAATAAGTAAGTCAAGATTAATGCTAAGTAGCATCATTCATGAGCTATAAGAGAGGTCTGGTAATCAGCACATTGATTTACAAAGGAGCTCCAAAGAAGCCAAATCATCTGTGACCAAACTGCAGCTGCATCAGTCAAAAGAAAACGGCAAGATTTTAATATGTCAAGGAGCGCAGTGAGATGTTAACGGCAGTAACAGAAAAGGACATGATGGACCCTCATTTGACATTTTTGTGGCTGTGTGCACTGAGGATTTAATTACTTCAACTTTCTCAATTAATGATGTATTGTTTTCTGCCCCTGTACACTGAGTAGAAAACACACCTATTTGTTTTCTGTGCATCTGATATCTATGTATTTTAAAATTTGATCGTTTTCAGTTACTTTCAAAGTTAGCAATATGACATATAACATGAGGGGATAAATACCACTGTCTTTCTGCTAAGATTGATGTGACTTTCAAGTCTGATTGTACAGAAATCTATGAGAAAATGAGGCTACTTCTCTGATTGATTACCTCAGTAAACACTGTAAACATCAGTTTCTGGCCTCAGTCACTAGTTTCAGTCTTCTTCAGTACAGCAGGATGTTCATTTAGTAAGTTATGGTCCATTTAGAGTCAGATAGACCAGAAAGCAGGGGGGCTGTAGGGCGGGGCTACCTGCTGATTGACAGGTTGTTACCACGGTATTAGCCGGTCCAGGTGTTGTCTTTCACAGTGTGTTTTCAGTTGATGAAAGTTAAACGTAACGTAAATATCTCCTTCAGTTGTACTGAGCTCCACCCTCTCGTGACACTTCTGGTTGCAAAAAAAACAGGATTGAGGCTTCAACACAGCAGTGTGACGTCACGTTGACTATGTGCACGTCTTATATACAGTCTGATTATTACCCTTTACGCTGGCATGGTTTATTAGAAAACCAGCTGTCTATTTACGCGAGCATTCACTGTCATTTCCAGCCATCTGATAAATTGAAGTCCAATATTCACTCTCTTTTAGCTCTGTTTTGGTCTCCTGATACAAATATGTGGCTCTTGATCCTGATGAGAGCTGAGAGACTGAACCAAAACAGCTGGGGGCAGTAAAATAATGAGCTAAAATGATTTCAAATGAAAGTTTATTAACATTTTAACATTTAACATTTTGGTCTCCTTAAAATGTCTTCAGGGTTGAGTTGTACTTAGCTCCACCCTCTCGTGACACTTCTGGTTCCAAAAAACCAAGATGGTGACGGCCGAAATGTTGGTCTCCAGGCTTCAAAGCACATCACGGTAACTACATAACCACACAGCTCCGTTTCCTATTCACAGTCTGTGGTTAAATATGAAGCTACAGCCAGCAGCCTGTTGGCACCCCTCAAGTTAATGTATGTCTGTTAGCACACAACCCCCTTCGGACAGAGCTAGGCTAGCTGTTTGTCCCGGTCTGAAGTCTTTAAAGTAGCATCAGTCTCCTCATTTAACTCTGGGCAAGGAAGCGAACAAGCGTGAATCCCAAAATGTTGAACAATTCCTTTAAAATTATATTATCATAGTGCATTTAGGACGGTGGAAAATTGTGAATTTCCTACTTAAATGTTTCACTCAGACCAACAGCTGTGGCGTCACTTCAGCACATGATCAACAAATCCAAGGTGTTGACAAGACAACACTGCAGATAACTGGCTTCCATGATTTACACCCTGCGTCTCTCTCATCTGTCCAGTTCATGTGATATAATAATGGCTGATCATCAAACAAACCAGTATCTCTGACTTAATCATGTTTTGTTTTACTTCACAAATTGACAAGGAAATGATATCCAGATGCAGCATTAATCAGCCTGTGACAAACACTGCCAACGTGTCTGAGGAAATCCTGGCACTGAATGGCAATTTTCACCTATAAATATCTCCATCCATCCTCATCAATACCTCCATCAATTCATCAAACATTCATGCCATATGGGGTGTCAGCAGCTTCATGACCGATTCTGATCTCTTCTCCACACCTCTGAACAACCGGCGTGAAAACCTCCACACCTGCAAACATGATGTATGCATATGTGTCACATCTGCCATTTGCATTCTGCTGCTAATCCGTCCGAGCTGGAAGGTTATTACGCTGCTTGCCAGTCAAACGCTGCCCAAGAACACAAATATGCTTTCTGTTTGGACATGTATTTATGGACATGAAGGGAAGAAAAATCCCTCTGGGAGGAAAGAAGCAGCGGGGGGTTGCTGTAAATTCACCCCTTTCGCAGACACAAACTCACATCTTGCATTATGTAAAAACATACTATGGCACATATGCATGTACGACCACCCCCATGGTGTTAACATGGTGACAGGTAGTTGACATATATAGAGTACATGACTCCCACTCCCAGATTACACTAAAAAAAAAAAAAAAAATCCATTCACATGGCGCTGCTTTTAACAAATCCTCTTTCACTGGAATTATCCAACAGAAAAGTGAGAGAGCTGTGCTGTTTTACTTTTACTGTCTCGAATGGTTGTAAGTGAAAAGCAAATTAGATCTCATTTCAACGGCGTACATGCCCACACACAACACAGTATGAAATCTGATTTAAGCGGGCTGCTCGGAGACACGTCTTTGCACCAAATGCCGTATGAATCACATGGTAATTTGTGAGTCATGTGCAATCGCAACACTGATCTTTGTGTGTCAGCCAGGGCGTCGTAGACTGATCTGGTGTGTGATACCGCCACACAAGGCAGCTTTTAACACCTGCATGAGACGCACCAGGCTTACCATTAACTACCATGTAAACCGGTGGTAGCAGCAGCTGCTCAGGGAAGCGATTGTGGTAGCGTAGTTTAAAGAGTGAAAGAAACACTTGGGTGTGTGGAGGAGCCCATTAAAAACACAAGGCTTTCGTCCAGGACACCGCCGTTCCTCCAGCTCCAGCTGTCCCTTTTATATAGTGGTTAATTTGTAGATTTAAGCCCGACCATGTAGTTTTTTCCTTAACCAAGCTAAGCGGTTTTGTTTGTCTAAACCTAAAAGGTAGAGGTGTTTGAGACTGATGCTTGTTTTGTGAAGTTTTACTTAGTTTGTACACTTTGTTTTACTTGTTTTAGTTCTTATTTTAAACCCAACCATGATGTTTTTCCACAACCTAAATGGTTTTGTTGTCTAAACCTATCTGTGGCCGTTACCAAAGTTTTATTGCCTAAACATAACCACATGTGTTTCAGGTAACAACATGGCATTAATGACACATGAAAGGCCAAAAATGCGTTGTCATGACTCGCAGAATGTCCTTAAAATGTGCTGCTCTTTATACACCGTCCCGTGAGATCAGGTTGGTAATTTGGAGTCAAATGTCAAATTTTCTGTACTTTTACATAGTTATTATAAGTCCAACCATAATATTTTTCACGGTAACGACATGACGTTAAATGACACGTGGAAAGGCATTTCACAACGTTAACGCCGTGGCATTAACGCAAAAAGACAAAAAAGGTCCCGGTATTTATACACCTCCCCATGACATCAGGTTGTTAATTCTGAGTCAAACATCAGATATTTTGTACTCATGTTACGTTGTTTACGTGCATATTTTATTTGGTTTACATTGATATTTCAAGCCCAGCCATTATGTTTTTCCTAAACCTAACTAAGTGGTTTTGTTTCAAGTGATAAGGAGTTGAACAATGTTAACCCTGTGGCCTTAAATAACATGGAAAACGTCAAAAATACATTATCATGATGTGGAATGTCCTTAAAATGCTATTTATACACCGTCCCATGAGATCAGGCTGTTAAATCTGAGATGAATTTTCTACAATGATGTTACGTTGTTTATGTACATAATTTGCTTAGTTTATGTAGTTATTTTAAACCCAATCAAAAAAATAATAAAAATGATATTTTTCCTAAACCTAACCAATGGGTTTTGTTGATTAGACATAAACATGTTAAATGACATGCTAAATTACCGTAGTTTTTTTGCTCAAATATAAACGCAAGCATTTCACTGTAACAACATGACGTTAAATGACCAAATGTGAAAAGCTACTTGATATCATGACACACAGAATGTCCTTAAAATGTCGTGCTATGTATACGCCTTCCCAGGTTATTAAATCTGAGTCAATATCAAAATAATGCTTTAAATCTGAATAGTGTAAATGCTGAAAAGCATGAAATGTCTGAAATGAAACTGGGTTGTCTTTGATTGTCCCGTTTTCAGTGCTCCTTACAAGTAAATGTATTGTCTCTTAAGTGCTTAAAACAACTGTGCATATGTGTTCAATCACAGGGTATTCAGTCTTATGAATCAGTATCTTTGATTAGCAGCCAGGTTTTATATGTGTCTCACAGTGTTTAACAAATGGTTTAGAAATGTAATGAGATGCAGGGAGTTTCTTTGTGTGGAGATGGAAAGTATTCATTTAGCTGAATGTGTGCATAATGCACTCAGTCTAGTAATTTACATTTGCTCCAGTCTTTGTATAATTTCCTCGAATTTACTGACTACATAGTAATAAACAGGCAGTGCATTTCAAATAAATCCGCTGTTTTTTGATTTTCAGACCCACATCCCCACAGAAGCACACAGAGACATCTGCCCTCCCTCATTCACAGCATTAAGAGAGTATCACATCAAAACACACACTAAACAACACAGCGAGTAATCTCATCAGAGGAGTGTTCAGACAGGTGGCTGTGTGTGTGTGTGTGTGTGTGTGTGTGTGTGTGTGTGTGTGTGTGGGGTGTGTGTGTGTCAGCAAACCTGCTTGATCCAGCAGACAGGGAGCACCAGAGGGATAACCAGTGATAACGTCCCTGGGGCTCACATGAAACAACCCAGATCAAGTCATATCAATTGATGCACAAGTGGGTCGTTGTGCAACTGTGTATTTGTGTGTGTGTGTGTGTGTGTGTGTGTGTGTGTGTGTGTGTGTGTGTGTGTGTGTGTGTGTGTGTGAGAGAGAGAGCTCCATTTTTCCTCAAGGACCTGGTCCATCATCCTCTTGTGAGGCTGTCAATAGCGTTTAAAACACAGCTACAGTGCTGCTTGGTGCAGGAGGCCCAAGGGCATCCAGCCTGTTCTCATCTAACCTGACAGGCTGCGAGAAGCAGAGCTGCTGATGTCTGTTAATGTCTCATCTGGTGCCATGCATGCATACTTATCTGCAAGCATTACAGCACCATTCAGGTCTGTGGTGCAGGTTACCTTCTGCAGCTTGTGTCCTAAAACTCGGGGCTGACATGGATTTAGCACAACAAAGCATGTTTTAATGAATCCCATTTGTGGTGATGTTTTATGGGGGAGCTGGAATAAAAGTCCAATACTGCCAAGCTAAAAAGCTGTTCAGATAAACAATGCTTATGCTGTATGCTCCCAGCAGTCCATAATTAGCCATTTGATTGTGTTTCTATGGTGACGTTACACAATCAGTCGAATGATGACATATAATCCTCATGGTGAAGTCAAAGAAACAAAAACAAAAATCCCCAAAAAAACAACAAATCAAAGGCGATAAAGTGAAAAAAAAAATGCTCATCTTATGGTATAAAATTAGTAGTAGTTTCACTTTTCTCAGTGCTTTTTCAACCAAACCGTCTCCATGACAAGTGAACAAACGTCATCAGCTGATACCAATGCAGCTGGTTCTATAAATAACGAGTTAGGAGAGCCTGAGTTTATTTTTTTGTCCAGCCAAAGGTGATGCCGTCATGGTCGTTGTCATTTGATAATAAACAGGGCTGTCGCACTTAATCACAAATTATTTGCACCATAAAGAGAGAGCTGTTAAGTATTACTCTCATCATCAGGGAGAGGACAAATATGCTGCTATTTACAAATGTATATGTTTATTATTGGAAATCAATAACACCACTAATCAATGGCAGATATAGTCCAGAAACCCTCCCAGGTTCTGACTTTAGCATCAACAATCTGCTCCAATCAGAACATGGCAAACTGCAGCCCAACAGGCAACAACAGCTGTCAGTGTGTCAGAGTGCTGACTTGACTAGGACTTGATCCAGACTGACTGGGACTATCAGAAAGTGGGCATGTCTGTAAAGGGGAGACTGGTGGGGACCCAGAGAACCCATTTACATCCACACATCTGGAGGTCAGAGGTGATGAGTCTTTCCCTGTTTGGAGCATTACTTACTGTTTTTTATGACTAGCTAATGTGACATTATGGATTCCTTATGTTTTCTAGTTTCATATGATACCAGGATCTTGACTCTGAGCCCACTACAACCTAAAAATAACAAGTTACTTTAATGCGTTAAGGAAATTAGTAGTGTTAAAACGGCGTTAATACTTTATTATCATGTTAACTTTGCCAGCCCTAATTATTATATAATAATATGAGTTTACAATGAATGGACAGTTAAGTTTGACATAGTTTGGCCCCTGAAACTGGGATTTTTTGCCAGTAATGGTACAGTGACTTCCTGTGACTATGATCATTAGTGAGTGTCAGTAGTGTTATTACCTGTTTGCTTTACTGCGTCTGTAATAGGGACAGTGTATGTCTTACTGATTTGTCCCTTATGCCTGGTGCTTCATGGGTCAGCTGGTTAACAGCATATAGTTAATAACATGGTCCCAGAGAGAAAAGGGTTTGATCATCACATTACATGTTTCACTGAACTGGATCATTTGCTACAACGCAGAAGCTGTTGATTGGTTGTGTGTTTCTCCAGAAAAAACTACAAAACCTAATTATGAGTAAAAGCAGCTCATCAAACTGGCTTTCATTTCTACCTCCTATTGTAAAACCGCCACACATGCTGTTTTGTTTTGCTAGCTAGTATTGAGAAGTGATTGTGTTGTGTTGCTATGTGGCACGTCTTGAAGAAGTGGACACAGTGAATATTTTTAGGCTTTCTTTTAACGACGCCTCCGCAGCTTATTATCAACACGACTGTTTGCTGAGCAATAGCAAACTGTAAGACAAGAATGTTTCATTGTGAATGTGGTAGGCGACACCTGACAAGTTTTATGTTGGGTGTTTTAATTTGTCACTAAACTGTATGTATTTTCAGCGCAGCTGTTGGTTTTATAAATGTTCTTTCTGAAGATGTTTTTCATGTTTTTCTCACTGCCAACAAATCCCATGAAAAGAGCACCTCCTCTACCTCCTCTGTGGCGCTCAGCCTCAGGTTTATCAGGGTCAATATATGGTAGATCGAGATGGACGTTGCATCAAAAGTCACAAAAGTGAAGCCAAAATATCCCGTGTACAGGAGTGAGCGGCCATCTTGAGGTTCTGACGTCATTTGGAGCCAGATTTTTTTACAGCAGTGATCAGGCGACTGGAGCCACATTATTGAGGTCCACCCCCAGATTTTTTGCAGATTTCAGATCAGATTTTGTGATTTGCAGGTTACTTCCCATAGGCACCAAACCACAGAGTGAAGCCTGCAGCAGGCAGTATATTTTGGGATCATTGTGCAAAAAAATCCACAGTAACCTTTCAGCAAACTTTGTGCTAATGGTCAAACTTGGCAGCACTGATCAAATATGAATCAATATCCTGCTACTGTAATGTAATATAATGATGTAATGTGATACTGTATTGCTGATCTCAAAACTGTTTAGCTGTAAAATCAGCGAGTTAACTCCGGCTCCTGGGAGGTGCTTGGTATTTCCTCAACTGATCTCTACATCACAAACTTTCTCATTTTACAGCTAAACAGTAACTACAGGATGTTTCTGAGAACATCTGAGGAGAGAAATAGTCATCATAGTAACAAAACATTGATCCATATCTGATCAGCGCTGCCTAGTTTGATCAGTTGATCAGAGTTCAGAGTGACTGACAGCTGATCAGAGATGACAGACTCCAGATCAGCTCTGATTGGTCATTTTCCTCCAGTCTGTTAAATCTTGATGTCATTAGGAGCATCGGAGGACACCAGAGGACACCGGAGGACACCGCAGGACACCAGAGGACACCGGAGGACATTAGAGGACACCGGAGGACACGGAGGACATTAGAAGACACCAGAGGACATTAGAGGACACCGCAGGACACCAGAGGACACCGGAGGACACCAGAGGACACCGGAGGACATTAGAGGACACCGGAGGACACCGGAGGACACCAGAGGACACCAAAGGACACCAGAGGACACCGGAGGACATTAGAGGACACCAGAGGACATTAGAGGACACCGGAGGACATTAGAAGACACCAGAGGACACCGGAGGACACCAAAGGACACCAGAGGACACCAAAGGACACCGGAGGACATTAGAGGACACCGGAGGAACATGATTTCTTTCTTATTACCTGTCTCTTGTACGGCTGTCCGGACATAAAAATAACTTTTAATCATATATGCTCCATTTCTACACGCTGCTGCTTTAACAGACTGAATTTTTTCTTTCTTTTGTTCCTGACGAAGTCATATTATCCAGTAATTTACAAGAAAGATTATTGGAAAGTCTGACAAAATAACCATAACTTTATGTAGCAGAAATATTCATCTCATGACTCTAAAACTGTATTTTGTGTGAGTCCTTGTTGGGGTCCAAACCTCCAGGCTGGAAAACACAGAGGAGTAAGCTGTCAGCCTTCGGCTACACAGGCAATACTAGTATTTGGATCAGTTCACTGTTGGTTTTAGTCTTTTCACCACATTTGTTTACAAGAAGAAAATACTACCAACCTTCTCCTTTAAGAACAAAATTGTGAGTCTGGCCGGTTTATTTTCTCTCACAAACACTGCACACCTTTAGTATATATAAGACATTTATTTATTGTGTCTTTAGCCTGTTGGGATGTTCAGTCCTCCCTGAGCATGAACACCAGGGAGTCACCAGCTCCCCTTGTTCACCACAGACTCAGTGAACGGCTCATTTAGCTCCCAGTGGCCAACTTCAAAACGGCGAGCTGGCACTCCAGTACGTCCAGTTATCACCATTATCAACAGGGAGTAAAGAGGCTCTGCTGTCACGGGAGTAAAATGAGTCATTACACCTCCCTGCTACGACGGAAAGCACCACACAACAGGATGTGCTGGAGCAGCCACCTTTGCAGAGCTAGCGTCTACTCTTTTGAAATACTAATGAGTAAAAGCTGGAGACTACAATCATAACAGTCTGGTAATTAGCTTGGCTAATATGCAAACAATTCAAGGTTAAGGTGGGAAAAATATGGCCTGGACAGATACAGCAAACACACTCCTCACTGTGAATAATTTATGAACGAATTATCAAGTTATTAATCCAAGGTTTATGATTTTCTACTGCGTCCTAAACATCACACAGTTTGTTTTTAAGCTCTCCATTTGGCTTTTGATGAATTAATCACCAAAAATTAGGTGTAAAAAGTGAGAACCTAAAAATATGTGCAGTAAGAATGAGTCCAGAGAGCGGGAGCTGGATAGGCAGGAAGAGGAGAAATACATGTGGAGGCTTTTCCAACACACTGAGAGCCACCGAGCCACTGTCAACAAAACTCTTCAAACTTTTCCGAAACGTATCCTCCAACGGAGAAAGCAAATACAAGTATCGGCTAACGTATTCCTCCTGACTTCCGACAGCTTTGTCTCCATGGCGACTAATCCGCAGGCTGTGGCAGTAAAGAAGTACCTAGTGAACTTCTCAATGAGAACGAGCCACTGTGGACTATGGAGGGGCAGACTGTGAATGTTAATTATATCACAGACCCAGATAGGAACACAACAAATAAGAGCAAATTAGGCATTTTGTCCTCCTTCACTTCCCCTCTGTGTGTGTGTGTGTGTGTGTGTGTGTGTGTGTGTGTGTGTGTGTGTGTGTGTGTGTGTGTGCGTGTGCCTCTGTCAAAGACATCATTTGATTTCCTTTATCTCATAAAAACATCTCTAAGCAAATCTACAGTATATGAACGGACAGATATTAGACCTGGGCACTGACATATGAAAGCTCTTTGTGTCTCTCTGAGGTCACCTTACATGTTCTTACAGTTGTTTTAGAGTCCTTTTTAGTCTCCCTGTGGTCGTTTTGTACTTCTTTGTGGCCATTTTGTCTCTGTTTTCATTTTGCATCTGTTTGTAGCCTTTTTATGCCTGTCTGTTGTCATTTTAAGTCTGTGGTGATTTTGTGTCTCGTTTAGGCTGTCTTGCATCTCTTTGTGGTTGTATTAAGTCTCTTTGCAGTTATTTTGCAGTCATTTTAAGTCTCTCTGTGGTCACTTTGTGTCTCTTTCTGGTCACTTTGTGTCTCTTTATAGTCATTTAGTATTTCTTTGTGGTTGTATTAAGTCTCTTTTTTGTCATTTGATTGACAGCAAGAAATGCTAACAGTCACTTCTGCTCAGGCCAAGGGGTCCTCTGAACACCTGCTGTGCCCAGTAGGTCCACTCCATGTCTAAACCATGATAAATTAAGTGTGTGTGTGTGTGTGTGTGTGTGTGTGTGTGTGTGTGTGTGGGTGGGTGGGTGGGTTTGGCCTGGATGGAGCAGCGCTTACAAAGGGCACAGTAATCAAGGCAACAAAGGCGTCTATGTGAGGGTTGATTACAGTGCTGGAGGAATTACGGCTAACAGGGTCTAATGACGTGTGACATTAGCCCCTGTGAGCTAACTTGGAGATATAATTAGATGAATCATCCCAAAATGGCATGAAAACAAGATATTCTAATAGTCAGCGTTCTGTGTGACACTGCTTTTAAAAAAGAAAATGCGGCATATTAAAAAAAATCCAACAATGAGGACTGCTGAAGAGACAAAGAGCAGCGGTGATAAATGAAAAAGCTACAGAGATTCTGACTCAGTGCTTCGTACAGTCAGGATTTTCTCACTAATCAGGACAATATGAAGCAGTTCTGAAGGTAGAAGTTCAGCTTGTTTTCTTCACAACAACGTCTGAACCATACAGCCCCTTTAACACCATCTGAAATAGACTGAATTAGGATGTTGTTGTTTGTGACTAACCCATAAATGATCACACGTAGTTGGTTACAAATGAATTTGAAAAGCTGAAATGTTTTAAGGCGCTGATTGTTCAGAGATTTCAAATCATATTTGGGTGCGTCCAGTTTGCCTTAAATGTCATTACAGATTCTGTGTAACGTGAAATAACTTCAAGTCGACTTCACCTTAAATGGCTGGACTTGCTCTAAAATGAGACAACACATGCACAATGCAGTGGAAGGCAGGACGATTCAGAAAGGACTGAACATCAGAAACAAAAGTTTTAAAGAGCACAGCAGGTGGTATCATTAGGAGACAAATCTGCAGCAACAGTGTCTGGCCTTAGTGCGAGTCTTCCAGACAAACAACCAAGAAAAGCAGTGGCTGCATGGGTCAGACGGAGGATCACTGGGCTCGAGTACACAACTGTTTGATGCAGGAAGACATCTTGACTAAAAGACAACAAGCATTTCGTCTCAAATGTGGGCTGTAAAGTAGCCATGAAGTAAGAGCTGGAAAAAGATGACAGCAGCCAGGAGACTTCAAATATTACATAACACAACACAACACAACACAATACAGCACAGCACAACACAGCACAACACAGCACAGCACAACACAACACAATACAGCAAAACACAGCACAACACAGCAAAACACACACAGCAAAACACAGCACAACACAGCACAGCACAACACAACACAATACAGCACAGCACAACACAGCACAACACAGCACAGCTGTGCTGATTGATTACCTCAGTAAACACTGGAAACATCAGTTTCTGGTCTCAGTCTCTAGTTTCAGTCTTCTTCAGTACAGCAGGATGTTCATTTAGTGAATGATGGTCCATTTAGAGTCAGATAGACCAGAAAGCAGGGGGGCTTTAGGGCGGGGCTACCTGCTGATTGACAGGTTGCCACCACAGCGTTGTCCAGTCTGACAGCTGTCTGTGTTTTCATCTTACAATTTTAACTCTTTCACAGTGTTTTCAGTTCATGAAACACAAGATGGCGACGGCCAGAATGCTGAACTTGAGGCTTCAACATGGCAGTTTGCTCATTGTCTTGTTTCCAGTCATCTGATGAACTGAAGTCCAGTATTCACTCTCTTTTAGCTCTGTTTTGGTCTCCTGGGACAAATATGTGGCTCAGTACGTCTTCACATCAGTGTTGGGAGTGTAACGAAGTACATGTGATTTCTTGTTTTGTTTTTAATGAGGCTGTCAATCGATTGAAATAGTTAATCACGATTAGTCACAGATTAATCGCAAATTTTTTATCTGTTCAAAATGTACCTTAATGGGAGAGTTGTCAAGTATTTAATACTCTTATCAATAACAACACTAATCAATACCAGATATTGTCCAGAAACCCTCCCAGGTTCTGACTTCAGCATCAACAATCTGCTCCAATCAGAACATGACAAACTGCAGCCCAACAGGCAACATCAGCTGTCAGTGTGTCAGAGTGCTGACTTGACTAGGACTTGATCCAGACTGACTGGGACTATCAGAAAGTGGGCATGTCTGTAAAGGGGAGACTGGTGGGGACCCAGAGAACCCATTTACATCCACACACCTAGAGGTCAGAGGTCAACGGACCCCTGTGAACATGGACACGCCCTTTTGGAGCGTTGTTTAACCTCCTTCACGACATGCTGGTTGGTACCAGTGAATTCCTCAGGTTTTCCAGTTTCATATGATGTTTAACTTTAGCCTAAAAACTGAGCCTGCAACAACCGAAGAATCACAAGTTGCAATAAAGCGTTAAAAGAAATTGGTGGCGTTAAAACGAATTTGCGTGAACACGTTACTATCACATGAACTCTGACAGCCCTAGTGTTTTTCCGTGGTATCACGTTTGGTTTTGAGAATGGTGGAATTTCACCAGTTATGGTATCAACTACAAGTCGCTATGTGATATCATGACATCTGTAGCAGTGCCTGAAAGATTACCCAGTAATTAATCAGGAACTGTGTGAACGAGGCTTTAAAAATGTCCCCTCAGACAACTTGGTGACATCTGACTAAACTAATGTTTACTGCAGACTGGAATGCCAATTTACTTTTCCACAAACTAAGTTTTAAATGTACTTCATCTGTCAAATTTGGCAGATATCTTTTATTCAGGACAGCATGAAATCACTCTCCTTAGCAGCCTATTCATATTGAGACTACTGCGTCGGATCAAAAGATATTTGACAGCAAACTTTTATGCTGGAATAAAAAGCTGGAGCTGATTGTGTAAGACAGCTTTCCATTTTAAAAAGTCCGTGAGAAACAGTCAATACAAAATAGAGTAGCTGCAGTACTAGAATGTGTAAGTGTTTGAGTGGCAGAGTCTTGAATTAATCCCATTCAAAGTCTGTGCAGTGACTTGAAGATAGTGGTTCACAGAGGCGCCCTGCTGAGCTGGAGCAGCACCGCACAATTAAAAAAATATATCCAGATGTGACAGGCAAGCAAAGACAAATCTAAGCCACAAATTGTCTCTGTTTAAATGGGCCAATTAAAAAACAAGAAGTGGGGAAAATCAAAAAAAATAAAATAAAGCTGTGTTACATTATTCATTATAAGGTGTTCTGTGCTGATTGTCAACAACAAATCACAGTTTACTTTGACTTTAGTGTGGCACACTTCAGGACATCGTGGGGTTTGCAAAGTTTCTGAAGGCGCTGTACTTCAAATCAAGCACACAGATGCTCTTCATCTTAAAGTCATGAAAATTGATTTTCACTCTGAGGCAATTGCATGATCCGCATCCAGGGAGCCAGCCTCTATAAAGGTAGACTAAATCTATTAAGATCAGCAAAGACCGGCTACGAGTGGCTGCCAGAAAACAAATGTAAATGAGAGCTGATCTCTTGTTCAGACAGAACTTGTTGTGAAAATGTGCTCAGATCAATAAACAGAGCACGTAGAGAGAAAGCGCTGTGAGGGATTCAATGAAAGCAAAGATAAACCATACAAACACACATGCACAGATATTTTATTTAATATTTTGAACTAAGATACTGGCATCATATGAAACTAGAAAACCTAAGGAATCGACCGGTACCAACCACGTCATACTAGCTTGTCACGAAGGAGGTTAAATAACATTTTCACAAGGAAAAACTGGCAAAGCGATTTTCAGAGAGGTCTCTTGACCTCTGACCTCCAGATCTGTGAATGTAGATGGGTTCTCTGGGTCCCCACCAGTGTCTCCTCTACAGACAGGCCCACTTTATATTTTATATATATTATTACGTATTGTAAAAAATTTGGTATTTGAATATTTCTGCATGCTGGGGTCCATAAACAGTTCTGAACCCCATAAACTGGGTCTCAGAGTAAAGCTGAGACTCTGGTGGATCAATGAGTCCAACTGGATCCATGTGTGATGATGTTAGTCCCCATAGGAGCCATTTCATTGATCACTGTATAAAATGACCTGTGGTGACCTCTAGGATAATACTACTACTACTACTACTACTACTACTACTACTACTACTACCTCTAGGATAATCACAGCCTCTACTACTACTACTACTACTACCTCTAGGATAATCACAGCCTCTACTACTACTACTACTACTACTACTACTACCTCTAGGATAATCACAGCCTCTACTACTACTACTACTACCTCTAGGATAATCACAGCCTCTACTACTACTACTACTACTACCTCTAGGATAATCACAGCCTCTACTACTACTACTACTACTACTACTACCTCTAGGATAATCACAGCCTCTACTACTACTACTACTACTACCTCTAGGATAATCACAGCCTCTACTACTACTACTACTACTACTACTACTACTACTACTACTACTACTACCTCTAGGATAATCACAGCCTCTACTACTACTACTACTACTACTACTACTACTACTACTACCTCTAGGATAATCACAGCCTCTACTACTACTACTACTACTACTACTACTACTACTACCTCTAGGATAATCACAGCCTCTACTACTACTACTACTACCTCTAGGATAATCACAGCCTCTACTACTACTACTACTACTACCTCTAGGATAATCACAGCCTCTACTACTACTACTACTACCTCTAGGATAATCACAGCCTCTACTACTACTACTACTACTACCTCTAGGATAATCACAGCCTCTACTACTACTACTACTACCTCTAGGATAATCACAGCCTCTACTACTACTACTACTACTACCTCTAGGATAATCACAGCCTCTACTACTACTACTACTACTACTACTACCTCTAGGATAATCACAGCCTCTACTACTACTACTACTACTACCTCTAGGATAATCACAGCCTCTACTACTACTACTACTACTACCTCTAGGATAATCACAGCCTCTACTACTACTACTACTACTACCTCTAGGATAATCACAGCCTCTACTACTACTACTACTACTACCACTACTACTACCTCTAGGATAATCACAGCCTCTACTACTACTACTACTACTACTACCTCTAGGATAATCACAGCCTCTACTACTACTACTACTACTACCTCTAGGATAATCACAGCCTCTACTGATACTACTACTACCTCTAGGATAATCACAGCCTCTACTACTACTACTACTACTACCACTACTACTACCTCTAGGATAATCACAGCCTCTACTACTACTACTACTACTACCTCTAGGATAATCACAGCCTCTACTACTACTACTACTACTACCACTACTACTACCTCTAGGATAATCACAGCCTCTACTACTACTACTACTACTACCTCTAGGATAATCACAGCCTCTACTACTACTACTACTACTACCTCTAGGATAATCACAGCCTCTACTACTACTACTACTACTACCTCTAGGATAATCACAGCCTCTACTACTACTACTACTACTACCTCTAGGATAATCACAGCCTCTACTACTACTACTACTACTACCTCTAGGATAATCACAGCCTCTACTACTACTACTACTACTACCTCTAGGATAATCACAGCCTCTACTACTACTACTACTACTACCACTACTACTACCTCTAGGATAATCACAGCCTCTACTACTACTACTACTACTACTACCTCTAGGATAATCACAGCCTCTACTACTACTACTACTACTACCTCTAGGATAATCACAGCCTCTACTGATACTACTACTACCTCTAGGATAATCACAGCCTCTACTACTACTACTACTACTACCACTACTAC
Source organism: Pterois miles (assembly GCA_947000775.1). Classification (NCBI taxonomy): domain Eukaryota; kingdom Metazoa; phylum Chordata; class Actinopteri; order Perciformes; family Scorpaenidae; genus Pterois; species Pterois miles. The sequence goes on along the minus strand of CAMQGK010000479.1, from coordinate 1,364,569 downwards.
TACCTCTAGGATAATCACAGCCTCTACTACTACTACTACTACTACCTCTCGGATAATCACAGCCTCTACTACTACTACTACTACTACTACCTCTAGGATAATCACAGCCTCTACTACTACTACTACTACTACCTCTAGGATAATCACAGCCTCTACTACTACTACTACTACTACCTCTAGGATAATCACAGCCTCTACTACTACTACTACTACTACCTCTAGGATAATCACAGCCTCTACTACTACTACTACTACTACTACTACTACTACTACTACTACCTCTAGGATAATCACAGCCTCTACTACTACTACTACTACTACCTCTAGGATAATCACAGCCTCTACTACTACTACTACTACTACTACTACCACTACTACTACCTCTAGGATAATCACAGCCTCTACTACTACTACTACTACTACTACCTCTAGGGTAATCACAGCCTCTACTACTACTACTACTACTACTACTACTACCTCTAGGATAATCACAGCCTCTACTACTACTACTGCTACTACTACCTCTAGGATAATCACAGCCTCTACTACTACTACTACTACTACCTCTAGGATAATCACAGCCTCTACTGATACTACTACTACCTCTAGGATAATCACAGCCTCTACTACTACTACTACTACTACTACTACCTCTAGGATAATCACAGCCTCTACTACTACTACTACTACCTCTAGGATAATCACAGCCTCTACTACTACTACTACTGCTACCTCTAGGATAATCACAGCCTCTACTACTACTACTACTACTACCTCTAGGATAATCACAGCCTCTACTACTACTACTACTACTACTACTACTACTACTACTACCTCTAGGATAATCACAGCCTCTACTACTACTACTACTACTACTACTACCTCTAGGATAATCACAGCCTCTACTACTACTACTACTACTACCTCTAGGATAATCACAGCCTCTACTACTACTACTACTTCTACTACTACTACCTCTAGGATAATCACAGCCTCTACTACTACTACTACTACTACCTCTAGGATAATCACAGCCTCTACTACTACTACTACTACTACTACCTCTAGGATAATCACAGCCTCTACTACTACTACTACTACTACTACTACTACTACTACTACCTCTAGGATAATCACAGCCTCTACTACTACTACTACTGCTACCTCTAGGATAATCACAGCCTCTACTACTACTACTACTACTACCTCTAGGATAATCACAGCCTCTACTACTACTACTACTACTACTACTACTACTACTACTACCTCTAGGATAATCACAGCCTCTACTACTACTACTACTACTACTACTACCTCTAGGATAATCACAGCCTCTACTACTACTACTACTACTACTACCTCTAGGATAATCACAGCCTCTACTACTACTACTACTACTACTACTACTACTACTACTACCTCTAGAATAATCACAGCCTCTACTACTACTACTACTACTACTACTACTACCTCTAGGATAATCACAGCCTCTACTACTACTACTACTACTACCTCTAGGATAATCACAGCCTCTACTACTACTACTACTACTACCTCTAGGATAATCACAGCCTCTACTACTACTACTACTACTACCTCTAGGATAATCACAGCCTCTACTACTACTACCACTACTACCTCTAGGATAATCACAGCCTCTACTACTACTACTACTACTACTACTACTACCTCTAGGATAATCACAGCCTCTACTACTACTACTACTACTACCTCTAGGATAATCACAGCCTCTACTACTACTACTACTACTACTACCTCTAGGATAATCACAGCCTCTACTACTACTACTACTACTACTACTACCTCTAGGATAATCACAGCCTCTACTACTACTACTACTACTACCTCTAGGATAATCACAGCCTCTACTACTACTACTACTACTACTACCTCTAGGATAATCACAGCCTCTACTACTACTACTACTACTACTACTACCTCTAGGATAATCACAGCCTCTACTACTACTACTACTACCTCTAGGATAATCACAGCCTCTACTACTTCTACTACTACTACCTCTAGGATAATCACAGCCTCTACTACTACTACTACTACTACCTCTAGGATAATCACAGCCTCTACTACTACTACTACTACTACTACCTCTAGGATAATCACAGCCTCTACTACTACTACTACTACTACCTCTAGGATAATCACAGCCTCTACTACTACTACTACTACTACCTCTAGGATAATCACAGCCTCTACTACTACTACCACTACTACCTCTAGGATAATCACAGCCTCTACTACTACTACTACTACTACTACTACTACCTCTAGGATAATCACAGCCTCTACTACTACTACTACTACTACCTCTAGGATAATCACAGCCTCTACTACTACTACTACTACTACTACCTCTAGGATAATCACAGCCTCTACTACTACTACTACTACTACTACTACTACTACTACTACCTCTAGGATAATCACAGCCTCTACTACTACTACTACTACTACTACCTCTAGGATAATCACAGCCTCTACTACTACTACTACTACCTCTAGGATAATCACAGCCTCTACTACTACTACTACTACTACCTCTAGGATAATCACAGCCTCTACTACTACTACCACTACTACTACTACTACTACTACTACTACTACCTCTAGGATAATCACAGCCTCTACTACTACTACTACTACTACTACTACTACTACTACCTCTAGGATAATCACAGCCTCTACTACTACTACTACTACTACTACTACCTCTAGGATAATCACAGCCTCTACTACTACTACTACTACTACTACCTCTAGGATAATCACAGCCTCTACTACTACTACTACTACTACCTCTCGGATAATCACAGCCTCTACTACTACTACTACTACTACCTCTAGGATAATCAAAGCCTCTACTACTACTACTACTACTACCTCTAGGATAATCACAGCCTCTACTACTACTACTACTACTACTACCTCTAGGATAATCACAGCCTCTACTACTACTACTACTACTACTACTACTACTACCTCTAGGATAATCACAGCCTCTACTACTACTACTACTACTACTACTACCTCTAGGATAATCACAGGCTCTACTACTACTACTACTACTACTACCTCTAGGATAATCACAGCCTCTACTACTACTACTACTACTACTACTACTACTACCTCTAGGATAATCACAGCCTCTACTACTACTACTACTACTACCTCTAGGATAATCACAGGCTCTACTACTACTACTACTACTACTACCTATAGGATAATCACAGCCTCTACTACTACTACTACTACTACTACTACTACTACCTCTAGGATAATCACAGCCTCTACTACTACTACTACTACTACTACTGCTACTACATCCTGGTAACTAGAGACCTGGAGCATTCAGAGGAAAACTGTTGTACCATTTCACTGCATGTCTTTTTCTACAGGTTTCTTCAAGGTCTTGGTGTCTTATTGTTTTTGTATTTTGTATTTTGAAGCGATTACTGATCATTTTTTTCAATTCTCAAGTGGTAAAAATGTTTACATTTAGCACCAGATATGTGTTTTAAATGGTATAAACCCAAAAGTTGCTGCAACGACTTATGAGACGTAATAGAGCATGAGGATGGACATCAGATACTTCCATCACAATGTTCTAGAATGTTATACACATTCACAATTTATTCTAATTAGATAATTATTTCATTAGTGACTAGAATAACTTAACACTGCAGAGCAGCATCTCAAATTCATCTTCAGGTTTTCAGCTTTCAGATGATGTTCACCACTTCTATGTGACATCTACTGCTGACGATTTATCTCCCCCTGAACATTCCCTGTCCTCCACCCTTATTCCTCTACAATCACAGGGCAGAGAGGTTTGGGCTGAAAGAACTCCCATTGCAGTGCAAAATTACATGCAATGCAAAATTACATGTCATGTACCGATTAGGCTGCAGTTGCACCACCAAGAAGGCTAAAAAGAAGCAGCTATATCCAGAAGGTAAATGCCTGCTACTATTTTTATCACCTACAAAGACAACCAAGGCGTCTAAACAAAAAATTAAATAGAATATAAAGCTGGTTGTGTCAGCCAGTGGGAGTAAATTATGGTGGGCAGGGTGACATATAGGGTGTGAGGAGAGAGGAAACATCAAGAGAAAACACTGTGCCTCGTGTTTTTTCTGTGTTAAACTGGGCGTGAGGCTGGGAGTCAGCAGCAGCAGCAGGGAAAGAGTGTGGTTACATGGTTTGTGGTTTTCACTCGGCACTAACGTCTCAGCAGAGCTCACAACAAGGAGAAAATAGACCCTTCACAATGTAAGAGGCCATGCTGGAGCCTCCCGTCCTGAGAAGACAGGCAGACAAATACAACGACAACCATGTGTCTCACAACAAGTATGTACAGTAAAGTGCAAATTATTGTTGCTGTGACTGCGACCTCCAAACACTCTGGCCTTTATTCCTGTTTGTCAATGTTGAGGGCAGCCTTAAGCTAATCTGTCCCCTGCATGACCTGTATGGGAAAACAGGACATTTCACATACACAATTTAGGCTACATGTATAGATTTAAAAATCTA